>CM065333.1:8015056-8562286 GCA_033032175.1 Saturnia japonica | reverse complement strand
TGGCGCACAAATCAGACTGAATTTCACCGAATAGCATGAATTATGTTGACTTTGAGGGCCGCTGTGGTTCGTGGCTTATTCGAATAGACCTACAATTCAAGAAAACCATACAAGAGCATGACTAACACGGTCAAATCGCACGTTCTCGGTAGCCAGTTCACATCACTTACACCGGGAGGTGACTATTTCCTCAAAACACTCGTGCGGAATATCCAATGTGGCATGTAGCACCGACCTGTTAAAACCATATGTCGTTGGTGTCCACATTCTTCAATTGAGAACTAAAGAAGTTGGTAATCATCGACCTATACCTACGGCCTATAGCAGTCGCCTTTGACGGTGTTGGCCTGGCCAACGTCATTCTCAAAGAATGATATGATATGATCGATGTTGCTGCCAGCTCAATACCCACACCAACTAGAATTATATTTAACAAATTGCTGTCTCAAAGTAAGTGTTTACGGGGCAATCTCTTGTTGATCCTTGGCTAGAATCGGCGTCCCACAGGGTTCGATATTGGGACCGTTTTTGTTTTTAGTCTATATAAACGTTCTACCCCAATCTACCCCTAATGGTTAAGAACTGCATTAAATTGCATTACATTGTTCTTTTTGCAGACGATACTTCACTTATATTTCAAGTGAAAAGAAAATACTTAGACGTTAGACATGTAAATAATACTTTATTTGAAATATAAGATTGGTTTGCTTTAAATAATGTATTGATAAATGCAAACAAAACATTGCATTTTTCTTTATATAACTTAAAGGTTGAAGTATTACTAAATGTCAATATTGATAATATTCATACCTGATAGAAACATTCCCACAAATGAGCAAAAGGTATCTTTTTGAAGGAAGGCGTAAGCTTGGCAGCCATAGTTCTAAATTTTTTCCAATTACGAAGGTACTAACATTTTTCAAGCATTCAGCTCTTCTCAGGATGTTTTCCTTCCATGTTTTTCGACAGTGTTA
Source organism: Saturnia japonica (assembly GCA_033032175.1). Taxonomy (NCBI): domain Eukaryota; kingdom Metazoa; phylum Arthropoda; class Insecta; order Lepidoptera; family Saturniidae; genus Saturnia; species Saturnia japonica. The sequence goes on along the minus strand of CM065333.1, from coordinate 8,561,312 downwards.
CCAAAGCAAATTAGTATAGTTATGTAACTGCCTGCGTAAATTCCGAAAGTTTGTTGTTAAATACCGGTGTTTGAAACTATTAGAACTGTAAAAATGTTAGAATGATTTTATTAAAACTTGCATTATAACTTCCATGTATATTCATATTAATCAATGACACTAGCGAAAAAAAAAACATTCGTGTTCCTCAGTAGAATTAGCAGTAAACATGTCAGAGGTTTTATTGTAAACACTATTTTTGGTATCATGACCTCAATTCAAGAGTTTTATTGTATTGTTAACAACGGAGCTTATGTATTATAATAATATTTTGTAAACAAATAAAAATATTTTCCTACATATGTGTAATTATTGTTCTGTTATACTTCAACACATCTCTCGACTGCATGTTGCGACGTGAGCTATTTTCTCACTCGGACTAACTCCATCATGGGTAAGTAACACAAAGTAAAAACAGCAAACGGTTTGTTCGAGTTTGATACATTACATTGAAAACTGCTTCATAGTTTTCTTGCTGTTTACCTCGGTGATTGCGAAATCGTTTGCTCATTCATCCATAATCCTTGCTAAGCGTGGTCTTCCAAAACAAATTTTTGAATTAAGTTATGAAAGAAATCTTTTTCGTTAATTTCCGAAGAAGTTGGTATTTTTTTTAATAATGATTATATTTCTTTATAGTGAAAAACTCAAAAATATTTAACGCTGCCATTCACGTTCCCTATACGAGTGAATGCAGGTACTTGAAATCCAGTCGATCACGCCATCACCTGTACTCACTGTATTTCTAACAAGGATTACATTAAAATGAAGGTAGGAAAACACTTTTAATATTAAAAGCTCTTGTTTAAACATGATTACCATTTCTGACGTCATTGTTAACTATGACTTCATGTTTAGTATACTTAGTAAGATCAATAATCAGTTTCTTCTCAGATCTTTTCAATGACTGGGATATTTTCCTAACAGATGTTAGAATTTTGAAGTTCATAAGTGTTTTCTTAGGGACTAAATTGTTTTTTTTTTTTAATATTGATTTATAGATATATATCCGATGTTATTTTACTATACAGTAGCTCAAGTTACAAAGTGGTGTTATTTATGTTTCAAAAGGCATGTTCGATTGATTTGAAGTATATCACTTTAGTAGATAGTTCATAATATTAAACGCCCAATTTAACTAACATAATTATTACTAAATTGAAAAAATAGCTTTGTAAATAATCTGATATTTTTAATTATTATGTTGAAGATAAAAATGGTTACTGTGAGTCAAACTTAGGAGATAGATAAATGCCATTGCGAAATTTTCTCTAGCCTCTTTAGAGAACTAGAATTCTTTAGTACCTACATTAACAAACAAACAATACGGATAATTTGTTATCTATTGTTTCTTAATAATATCGGCAAAGCCTCTATCTCTCACAGTTTGGATTACTCCTGTAATGTTCATCAACAACTGTTAAAAAACTTAACCTAAACCACATATTCTAAATTATTATCGTTTACATGGGGTAATTCATTTTTCGACTATATTTGGCAAGTTTTGCTGATGTGTTTGTTTTAACACGTAACGGGATTATACTCGATCAGTTATGCAATGACAAGAACTTTGACGTGTTAGCTCTCTCCGAACCAACCCACTTTCAAGATCACTGTCGTCCGACAGTGCTTGATGTGGCTCTATTGAAAGTTATCGAGCTTCGGTTACAACTTTTAGAAGTCGTACACGAACTCGAATTCGATCACCGCCTGGTCATCCTCCGACTAGGAAATCCCTCCAATCACAGTCCTCCGTCCGTCAAGGTGGTTGACTACGTGAAACTCAAACACTTACTCGCGGACAGGCTGTCCTCGGACAGCCTAGATAGGATCCCTGACGTACTGCAGTCACCCGCAGATGCCAACATAGCGATCGATTCTCTCGTCGACCACCTCCAGGTCAGCATTAGAGAGCTGCGAGCGTTGAAGGCGAAAAAAAACATCGCGACACGCGCTCACGACTCATTCCTGTGTAGGGACAACTGCGCACGGTTACGCGCATTACAAAGAGAGTTCAAAGCTCGCATGACTGAATACAGAGGTCACAGCTAGGACAATCTCGGAGAAGGTCTCAGACCTTCCCATATCACATACTGGAAGTTAGCTAGATCATTAAAATAGAATACTCCTCCTAACTGCAACTCCTCGCAAGAAGCCTGAGCCTTCTACTCGCGTTCGATGGCGAAGACAAGGCGTAGTATCTTGCCGCAAGCTTGGAGAGCCAGTGCTCTCCAAACTGCGTCAATATAGATGCCGTAAATGTCAACGCAATCGAATCCTCGGTAGAGGAACTCAGTTTGGTCCCCCCCACGGATACCGTAACCCTGGTCACATCTGACGAAATCTGTTCCGTCATCAAGGTCCTTAAGCTCAAAAAATCTCCTGGTTCTGATGGGATCCAGAACGAAGTACTCAAACTTCTTCCCGATTACCTCATAGCACACTTGGTTTGCATATTCAATGTAAACATCGCCCACTGTCATTACCCAGCCGTCTGGAAAACGACCATAGTCATAGGGATACATAAACCGGGCAAAAAAGCATCACTTCCCGATAGCTATCGCCCGATCAGTCTGTTGAATACCTTAGGTAAAATCTATGAGTGGCTCCTTCTGAACCGTCTCAAAACCGTGATAGACGAGAAAGATCTATATCCACCGGAACATTTCGGGTTCCGCGCTCGACACTCGTGTACGCACCAGGTGCAACGCCTCACGGAGTACATAGTGACTTACTTCGCGAAAGACCCTCCATACCGTACACTCGCGGTCTTCTTCGACGTCGCCAAGGCCTTCGATAAGGTAGGCACGCCGGACTAGTCCACAAGCTACACCACTTACAAGTCCCAGATAGATCAGTTCACATCATCCGCGACTACCTCACCGACCGCACCTTCCGCTGCCGAACGGAAGGTGTACTCTCCACACTCCATCCCATACGCACGGGCGTCCCGCAAGGCCCCGTTCTGGTGCCTTGTCATTTTGTTCCTTTCTTCCTCCCAGGAGGAAGGAACCTGTATATCTTTATATGTTAGTTTAGTTCAATTCTACGGATAGGGAATTAGACAGATCGCGACCTCATTGCAATCGCGGCAACAGCCCAAGCCGAGGTCCGGCTACATTGGCACCCTTGCGCGCTGGTTGCCGATGCTTCCGCGGCCGAGTACCTTAAGCGCCCGCCCCTAAGCCCGGTAAAGTTGTAAAAGCCGTAGCGGCTCTGTTTTTGGATAGGGCCCCTAAGGCTAACAGCAAGGCCAGACAGAAAGAAAAAATCTCGACAGATGAAAAGTTGTCCGGTCGCGGACACAACACGACCATGCTGTGAACTGTCTACATAGTTAATTATTCGCTCCGATGTATAATATTCGATTTCTCCGCTATTAACTTAATTAACTCACAATTAGTTGAATACTTTGCACTCGTATACACATTATTGAAATATTATTGACGATTCACTTGGACTTTAAGATCACTACCGTTAAACTTAATGCTGTGAAGGAGTGGCGAGGGGAGGAGTGGGTTAATAGTTGAGATTTTCTTTCCATTCTTTTATTACCACAACGGAGCAATGAAAATATCCCACTCTGTTGTATATTAGATATATAATATGAAGGTGGTTGCATCCACTCCGATTTAAGTAATGTCGCTTGACAAATAAACTCAGTGTGCTACTAGCTACGGGCTCTTTCACTTGTCCTTACGTCGCATACATATCACACTCAATAAGAAATACGGCACAAAACGTTGAAGTAGGTTGTATATGACGCAAATAAAACAATAAACGGTCAAAAACTAACAAAATGTACCTATAGAATTTTATTTCGAAACTACTAAGTTTCTTGAAATTGAAATCAGTTAAATTAGCAAAAGAGAAACGATTTGTAAGGTACTGGTCCTGACATACGAAAAAATAGATAAAAAATTTAAATGTCATGTACCTAATCAGAGTCCGTTTCAAAGAAAAAATGAGATAATAGGGTTATAACGGCTTGCTCGGGGAACAATAGTCAGAATCAAGATTAATTATATACATTTAAAATTTGATGAAAACAACAGATAAATAATTAATTATCATAAACTATTTTCTAACATATTGCTAAATAATAAATAATAGATCTATCTTAAAAAACGATGGATTTTCATACAATTTTCTTTTTTTGCCATCTTTTAGGGGTCCAATTTATATAAATCCATGTTTAGTGCTAAAATCCGTAATGCAAATTTTGACGATCTTATCTCCCATAGTTTGGGTTGTGCGTTAATGTGTCAGTAGTTAGTCCGTTTGCTAACTATTACTATAGACTTGCTGTGGTTGCGATTGCGCTAGCGTGGACCACAGAATACCGACGACTGGGCACACGCATGAATTTTACACCATCGCTCCCGGTTATTTTAAAGACAAAAAGTAGATTGTGGGTGTTCTTTAGAAGACAGACATACTATGCTCGGACTTTTTTAAGGTCTATAATTATTCATTACATTTCATAAATTATCTCTTAGGACTTACCCAGCGTAGGCCATTTAAGCGCTCCAAAATTGTCAATTTTTCGAATTAATTTTTATTTGCACGGAACCTTAATTCTTTTTTTAAAGTAAAAGTAGACTAAGTTACTCCTTATAACATTAGCTATCAATCAGTGAAAGTCTCGTCAAAATCGGTCCAACCATTTCAGAGATTAACTGTGTAATGTACGCAATGAAACACGGACGGTCGCAGAATGAATGTGTATTATCGCAAGTGCATTGACAAAGGTGAACGTAGGGGTACATATGAAAAACTTAATCAATCTATACATTACATTGTCCTCCTTCTAAATAAAGATCATCTTAAAACTAACAGAATAACCAAAATAAATTATAAACGAATAAAACCTAATTTTATAGTTTAATCCACTATCTAAAAATCTAAAATTATTTCTTATTTGACCTAGATCTTAAAATCATAGAATGACCAGGTTCCCGAATCTTTATTGGTGGCCTCAGAGTGATAGCTTTAGGTGAGCTCTGTTTTTGGGTAATCTCTGAATCTACGTTATCTGTTTGTTTAGGTACCACCTCTTTCTGGATTTCGTTATTTATATCGGATGAAACAACGTTATTGGAACAGGGAAACTCATTAACCGGAACCATCGGCTCATTGTTTTCATTAGAATTAGTTTCTGTATCCAATTGTTGTGTATTTACACATGATAATGAATGACGTGATTTTCTTTTACTTAATAATTGGTCGGTGTGGCGCTTAGATATGCGATCATCGTCTGTACCTTTAACAGTGTACGAGACAGGCCCTGTTCTATCGATAATTACACCATCTTTCCATTTTATATCTTTATTGACATAATTTCGCATCAGTACCCCCTCCCCTGATAAAAACTCACGCAACTTCCCACCACGGCGCGTCTTTTGCTCTATCTGCTTATCGTGGACTATTTCACTAGTAACCGGTCGTAACAAATCAAGCTTACCACGTAACCGCCGACCTAACATGGCCACTGCTGGCTCTTTTTGTGTTGTACAGTGCTCAACGTTTCTGTATGTAAATAGGAACCTAGAAATGGCTTTATTAAAATTTACATTTTCTATTGTTGCCTTTTTTAATACTTGTTTTACAAGTTTAACTGCGTTTTCAGCAGCTCCATTACTAGATGGATGATAAGGAGCAACTAGTACGCATCTGATACCATTCATCTTTAAATAATGTAAATATTCAGCCGAAGAAAACGGTGGTCCGTTGTCACTCACTATACTTCTCGGGAGACCAAAACGAGCAAAAATATTGCGCAAACTATTAATAACTGCTGTTGCTGAAGTACTATTTACTTCTTCAACTTCTAACCACTTAGAATGAGCATCTATTAATATAAGAAAATACTTGTTACGATATGGCCCTAGAAAATCTATATTCAAACGGACCCAAGGTTCCTTTGGCCAGTTCCACGAATGTAATGGCGCTGGCGGGGCTTGTTCGCGTTGAGAAGCGCAAGCCTGACATTCACGACATATTCGCTCTATGTCTGCGTCTAACCCCTCCCACCAGACATAATTTCGTGCAACTTGTTTCATTTTGACAATACCTATATGCCCACTATGAATCTCATCCAAAATAATAGAACGTAAGTTATTTGGTATTACAACGCGATAACCCCAAACTAAACAATTATTTTCTATGAAAAGATTATCTTTTTTTGAAAAATAAACCCTGTCTCGTTCACTTTCTACACGTTCTGGCCAACCAAATTTAATATACCCTACTATTTTGTTTAGTTGTATATCTTTCTTTGTTTCCTTTTGTACTTCATAAAATGTAACTGGTAAATCATTTTCTATAAAATGCAAATAGCTACCAATATAATTTTCAGAATTAATGTTATATTTATCGCTTGACTGTAATGGTAATCGAGACAATGAATCAGCAAAACAATTTCTTGTGGAAGGTACAAATTCTATGTCAAAATTATAAGCTGCCAATCGTATCGCATACCTTTGCAATCGACTCGCAGCTGTCTGCGGGATGCCTTTATTTTTGCCAAAAATAAAACTTAAAGCACGGTGATCACTACGTAATATGAAATGTCTACCATACAAATATTGGTGATGTTTGGTTACTCCAAATAAAATTGCAAGTGCTTCTTTATCAAATTGAGAGTAATTAAGTTCGGCCTCATTTAATGTGCGAGAAGCACAGCTAACGAGTCTCTCTGAACCGTCAGGAAATCTGTGAGTAAGCACTGCACCTAGCCCATACGCACTGCTGTCCACAGATAATATTAACGGTAATGTAGGGTCATAATGAGCCAACACCGGACTGCTACTCAACATGTTTTTGATTTCATTAAAAGCTCTTTCACACTGATTATCCCAATTCCATTTAACGTCTTTTTTTAATAAATTATATAATGGATGTAAAATACTACTAATATTCTTACAAAAATTAGCGTAAAAGTTAACTAAACCTAAAAAACTTCTTAACTGAGATATATCTTTAGGAGTGGGGGCGGTCACTATCGCCTCAATCTTTTTCTTATCAGTGTGAAGACCAAACTTATCTATGCAGTAACCTAAATAAGTGACACTATTTTTAAAAAAATCACATTTTGACCAATTTACACGTAACCCTGCATCCCTCAATCTACATAGTACCGCTCGTAAGTTTTTAAAATGAGTGTTTCTGTCTACTCCAGTAACACAGATGTCATCTTGGAATGCCACCGTACACGGCAAGCCACTAATGGTTTCCTCTATTAATTTTTGGAAGTTCTCTGGTATGCACTTTAAACCGAACGGTACGCGTTTGTAAATGAAAGTACCCAAATGTGTGGTAATCGCCGTCATCGGTTGTGAGTCTTCCGTAAGAAGTAATTGCTGATAAGCATTAGATAAATCAATTTTTGAGTATTGTTCTCCTCCCGCTAATTTAGCAAATATTTCCTCAATTCGAGGGACCGGATAATGAAAATCTTTTAAAAGTGGATTGATTGTGACCTTATAGTCACCACAAATACGTATGTTACCATTTTTTTTAACTATAGGAACAATAGGTGTTCCGTAATCTGAACGATCCACCTTATATATGACGTCATCTTGCTGCAAACGTTCAAGTTCGCGCTCAACCGGCTCGCGCAGTGCTAACGGGAGCGTCCGCGCTTTTACATAAATCGGAGTTAAATCTGTTAAATGTAATTTAATGCGAGATTTATAAGTTCCTAACCCATCAGCAAATACTTCTGGAAATTCTCTACGTAATGCTTCTATCGAACATTTGTTTATGTCTGGCATTATATTATGACAATGTGTAACATTCAAATTCAAACAGCGTATCCACGTACGGCCTAACAACGGTGGGCCCCCGTTCTCTATAATAAACAATTTTAAATTTATATTTATTTGTCCGTACACAACATTAAGCATAATATAACCCAAAGGTCTAATCACATCGCCAGTATATGTTTTTAAACTAGGCGACTCCTTAATTATGTTTTTAAGTGAGAAAAATTCATCATAATACCTCTTAGATATAACAGAAATTTTACTACCAGTGTCAATTTCAAACTTGATAAAACAATTCTCAACCTTAACATCAAGTAAATAAGGACCATCAGTATTATTACATAGAAAATTGTAAAAACTTATATCACCGTCAGAATTCGATTCACTCAAAAAAAATTGACTTCTCACTCTCCTCGACGAATTTGGTCCCGAATCTACGTCGTACTTACGACACATGACCTTCAAATGTCCTTTTTCACCGCACCGATCACAAGAGTACATCTTGAACCTGCATCGCGCGGCCACGTGATTGTCCTTGCCGCAACGCGTACAGGGGGCCGCACGACCGGCACGGCCGGCGCGGCCGGCGCGTCGCACGCTGTCACCCGGCCCCGGCACCGCCACGCTCACCCGATGTAGCCCGTCTACCTCACCGTCGCCCGCACCGCTCTCGGTGCAGCTACCGCTACCACCGCCCGCCGCAATCGCCGCGTGCCGCTCCGCCGCTTCAAGTGCTAAAGCAAGCTCCACTGCCCGCTTGTAATCTAAATTTTGTTCAGCAAACAGCCGGGATCTCATATCCTCAACACGAAGTCCAGAAACGAACTGATCTCTTAAATTTACCTCTAGACCGTCACTAAAATTGCAAGTTTTAGCGAGATGTTTTAAATTTTGTAGGTATTCGCTTACAGTTTCTTCACGTCCTTGCTTCCTTTGCCGAAATACATGTCGTTCTGCGATCTCCGACCGTCGCGGTTCCAGATGTTCCTTGATTATTCTCTCTAATTCTTCAAAAGATTTGTCTTCAGGATGATCAGGAGAATCTATACATTACAAACTGGAACAAACAGATGGACAGTTTTTATTGTGAATAAAAAGACGTCCACAATATTTTAATGTGTGCTAAATTAATAGCGCTTGTTTTATTCTTGTTTCTTACAAAGTTACAGTAGTTCGTAGTAACAATGTGGTTTCTTAATAACGTTCTTGACTGTAGTTCGCTTGTAGATTCGCTGCTTGCTGTTGCTGGTGTTTCTCGAACTGATCGCAGTACTGCCGCCCTCTACGCTATATTTAACCTCGCCCTTTGCCTCGCAACCGGTCGTGCGATGGATTCCGTGCGGGGCGTCGCTCAGCCAATGAGCGCGCACGCCCTGTGTGCGCGCTCTCGGCAGTACCATGAGTCACCATGCCAGATGTTCCGAGTCTGGCATGGTTCATCCTTACAACTAGTGAAATTTATACATTTAAACTTACAACTAGCTATATTCTATTCTAATCGTTTTAAAATACACATATTCACACATATTCAGTTCATATTATTATATCTATTCCTAACACGTATTTATAAACCTTATTCCTAACACGCATTATTTCATTTATTTGTTCATTCTATACTATTAGACTATCGTTATTCGCTCGCCCCGCTCGCTGTCCACAACAGTTCTCCCCCCGGCGTAGCCTGCGCAGCCTCACTCTCCTCTCAGGACGGCGAGCTTCGTCGTCGAGCGCCGGAACACACCGCTCCTCGTCTTCACGTCGGCGCTCCGCACTCCTCCATCTGGTCCGGTGTAGGTTCTCGTGACGATTCCGCGCGACCAGGTGTTGCGCGGCAAGGCGGAGTCGACAACCACGACCAAGTCCCCGACGTTCAGAGGGCGCACGCTGTCGGCTGAGTTCCCGCGTGGCACCAGTGTAGGGAGGTACTCCTTAACCCAGCGCCGCCAGAAATGATCGGCGAGCGCCTGGGTTGCTCGCCAGGTACGCCGGTCCGCCGTGTCGCAGGTCCCCGTCGTAGGCATACCCGTCGAACTCCCAAGCAGAAAATGGTTGGGAGTGATCGCCTCTGGGTCCCGCGGGTCGACGCTCACGTGCGTTAGAGGCCGCGCGTTAATCGAATGCTCGGCCTCCGCTAGCACGGTTTGGAGCACCTCTTCTTTAGGCGCACGCTCGTTCAAAGTGGCGGCGAGCGCGGTTTTTACCGACCGCACTAGCCGCTCCCATGCAGCTCCCTGGTTAGGCGCGCCGGGCGGGATGTAGCGCCACTCGACACTGTGCCGTAGCCCCTCCCCCCGTAGCGCAGGTGCCCATTCGGCGTAGGCGGCGCGTAGCTCGGTGTCCGCCCCACGGAAGTTGGTCGCGTTATCGCTGTACATCAGTGTGGGCCAACCTCTTCTCGCTGCCATCCGTCGTAGTGCCATTATCGCCGAGTCGGTAGACAGCGATCCCACGATCTCTAGGTGAATCGCCCTTGTCGTTAGACAAGTGAACAAGGTGATCCACCTCTTTTCTCTTCGCCGTCCTATAGTTACTTGCATCGGTCCGCAGTAATCCACCCCGCAGTTCGTAAACGGTCGATGAAACGGGTCAAGGCGCGCGGCCGGTAAGTCTCCGGTCGCCGGCGCGCGAGGCACGGCTTTGCGTACCCGGCACATCGCACATTCCCGCTCCACGCTACGCACTGCGGGTCGTAGTTTCAAAATCCAGTATCGCTGTGGCAGGTCGTTTATTACGCGCTCGCGGTTTCCGTGTGCCGCGGCGCGATGTTGCTTGGCGATAAGTTTTCTGACGATAGTGTGTTTCCCATCCAGTATGACTGGACGTTTCACACTTGTCGGCACGTTCGCGGCTCCGATCCGTCCACGCATATGCAGCGTGCCGTCGTCATCAAGCTCTGGATCTAGTTTATAGAGACGATTTGATCGTGGTATCGTTTTCCCTCGCTTTAACTTGTTGATGTCTTCACCGAAGTTTTCCCGTTGTGCTTGCCGTAGTAACATACTCTCCGCGCGTTCTAGGTGTCGCTTTTCGACACGCGACGCCTGACGTCGACATATATCTGCGAACGCGAACATCGTAGCGACCGTTCTCACTAGTCGTTCATAAGTTGAGAACCGCGTCGCGTCCGGTAATACGTCGGGCTGCGATTGCTCGACTGTATGGTTCACGGTAGCTTTCTCAGAGTTTTCTTGTGGCCCCAATGGTTCTGCGGGCCACTCGTTCTCTTTGCACCTCAGGAAGCTCGGTCCCGTGAACCACCGTTCGTCTGCAGTAATCGCTGCGTTCGATGTTCGTGTCGCGTCGTCGGCTACGTTACAATACGTCGGTAGCCATCTCCATTGTTCTGCTTCGGTGAGCTCAGCTATTTCACTTAGGCGGTGCGAGACATAGGGTGTATATCTGCGCTTGTCGTTCCGTATCCAGTGCACGACAGTTGTTGAATCGGTCCAGTATACTGTGTGGGCGATATCTATGCGATGTTCACGACGTATAGTGTCGCTCAGGCGTGCTCCGATGACGGCGGCTTGTAATTCGAGACGCGGTATTGTTTGTACGCGTCTCGGGGCTACTTTAGATTTTGCAGCTACAAGTGCTACGTTGATGTAGCCGTCACCGTATATCGTTCGCCAATACGCCGTCGTCGCATATGCTTGTTCACTCGCGTCGCACAGTATATGCAATTCTGTTATCCCCGTCGGTGCCAAACTGTAGTATCGCGGCAAGCGCAGGTTTGCTACATGTTCTAACTGTTGTAGCCAGTCGTCGAATGAACTAGCGTCCTCTTCGGGTATCTCGTCGTCCCAGCCGATCTGTAAGCGCCACAGGTTCTGCAGGAATATTTTCGCGCGTATCGTGTAGTGGCTGAGTAAGCCGAGCGGGTCATAGATTGACATAACCGCACTTAGAGCTTCTCGCTTTGTAGGTGCCCGCTTGCGTGCGCGTACATCGGCTGGTACCCGATGCATGGACGTGTTAAACCCTAGTTCATCCGTAGCTGCATTCCAGTATAGGCCCAGGATCTTTTCTTGTTCATGCCCGCCAAGTTGTGCGGGCGATCGTGCGCGTAGCTCGTCCGGTGTTCCACTGAGTACGCTCGCTCGGTTGCTGCTCCATCCGCGTAACGTAAAGCCGGCTACTGCGTGGACTTCTTGTATTTCCCTTATAGTGTGGATAGCTGTTTCTTCATCGTCGTAGCTATCCACCAGGTCGTCCATGTAGTGGCTCTGCGTTATTGCCTTGAACGCGTCTGGATGCGTTCGTGCATGCTTTTCAGCGTTGCGGTCGCGTACACTGTGTGCTATGAACGGTGAGCTTGCTGCGCCGAATATCAACGATCTCATTTTATATTTCTGTGGCGGCTTGTTCCGGTCGTTGCCTCGCCACAGAAATTGTTGTGCCGGCTGGTCCGCTTCGCGTATTCGTATTCTCAGAAACATTTCCTCTATATCAGCAGTGACGGCGACGGGCTTCTCTCTGAACCGGAATAAAATCCCCTGCAGCGATCGTAGCAGGTCCGGTCCCTCTAATAACTCGTCGTTTAAACTCGTAGTTCCACTGCGTGCCGCGGCATTGAATACTACTCGTAGCTTGCCGGGTTTGTTCGGGTTGAATACAGCGAAGTGAGGTAAAAACCAGCTGATGTTGTTAGTCTGTTCGTGTCCCTCGCAGCGTATGGCGTAGCCCTTCTTAAACAAGTTTTTGATCTGACTTGTATACGCCGCCGCAAACTCTGTGGAACGATCCATTTTCTTTTCTATCGAGTGAAGTCGTCGTAGCGCCATATTGTAGCTATTAGGTAGTACTACGTCGTCGCGGCGCCACGGTAGACCTACTTCGTAGCCTTCACTGCGTTGTTGGATCGTTCCGTTGAGTATTCGCGTCGCGCGCTTGTCGGCGTCGCTGATTCTCGGTTCGCGGGCTACGCCGAGCGCGTCTATTTTGAAGTGCCGTTCTACGAGCTCGTGTAGACTTTCTTTCCGGATCTCGCTGTCAGTGTTGCGTTCAGGTGCGTATATGTGTAGCAGGGCTTCGCTGTGGCCGATGATCACGTGTGGTGCGGTTCCGTGCACCACCCAACCCTGGTTCGGTTTGCCGACGCGTAGCTCTCTGGATACGATCATCTCCCAGTGGCCCGTACCTATCAATATACGCGGCCTCGCCTTCTCATAGCACACCTGCTTCACTTTCAAATTGCGCAAGTGAGCGTGTTGGAGTGTGCTTAGAGACACTGTTTGTTCGCGCAGTCGGAGTCCTTTTATCGTTCGAGCTCAGAACTCGTGCTTCTTGTTGCCGCCCGGTTCGTACAACTTCGCTTGTACAATTTGGCTATTCGTGTACTCTTTGCCCATATTGACGCCTTGTAGTTGCAGTGGATGTGACGGTCCATGCGCTCCGATGTCCTTGGCCAAGTCCTCGTCGATTAGCGATATAGTCGAGCCCTCGTCCAATAGAGCGTACGTGTTCACCGCTCCTTTGGGGCCCGATATAGTCACCGGACAGATTTTTAGTATAATCTGTCTCGGTTCTATAGTTGTTGCGACAGCCATTACCGTCTCGCTCGTTGACGGTGTCACGTTGTTCTGAGCTTGCTCTTCGCTATCGCTTGGTCTGTCGTTGTGAAGCGACGAGTGATGCGGACGACGACAGGAGTTAATACCGCACGGCTTTCCTTTGCAGTACACACGACGATGGCATTTGTCAATACATTTGAAACAGACGCCTTTGCTCTTCACTAGCTCCCACCGTTGCTAGACGTTCAGTGCCTTGTATTGCGGGCACCGAGACAACGGATGGGGCTTATCGCAGCTAGGACACAGATGTTCGGTTTCTGTGTCCACCGTAGCAAAGACGTTCTGTCTCTTTCTGGCAGCGACTAGCGGCGCGGCAGGCTTCAATACTTCGCGTCTAGAGGTCGCTGTCGAAGCGGTGGCGGGCGCATATGTGTGTTTTAAAGCACGGCTCGCTTCACGCATTAGGAAGCGTGATAATACAACGACCTCAGGATCCGTTGTTCCCTCGTTCTCTTCCGCATAGTCGCACCACCGGGACTTCAGGTGTGGGCTAAGTTTTTCTAATACTTCCCGAGCCAGCATCGGGTTGTACAGGAAGCTCCGCTTGTCGAGATTTAGTAAAACACAGACTATGTTTTGTAGTTTTACTGCGAACGCGTTCAGTTCGCTTGCGGTAGCTCCCGGTCGTGGTAATTTCCGCATATCATCCAGCGCCTTGTCTATAATTACTTCCGGCCTGCCAAAACATTGTTCCAGTGTCCGCATGATTTCATCTGGATTGTTCGCGGTGTGTAGTAGCGCTGCCACTGCGTCGCGGGCGTCCCCATGCAGGCTGTTACGTAGGCGCGCTATGTTTTCTATCGGCGAGAAACGATACAGCTGCATGGAGTCCTTCATAGCTGCTTTGAATGGCAGCCACTCGTTGATCGCTCCAGTGAATACAGGTAAGTCGGCGGCTTGGCGTGGCGGTGGATGAGTATGCGTCATCTTTTCTAGTATCGCGGCGAGCTGTTTAATATCACTGCTCGATTGCGACGGTGATTGCTCCCCCCGTGTAGCTTCGGGCTGTGAGCGGAGCCAGTCATCCACTCGGTGAATACGTTCATCTGGCTCCTCGTTCGTTTGCTCACGTACGTCCTCTGCTTCATCCCGTATCGACGTTAACTCCAATTAATTCCGCCTCCATACGGAGTTCTTCACGGCGAATTGCGGCTAGTTTCTCTTCCGCTTGTAGCTCAGCGAGGCGTGATCGCATAGTCGCACTCGTCGTCGATCTGTGTGAGCGTGGCGGGGAAACGTGGCCTGTTCTGACGTCAGTGCGAGTAACAAGTACAGAGGGTGTTCCCTCCGGTCGGGGTGTGCCCTCAGCCCTCTGTGTGTCTGGTGATAGCGGCGATTCTTCGAATACTCGGACTGTGTTATTTCTGTTTTGTGATTCCATTGCGTCTCCCTGGCTTCTCGTAACAACCAGTGATCTGGGTACGCCGTTCGTGGATACAGATGTCTTGATAACACGTCGTTTCTTCTTCAAGCGTTGTTGTAGATCGGCGAAATGTTCTGTTCTTTTTTCTTCCGATCCGACTTCCGAAGGACCAGATAATATTGTGAATAAGAAGACGTCCACAATATTTTAATGTGTGCTAAATTAATAGCGCTTGTTTTATTCTTGTTTCTTACAAAGTTACAGTAGTTCGTAGTAACAATGTGGTTTCTTAATAACGTTCTTGACTGTAGTTTGCTTGTAGATTCGCTGCTTGCTGTTGCTGGTGTTTCTCGAACTGATCGCAGTACTGCCGCCCTCTCCGCTATATTTAACCTCGCCCTTTGCCTCGCAACCGGTCGTGCGATGGATTCCGTGCGGGGCGTCGCTCAGCCAATGAGCGCGCACGCCCTGTGTGCGCGCTCTCGGCAGTACCATGAGTCACCATGCCAGATGTTCCGAGTCTGGCATGGTTTATCCTTACAACTAGTGAAATTTATACATTTAAACTTACAACTAGCTATATTCTTATTCTAATCGTTTTAAAATACACATATTCACACATATTCAGTTCATATTATTATATCTATTCCTAACACGTATTTATAAACCTTATTCCTAACACGTATTATTTCATTTATTTGTTCATTCTATACTATTAGACTATCGTTATTCGCTCGCCCCGCTCGCTGTCCGCAACAGTTTTTTTTTTTTGCTATCTTTATCGTATCTACTTTCAAAGGCATTTAGTGAGAAGCTGTTATTTTGACATTACAAACAAACACTTTAATTTTATTTATTTATAAAGTAAGGTATAAAGTTAATTTAGTATTAATACTAAAAATATGATATTCTAGCAGGTCACTTGTGTCGCAGCAGGTATACAGAAAATGTATATCTAGCACAGTGCTCTGAACACTTGAAAAATAATTGCATTTCTTCTTATTTTCTTTAATGAATGAGAGCCCTGTAACAATATAAATGTTATTAAACTAAATGTCCGCGCAGATATTTCTTCTGCCCTTTAAATAGACTATAAGTCGACCACAGCGCCATCTATTCCAAACTTTCTATTTCCTGAAAGCTTTTCCAGTATTATAACTAATAAAACAGAAAAGCTCTACCAGTATTCATCGTTCGAATCGTGACTTATAAGTTTGAGTTTATAGAAAAAAGTAATTACTATTTTTCTACAATTTTCCAATTACCCAGAAATCTTCAAATAATTATTTATTTATTTAAGATATGCAAACTTCACAACACATGTAAAAACTGTAAAATAATCACAATATAATTCCAAAGTGCCAATTATGAAGTAGGACATAAATTACATTTTATAATTATTCCTAACGATAATGATAAGTGTGTATGAATGTAATTAAAATTAGTTTACCAAATATTATGTGTATGGTTGTGTTTGTTTGTGTGTGGGTGTGTATGTGTGTTAATTAACATGTGTGCGCATGTGTTTAGGTTTCCTGTAATTACTCCTGAACTAACCTTTTAGAGACCGACTTGACAAACTGCATTCGACACTGGTGGAAAATATCAATATCATTGAAAAGCATATTGTATTGTGTAGTACACCTACAAAGGGTGGAGTTTTGAGCATATGTATGCTTTACAGAAGAAATAGAGAATAAAGTGGGGTTCCTAGTATGCTTACTAGGCACTCGCAGATATAATTTACTTAAGAGTTCAGGGCAATCTATTATTGAGTTGAGTAAATCATATAGAAAACGCATATCGTTTATGATTCGACGGTATTTTAGTGACAAAATGTTATAGTGATTTAAGTTATTATTGTACTCCATGGGATGGTTCTTACATTTGAAATTAAGAAATTTTAAAAACTTATTTTGAATATTTTCCAACCTGTTATTATGTGTAATGAAAGCTGGTGACCATATTGATGACGCATATTCTAAGCAGCTTCTCACATAAGAAAAATAAAGAATTTTAAGTGGTAGAATTTTGCTGAATGGCTCTGTGACTCTAAATATAAATCCTAACATTTTGATGGCTTTTTGATGAATAAAGTCGTAATGAAGATTGTACAGTAACTTTGAGTCCATCATAATCCCCAGATCTTTCACACAATTAACACTTTGGATTGGCAAGTGATTTAAAGAATAACTGTAATTAATTAGACGAAGTTTACGTGTGAAAGTTATAGAATTACATTTCTTTATATTAAGATCCAGTTTGTTTATTTGACAATAGTCACAGAGTCGTACAGATCCTGCTGAAGGAGAAGGCAGTCATTAATACTTCGAATAACCTTGAAAATTTTAGTATCGTCCGCATACATAAGGCATTCAGCATGTTTAAAACAGGAAGATATATCAGAGACATACACATTAAACAGTAACGGACCATAGAAACTTTATTTACAGTTTTAAAAAGCCTTAACATTAAAAATAAATAAGGCCTCGTTAGTCTAGTGGTCGCAAGCGTGACTGCTGTGATCGAGGCCCTGAGTTCGATTCCCAGGTTGAGTAAAGTGTTATTGGGTGTTAAATGAAATTCTCGGTAGCAGCTCGGTAGTTTAGCTTTGTGCCCGATTAATGGCAATAGGCTCGCCCCCTATTACATGGAACCTAAAAAACATGCACAGCGAACTGTGAGTGTACGTTAGTACACTTCTGCTTAACCCTTCGGGGATACAGGCGTGACGGTATGTTATGTTATGTTACAATTCACTATTTTCATAGATGTTTTTTATATACCTTGATTCTATATCAAAATTAATGACTCAAACATATCATTTTAAGGACATTTAAAGAGCAGAAAGTGCTAGTACTAAAGTTATATTTTTGTCTAAACTCTGTTGCTCTCCAGTAGCAGATATAGTATCCGCGCGAGTTGAATACAGAGCTAAGAAATTCGATAGTGATGAGACCTAATTACAATTAATGCTGTCGATGATGAGGATGTCGCTAAATTTCGACGTTGTTTTAAATTCAAGATTTAAATCTTGGTTAACATGATGAAAAAAACAAGCTAATATAATTTATCAAACTGCAAAAATACATCTCTCAAAGAAGACGGATACTCTTTCATACAGATATGGGCCTGGGTAAAAAAAGAGATGTAAAAATATGAAAACGGTGTATATTAATTGCTAATACATTATCAGTCACTGAAAAAAGCGGATTTTTTGCATTCTAAAAGCAGAGAATTAGGACATCTCGTAAAAGCGAAGTCATGTAATAAACTTCAATTAAACTATTTTTGAAATAGGATTCATATTAAAAAGGGTATTTATTATCATAAAATGTTATTAGTTTATTTATTTTGTTGTTTGTGAATTTTATTGATATTGTACCATTTTAAAAACAAAAATATATTCGATTTTATAAATCATATTTCAACTAATTACACTCAGGGCCCAGAAATACCCGTCTCCTTAAATAATCATCACCGTGCGTCACAGTAATTATTATGAGAATTAACGCGATCAGTAAACGTACGATAATTGTCAAAGACATCACTCACAACACTACAGTATGGGCGTGTGAGGCGAGGCATGCGGACGGCGGGAGAGGCGCTCCCGCTCTTCACCTCATGCCCCGACTGCATTCAACTCGCACGCTTACTATACATTTGACTCAGCCCTGAGAACTACAAGATTGCTTGGACTGATATCATTATGTTAGCGGGCTGCAGTATTCTTGCCATTACCTTGTGTACCACGCGAGTCTGGGTGATCTTAGGTGTGAGTCTGCGGAGCAGTAGAGTTGCTTTGATCGGCAGAGCCCCGGTGTGACTTGTTGCCCGATATTTCTTCATATAAGGGTTCTTGGGAATTCTATAAACATGTTTAACAAGTTATCTGCAAGCAGTATTAAGACATTATCAGGAACACATTTGCGCTCACAAACCATTAATTTTAAAAATCTGGAGCTATTTTTATTTAGTTATTTTATTTTTTAAACAATAAACGTAACCTAATGAGAATAAAATTATAGCCCTTCCTACGTCCTCTTTCATATAATCATCTGTCACTCATTTCACAGAGTATTTTAGCAACCTCATTAGAAGTTTTTTCTTGTTAAAATGCTATGGAACATAAACTCAACTCTACTATATTAAAATTACGTGGCATATTCAATCAGACGATGATAGGACAGCATGAATAACTGCGGTTCCAAATGACGCAATAAAAAGATCACACTCACAGAAATGGTTCTGAAGGTATCCAACTCCAATAGTTCAGGCAATGGTAGTTGAGGACGTTGCGATATCCGGCGCGAGGGAGCGATATCTCTGGGTCTCCAATACACACAAACGAGACCTGCCATACCCAGCACTATCATAACGACAGCAGACGCTATCAGCCATCCTACTAATATAATAAATGTGAAAGTTTGTAAGTTTGGATATTCGTTATTCAAATCATGCAAAATGGATTACGATGAAATTTGGCACACATATAGTCTACAACTTGGATTAACACATAGGATACTTTCTATCCAGGTAGAGGTCATAGCTTAACTAATGTTATCAATATATGTTTGTGGTTAGTATATGTTTGAATTGTGATCTTGTTGCACGAGCCGTGCGAGCGGAACGAGCGGGCCGTGGCAGCAGCCGGCCAGTGACAGAAATAAACAATTATTCGTTGTCTCATATACAAGACTATCTCAAAAACCGTTAGTTTATGCACTTTTTTCTTTCCAGGGGGATTATTTCTCATTCTCTTCCACCTTCTTCATTCCTTACCATCATCAAATTAAGTGTTATTTATAAAGTCTAACCGTACTTAATTTTTATCTCGGTAAAAGTCATAGGTTAACTATAACTGCTATCAGTTATTATATAACTAGCTAGTATGAAATAAAATCCTAAATAAATAAATAATTAATACCACCAAAACCTAGTATTACAAGTGTCGGCCTCGTCTACCAACACGCCTTATCCTATAACATACTTCTCTATTGGCTGGATGCGATAGCGACAGATGTGCTCTGTGAACGCACTACTTTATAAGCAGGAAATGACTATCTCAGAAGGGAATCACGGTTCAGACGTGAATGGGTAACATTCTCGCTCGAGCTATCGCATCCTGAAGACCTCAGTCAATAAGTCGACTAGAATAAATAATATTCCTGGGTGCCATCTCATTATCCGTCTCGGCTACGCTACGATAT
Source organism: Saturnia japonica (assembly GCA_033032175.1). Lineage (NCBI taxonomy): Eukaryota > Metazoa > Arthropoda > Insecta > Lepidoptera > Saturniidae > Saturnia > Saturnia japonica. The sequence goes on along the minus strand of CM065333.1, from coordinate 8,541,364 downwards.
TACACTAGGCTCCAAACATATATGTGGTCCATTTGGTTGCGCGCGTGAGTAGGGAAGTTTGTTTGTTACTAATTACCGCGAGTTATCCAAAGCGTGCTTCTAACTCTCGGTCGATAACGCTTTACCGCTAGCTTCCTAGATGGCGGCACATTATGTAGTATGTAGAAGCTACGTGATCTACGTCACCCTCTCACCGCCTGCGCGCTACCAGTGCCAACGCCCGCACCGCAGTCACTAACAAGATCTACAGGTAAGTGCACGTTCTTCTAACTTATTGCCATTTTACTGCTACTTTCATGTGACCATTCGCCCGCCCACTCGCCTATGTGTATTTATCTCTAGTCTAGATAGTATTTCTTTTAGTTTACCGCCGTAGGAGGGCTATATACAAGCCCTTCTGCTATCCCACCATCCAATCAAGAATGATCACTTTAACCCATTGCTCGTTATATGTATACCCAACCCCAAACATGACTGCAGTAATATTGTAAATTAATCATAACGAAGTTTTTACTCCTGTGGATTGAGATAGCTCGAAACGTGTTTGACTGCGTATAGTCAGCTTGCACCCTCTGATGAGAACACAGGAGAGGAGGAGGAGGAGAGGATGATATGGGCACTTTAACCCATTGCTCGTTATATAACAGATCGCAAATATGACTGCAATATAGTAAATTAATCATAGCGAAGTTTTTACTCCTGTGGATTGAGTTAGATCGAAACGTATTTGAGAGCGTATTGCCAGCTTGCACCCTCTGATCAGGACACAGGAGAGGAGGAGAGGATGATATGGGCAATTTAACCCATTGCTTGTTATATATCCAACGCCAAACACGACTGCTGTAATATAGTAAATTAATCATAGTGATGTCTTTACTCCTGTGGATTGAGTTAGATCGAAACGTGTTTGAGAGCGTATTGCCAGCTTGCACCCTCTGATCAAAACAAGGAGAGGATAGCTTGGGTGATGAAATAAATAAATACAGATCCAACGTGTGTGACGCGAAACATGATTCGTAACAAACGACATTACCAACAAATTAAAGATGTTCGTAAAAAGTTGTCTACGATGCATACTGCAATAACATTACGACTGCGTACCATCTCAAACGTAAGACTGTGAAGGTTGATTACCAAAACTCTATCGATGTAGAGATTCTTTGAAGAAAATTGCGATGGATTGCACATATTTAGGGATGATGTCAAGCACCTTTAGGTGTATTCCAGCAGCTGCACTTGAGAGCCAGTTTCCCATTTGGCTTAGCGTGTCACCATTTTGGGACACATCGTCAGTTAATATCAACCGAGATTGTGGCCATAACGCTCAAAACCTATATAATAGCGGGAAGCGAATGCACTGGTAATCCACTTTTGGTGTTTTTTCGCTTGTTTATGAACGAAGGTCACGCGCAGGAGGCTTCGATGTCGGCAAAAGATCACAGCCAAATGACCTTGTGCTGTGTTCCAGCGGTGAGTAAAGTTTTGAAATCGTCGATAAAAGTGAGCTGACACACAAACCTATCATCGCTGCTGGAGTGTCCTCGTAGATGTACATAACTTCATTATCGACGTCTCTTTTAAATCGATCTATATAACCCATATAATATTTATCTCTAAATAAAGCCATACAAAAAATTATGCTTCCATTGTCGGTTTTATCTATCTCTGTCGTTTTATTTTTATATAACATGAAATGCCCAGTTGAATTTTTTCTTAACAACTTTTGACCTGAAAACAAAAAAAATGCATAATTAATTTTCCAATAGTATTAATATAATTATTATAATAAAATAATGATTTCGAATTGATTTTTATTTGCGCGGAACCCTAATTATTTTCCTAAAGTAAAATTAATCTAAGTTACGCCTTATAACATCAACTATTCGCCAGTGAAAGTCCCATTAAAATCGGTCCAACCGTTTAGGAGATTACCCTAATAAACTGACAGAACGACAATATTAATGAAATAGATATACCTTGTTCGCAAACATGTGTCACCGGTTTATTTTCATTGAAATAAACTTTCTTGATTTTCGTTTTCTCTGAAAATGAAAACAGTATATAACAAAGTGTCAGTGTCGGAGATATGTGGAACTACGCACTAATATTAGATATAATATTTAGAAAGGAACTGTAGAGCGGTAAGAAAGTTGGGCTTAGACAAATTTCTTTGGTTATTTCTCTCTGCTTGGAGCAGTCCGACTGGTGGAATGTCTCCACCCAACAAAAGATCGCAGAAATTTATTTGGAGATCTCTCTTTACTTGGGTCAACCAGACTGGATTATCTCCACTCACACAGCTAAAGCCATATAGCTTTGAGTAAGGTTTCCAGAGCTCCTTCAACGTTGGTAATTCGCTCGTGATACTTATGGTATTATGAGGCTGCGGTAATCGCTTACCATCAGGCTTGCTTGCTTGCCACCTTCATAGTATACCTAAAACTAGCGAAAATATAGTTAATAATAATAAGAGATAAGAACCTGCTTGCGAATCATTTAATTTAAATATAATCTTGGTGGATATCGTTTTGTCCGTACCGGTACAGTACACAGCTGTGCTATCATCAAATCTCCGCAGCGTAATCTGCACTTTGATTATATCTCCTGTTGCGTCAAATATGATAAACTTATGAACTCCTAAAAAATATACATACGTGTAACCTTTACGCATCTTTGATGTAAAACTTTTCGATTGGATTATTAGGAATAGATATTAATGTTATTCGTCAATTATTAGAAAATCAAAAGTCAAATAAAAATTATGCAGAATTCAAAAATACTGTAAGAAAATTAAAAAAAAAAATTAACCGAATTTGATGAAATTTTGCATTACTAATGGGCTAAGTATATAAATTTTATTATCAAGAACACTTTAAAAATAAAGTAACGGAGTGAACACAATTACTGCGTAAAAACCATAAAATTACCTTTTTATTTAAATATCTGTAATTAATTTATTTATCCGTCTTTACAATTTTCTTTCATATTGTAGTTTCTGTGACCGTAGAAAAATCAAAATTTGCATTATTTTCAAATAAAAGTTCCGTTAGCACAGACATCACGCAATATGAAGTTCACATGTATGGACTAGGTAAAGCAAGTGAACGCACGATAAGTTTTTTTGCTTTAATCGATTCCGTTTTGGAAATTTTGATCTCAACAATGAGTCCCGTGGCCAACCAGAAACGAAAGTGAATAATCATGAATTCAGAGACATAGTGGTGGCAGATTCATCTCAAACCACGTCGGAGTCAGCAGCAAACTTTAGCATGAATGATAAAACGATTCTGCTTCGTTTACGTTCAATTGGAAAGATAAAAAACTAGAAAATAATTGAAATGTATTTGATATTTTCTATTTATAACGGCAATTTGATATTTTAACCCAGTATGATTTTATAAATTTAAGAGTAGTTTGTGTACACCGGCATATAGTTGTATAAGGTGAAATGACTTACCCGATACTTGATACATTGTTAGTTTTTTATAATTTACCCATTCACACTGTATCACGAATTTTTCATTTTCATTGAAATATATTGTTTTATCTGCAAATATCACATTCACTTTTTATATTATAGTTCCGTTTAGTTTTTAGTTAGTTAGTTAGTTAGTTTAGTTTTTCCGATGTAATAGAAAACTTGCTTTAGAATCTATTTTTATCTTGCATTGTTTGTTTGTTTAGGTCGAATCTTGCAAACTGAATTAAAACCATTTACTAATTTTGGTTTAGTTCCAATGGCAATACATTTTTATGGTAAGCATAACCTGAATCGTTGGCCTAGTGTTCGTAAGCGCGACTGCTATGATCGAGGTCCTGGGTTCGATTCCCAGGTCGAGCAAAGTGTTATTGGGGTTTTCCTATGAAATTCTCAGTAGCAGCTCGAAGTTTGGTTCGATTAATGGCAATAGGCTCGCTCCCTATTACATGGGACCTAAAGACATTTAGTGCACCTCTGCCTAACCCTTCGGGGAATACAGGCGTGATCCGCGTGATGGTATATTTTATGTTATGTTATAACCTGAATCGACATCCAGGACTAGCTCCAGATAAAATAAATCTTCAACGGTCAACAGAATATATTATAAAGTTTTTAAATACTATGAATTTTGATTGCCCTCTTTAAATTACATCATAGCTTAGCTGCTGCATCCAGAGTTGCCTTTCGACGAGGGTTAATTAATTATATTTTAACCTGAAAGAATGTAACACTTCTTCGAAATATAGAGATCATAAACACCTTTGCCAATTGTGACATACTTTCAAGACAAATAAAAAAGAGAACGATTTGATAAGATGATGGTGCTATTAAAACAGTATGGGACAATACGGGGAATTAAATGACATGTATACAATTTTACAATGAGGCGTGGGGTATTCTGTTAGACCTCATTTATATCAAGCAAGATATTATGAACGTCCACATTTCAGCATCCGTAAACAAATAAATCACATAACAATACTGTGTCCTAAGAGCTGGTCTGGTCTAGCACATTACTTGACTGCTACTTTACTGTCAAAATGTTCTCATATTATGCATCGTTATATGAATGATAGTGATGTCTAGGAAGTTACACCGTCTCTGTGCATACACTAAAAATTATAACTGTATAAATACTGTAAAATTATTAATAACTACACTCATATTAAAATAATATTTTAATAAAACAAGAGAACATACCTTCGAACGTTTTCACATTACTAAATTCCATAACTCTAGGACCGGAAACTGAAATCTTTATGTTTTTATCTGAAAAGTTAAAGACATCACACAATAAACACTTGTGGGTCTTGTGGAATGAACAGTCCAATAACTTAACATTCACTTTTTAATCAGACAGCGTAACGTTGTACAAGAGATTATTTTAACGAATGATACAATCATGGCTCGTTCTGCCCGCTTTAAAACAAATTAATCGCAAGTCAAATTATGAACTAAAAAGTTTCAAATATTGTTTAAAACATCAATTTATATGATAATTAACTAAATTATTAATTATGAATTATAGGTAGGTAAATCATCTAGTGATAACATTGGGGAGTAATTCTTATACGTCACAACCTCTGGGCGCTTATGTGTTACTTGCGAACTAACTTGACTTCAAAACAGAAGAGTTAGTTTTGTCGGTTGTATTCATGTATGTATGTCTACTTGATTGCTACACTTTGCAGCTTAAACGTTGTAAAGTCAAGGTCATTCTAAGTGATTTCTATCCTAATTTTATTTGGGTATACTACTCTGTCAAAAAAGTACCGGTAAAAGATCAATAATATACAAAATGTTAATTATTCATCGAAATTTATTTTATCGCCTTCAAAGTATGCTCCTTCAGAAACGATACACTTACGCCAATGCATAATCCAATCATCAAATAATTTTTTAAACACTTTTTCTGGAATTGACTTTAGGTCTCGTCGCGAATTCTACTTTATGTTTTCTACCGAATGAAAACAGGTGCCACGAAGTGGTAATTTGAGTTAAGGAAATAGAAAAAAGTCGGCTGGAGTCATATCTGGTGAGTAAGGTGGTTGCTCGATGGTATTTGTCGGTCAAAAATTCGTTCACAATGATGGCCTTGTGCGAAGGCGTATTATCGTGGTGCAAAATTCAAGAATTTGCTTTCCAGAAATCTGTCCTTTTTCGTTGAATTTGCTCTCTTAAACGCCGCATAATGCACAAATAATATACTTTGTTTTCCGTTTGACTTACCGGTAAGAATTCTGATTGCACAAAATCGCGATAGTCAAAATAAAACAGTCAACATGACTTTCACTTTTGATCGACTTTGGCGTGGTCTTTTCGATTTCGGTTCAGTTGGAAGGCGAAGCTTGTTGACTAATTTGCTTGTGAAACTCGTAAACCCACATCTCGTCACCATCAACAATGCGTCTCATGAATGTTGGGTCGGAATTGACAAGTTCTAGTTGTCCTCAGCGACTCTTATGCGATTGAGTTTTTGAAGAAAATTCAGATCTTTTGTGAATAGCAAACCTCTCTCTCAAACTAGAATGAGGATTTTCAGTCACAATTTCCTTCACTTTTCTATTGTTAACTTCACTTGAAAATGTTGATAGCCTACCAGGGCGAGGCAAATCTTGCAGCATATCTCGACCACTTTTGAGCGCTTTTTACCACTCATAAGCACGCGTTTTTGATAAAGTCGATTTAGCATAAGCCTTCTCTAACATTTTCAGTGGCTCTGAATACCAAAATTCCATTGGCGATGCAAAATTTAAGACAAACTCTTTGTTCAATGTTTTGCTATTATAAAATTCTCAATACACGCTAGATATGATCTAACTAAAACCGCACTGTATTTCATCTAAATGGCAGATGCAACTCAAACTCCACGCCAAAATGAAAAACAGTTGTGCAAATGTAACAAAAGAAATTGAGTTTTTAATCTTACTAAATACCGGTGTTATAAATTTTACTACGTTTTACTCCAAACTAACACCTAATGGTTAAATTCATATACGTACTGTTAGGAGACCGTCCCTGGTTGTCTTTTTAAAAAAAAACTACACTTTTCACAACTTATATATATTTTATATGAAACAATACCCTGACACACTGACTCCCGAATTTTGTTGAGCAGTTAGGACCGTGCTCCGCGATGTCTTGATACTGACTGACTCGAAGGAAATTTTTAATAATTAAAGTAAAAATTGTAAAGTGCTGAATTGCACATGTGATAAAACAGCGTCATATGCTAAGGTGCTGAGTGCGCTATGTGTGCTTAGAAATAAGGGTTATAACAACTCCCCCCTTTTGACGAAGCTTTATCACAATAAGATGAAGCGAAGTGAGAATTAGAAAACGATCAAAATTAGGAAGTCATTACAATAATAAAAATTGAAATTAAACATTAATCTTAAGTAAGAAATTGAAAATATAAGTGCTAGAGCTATGTAGTAAAACTAAAAAGAAAACAACATTAATTGTATCTTGTAATAATCGTAACATAGTCAAATGTAGAAACAAGATTAATTAAAATTTAAATTCCGTCTTGAGGCTGTCATATCTGAAATACGTTTATCACATGACTTATAATTTGGCTGAAGGGCTGGTAAAGATTTATTAGATTTATCATCCTCAGATGTAGAAATATCAGTCATCTCTATAATATTATCTATTCTGGGTTTATGTTTGACTGATTTCTTATTATAACATTGATTAAAAATCTGAATACAGCATCCAGCGTTATTAGAACGACTACATTTTACACATTTATAAAGTCTAAAACAAACATAGAAAAACAAACAAATTATTAAAATATAGGTAAATGTAGAATAATAAGAACCATATTTAATGAAATAGGATTCCTTTTGAAAATTGTTTAATTCATTTTCTAAATGATCCATTTGATGGGTAGCATATTTTAATGAGTCTAGATTGATCTTGCTTAAAGAAATCGGTGACAAATATGGCAAAGTTTCATTGAATATGTCCTTCTTACAACAATCATCTGTTGTTATGTCAAAACTTATGTCTAAGGGAGATTTAATCTTAACAGAATACGAACTACTTGGTATTAATTGAGTGGTTTTAGAGAAACCAATACAATTATCTGTTATTTTAACAATTCCTGTTCCGTCTATAGAATGATCGGTTAATTCTTCATTACATTTAATCGTTAACTTATTCACGGTGGATTGGACGTATATCCATTTATTAATTCTTAATTTATGCCAAATATCAATTTTACCATACAATAGTTTGGCGTTACATTCAGGAGGCAATGTAAGAGTTACCTCGGTCAATAACTTTGATTCACAATTCGGATTGACTAAAGTTGAAAATATAGAAATTAATTTACATATCGAGTATTCATCGTTTATAATTTTACATTTGTCTAATTTGTCCAACATAGCATAATGCATTCTATCGTCACTTAAAGCCGTGTAAGAATTGGAAGGTTGTAAAAGAGCAAACGTTTCAAAGTGTGACTCATCGTGAGGTGTAGGCAGAGGTATGTTTTTATAAACAATGAACTTATCAGGAGTGATTAGCGGAATTTGCAAAACGAAGACAACTCTATTTTATAATAATAAGAACTAAGTTCCGAAACATCAATTAAGGAATGAATATCTTCTATACTTAAGTGCACTGGAAAATCCAGTCTTTTATTTATTTGGTTACTATGCTTTGATAGTTCGGTATATAACCCTATGGGACTTATTACACTAGGATGTAGTACATTTACTTTGGAAAATAAGATAGCATTTAGTGTGGTATCTAGTAAAATAGAAATGGCTAGTAAAGAACCTTCAATCATATTTAGAAAGGTATTTATCTTAGTTGTATAGAATAACAAGCTGTCGGTTTTAGTAATTTGTAACAGAATTTTATTCATATCGTTAATTTGTGAATTAAGTTTTATTTCGTTTTGGTTAAGTTTATAAACAGTAGAGTTAAAATTATTAATAGTTGATTTAATAATGTGTATGTTATCCTTCATTAAATGGAAGAGTTCTGTCTCGCTCTTTTGACAGGCGTTGATCGCAGCGTCATATTTTCTAGCGTCATCGGCATCTAAGGTGCCGAAAATAAATTTTAAAATTTTGTCCACCAAATTCTAAAGACTTTTTGGTTTTACTGGATGATTTATTAGTGATAATATGAGATAAAGATTGTAGTTTAATATGATTAGATTGTATTAAAACTTCTATAGGACTACAGATATCTTTACATTGATTTATGTCCTGTGGCTGAATCTTAATACATAGGTCTCGAGTTTTATGTAATGTTTTATCGATATTTTCGAGATAAGGTTCTAAAGATATTATATCAATGTGCGTTATAATTTTCCAGTTATCATTGTAAAAGTTAACATGGGTTATAGGTTCAAAATATATTCCTGGGCTGTGGACGATTGGAGTGATCTTGTAGTCGGCATTAATCTCATGGCAAAATATTCTGAAATAGAATACTGAATATTAAGATATGGAAATAATAAGTAGTAATGTCGTATACATGTTTATTTTTATATATTTTTATTTCACGATATTTAAGATGTAGCTGGTTTGATTTCATTTGTATGATATTTGATGTATTTACGTCCAACTTGTAAGGTGACGTTATGCTTATTATGCACCTTGATAATTTTATACGGGCCTTTCCATATAGGAGATAAGGCCTTGCGGAGCCTGTGATGGTGTTTGAGATATACCATATCACCTACTTTATACGTAGTATCACGAGAACTAGAATCATAATATTGTTTAGACCTTTCTTTACTATTGATAATATTTTGAATCGCCTTTTCTCGGCTGAAGCGCATTCTGTACTGCAGAGCGCGTATGTATTCGTGATAGGTGGTGTTGTTCGAAGTTTCGTATAGAGAATTTGGAATTGTTGGTTTGTTACCAAATAATAGCTCATGGGGTGTAAAGGCTGTAGTGCAGTGAGGGGTAGTATTATACGCTAATATTGCCGTGAATAAATAGCAGTGCCAGTCGTTTTGATTCTCATTTGTGAAGGATTTAAGATATTCTTTTAAGGTAGCGTGAGACCGTTCTAATGCTCCATTTGTTTGGGGATGATAAGGGGTAGTAAATAAGGCCTTGACCTTTAAAATGTCGGTTAATTACTTGAACAGATCTGATGTGAAACAAGTACCTAGATCTGTTAAAATCATTTTTGGAAAACCGAATAGAGACATAAAATGTATGATATTACGGGCTATCTCGTAACTAGTAGCCGTGACCATAGGATAGGCACTAGAAAATTTCGTGAGGTCATCTTGGAGAGTCAATATAAATTTAAATTTTTGGAACCCCGATTCAGGTAAGGGTCCTACGATGTCAAGAGCTAACCGTTCAAACGGTCGTGTGGAAGTTGAAGTTATCTCCATCGGAGCTTTGTTTAATTTACGTAAGGGCTTATTCACTTGGCATAATTTACAATTCCTTACGTAATGCTCAATGTCAGATCGCATTCCCTTCCAATAATAGGCTGCTTTAATACGATTATACATGCGTTTTGAGCCTGGATGGCCCGCAATAGTAGAGTCATGGTTTTCTTTTAGTATTTTCGGCACTTCGACGGGAGTTGGATAGATTAATTGGTTTTTATAAATATAAATTTTAATGTTAGTGTTATGGAAAATGTACAGAATCATGTTGTATAACTTAGTATAAGCTAACTTAGAAAAGGGGTCAGAGAAATCTGGTAACGCGAGATCTGAGACACTGGGGTATTCGTTTAAAATTTTATCCCTTAGTTTTATTAATAAGTTATAAATATTTTCGAATTTTGTATCTTCATAATGATGTACCTTGGTGTACAAAAAGAAAAATAGTTTATTTTTATCATTTACACATTTAACAGTGAAAGGTTCGCGTTCGGATTCTAACAATTCATTAGAATTGTCGAGTCGCGATAATATCTCTTCACAATGAGGCATAGATGAATCGAAGTCTAAAGAGACCGGACAACCGATAGTTTTTGAATTTGATAAATGTAACGGTTGGGTCCGTTCTTCGACAATAGTGTTAGATTCGGGTATGTTATTTGTAAATTGATTTTTAAAATATTGTTCTTAACTAGAGTTATTTAAGTTTGTAATGTCAATAGTATTGATAGGGCAGCGAGATAATGCATCGGCATTCGAGTTAAGACGTCCTTGTTTATATACGATTTCATAGTCATACTCTTCTAGTTTAAGACGCCAGCGAATGAGTCTACTGCCTGGGTCCTTAACATTGAAAAGCCATACTAAAGGCCGGTGATCCGTTACAATTTTAAATTTACGACCAAAAAGATAAGGGCGGAATGTTTTAACCGCAAAAATTATAGCTAGTAGTTCCTTCTCAGTGGTTGAATAATTACCCTCTGGCTTATTAAGGGTTCTAGAAGCATAGGCGATCAGTTTATCCTTACCTATATCACCATGAGATAATATTGCACCGATGGCATAGTTTGAAGCATCCGTCGTAATTATGAATGGGACATTAAAATCGGGATATATTAATAAAGGAGCTGTGGTTAATATACTTTTTAAAACTTGGAATGCAGCGTCTTGTTCAGATGTCCAATTAAAAGAGACATCTTTCTTTAGTAATGAAGTTAACGGTTTTGTTACCTTAGAAAAATTTTCTATAAAGCGTCGGTAGTATCCTACAAGGCCTAGGAATGATTTTATTTGTTTAACGTTACTCGGAATGGGAAATTCAGTAACTGCTTTGACCTTATCGGGATTCGGGGAGACCCCTTTGTCTGTAATAATGTGTCCTAAATATGCGACTTCGCGACGTAAAAACTCGCATTTGTCTGGCTGAAGTTTTAGATTAAATTTTCGAAATCTGTCAAACACTATTTCGAGTTTGGAAATGTGGGATCCAAGGTCATGGGAATATATAATGCAATCATCTAAATAGATATAGGCGTGGAGACCTTGAAGACCAGTTAAGGCTGTATTCACTAAGCGTTGAAAGGTAGCAGGGGCGTTTTTCAACCCAAAAGGCATTCTGGTGAATTCGTAATGACCGGACATGCTTGAATTTGTACTTATAGTGAATCCTGTTTTAGGAGCGTCTTTGGGGCTCATCCTCAATTGATGAAATCCACTTGCGAGGTCGAGTGTGCTAAAATATTTAGAATGACCTAATTGGTCGAGAATATCTGTGATAAGAGGCAGTGGATAGCTTTCAGAAACGGTGACGTCATTGAGTCGGCGATAATCTATCACGATTCTCCATTTCTTTTTTCCAGAAGCATCTAATTTTTTCGGAACTACCCATACAGGGGCGCTCCAAGGCGAAATAGAGGAACAAATGATATTTTGATCAAGCATTTTCTGAATTTGGGTGTCAACTTCATTTTTGTGACACTCAGGGAACCGATATGATTTTACGTGGATAGGAGGTGCGTCGCCTGTATTAATGTTATGCTCGATTGCATTCGTGAAGGATAGCGGTTCACCTTCGATATGGAAGATATCAGTGAATCGAGAACAACATTCAAGGAGGGATTTTTTCTCTTCATTGTTTAGATGAGAACAGCGAATTAATTCTAAAACTTGATTGAGACGATTTGGTTTGGTAGTAGATATAGTATTAATTGTGTGATATTGATCAGAGTCGAAATCGCTGTAATCTAAAGATGTCAGCTCTACACAATAATCTGTGACCCTTATTTCCTCATTAGTTGTATTTAATACCGTTATATTTACCTTTTTATTAGGTTTGACAGTGACTATACAATTCGCTACGTAAACACCTTTGCTTAGTATGTGATCTAGTACTAACGCTTCGCTATTATAACATTGTTCGAATGAGGAATCCGAGACCGCGCATTCGATTACGGCTTCGCTACGAACTGGAATAGTGTAGGTAGGTTTCGTGTGAACAATAGGAATTACGTAATTGTTTATGGAAATGGTATTGGACGAATAATTGATATTAGATTTAAAATAACTACAAAAATCATGACCCAAAATACCGTCGTAATCGTCTAAATTGACGTCATTATTTGTGACGTGAAATTTGTAATTAAACACTTGGTTAGATATCATAATTTGTACTTGAGAAGTACCTAGTGTATAAATATGATTTTCGGAGTTAGTTTATACCCTTTATCTTCACGACTTCAGGTAAGAGTTCTGGGGTTTGTTGCAAGCTAGATATTTTTATAATGCTTATAGCTGATCCAGTGTCAATGAGGAAACATAATTGTTTTGTTGAATGGCATGTTTTTAAGTACGTGTGTAGTAAAGATATCTTCTTACTATTAACACAAATTTCGAAGATAGGCAGAGATGTAGAATTATTTTTTAATGTATGTTTTAATAAATTATTTTTTGAAGTAGTATAGTCCTTATCTTGTATATTTTTTGATAGGTTTTGACTCAACGTCTCTTGTAGAGGTATATTAGATATAGTAGATTTAGTAACATTTGTTTGACTCAACATTTTTTGTTGAGGTGTATAAGATTTAGTGGATTTAGTGAAATTAATGGGACTCAGCGATTTTTGTTGAGGTTTATAAGATTTAGTAAAATTAGTATGACTCAACGATTGTTGTTGAGGTGTATAAGATTTAGTAGATTTAGTAAAATTAGTATGACTCAACGATTGTTGTTGAGGTGTATAAGATTTAGTAGATTTAGTAAAATTAGTATGACTCAACGATTTTTGTTGAGGTGTATAAGATTTAGTAGATGTTGCATTAGATTCCGTATCCTTTAGAAAGTTATATGATCTCAGTGGACACGTACCTGAGATCCTTTTTAGTTTAAATTTTCCTCGTGAGTTAGTTCATCAGAATCGCACATGTGAACCGCCTTTACGTGGTCACTATGCGATGTATTTGGATCGGGTTGCGCGTTGATAGTATTTTCGCGGCGTTGCATATTGTATTGTCGTTTTACGGCATTGCTCAATCGTGTGTCCGAGGTTCTTGCAATAATTACAAGTTTTCGGATTTAGGTTATAATTAGAATTATGATTAGAACTTAAGTGATTTACGTGTACCTGAGGGTTAATAATTTTTTTATTTTTTAAACACTCGGATGCATTATGTCCCGATTTATTACAAATAGAACATTGTTTTTGGTATTTAGTAAAATTAGATTTAGAAAGATTAAATAATTTTTCCTCCTCGATAGCACGTTGTACCGCTTCGTTTAAGTCGGTAGGGTTTCGACACCTAACAATATTCGAAATCGAGGGGTTTAATCCTAGCATAAAAGTGTTAAGTGCGACCAACGAGTTCTTTTTGTTCTCTACAGTTGTAATGGATATCTGATTGTATTCTGGTCAATATGGATTAAATTCTTAGTGAATATTTAGTAACATCTTCCGAACTAAGTTGCCTACAGTTTTGCAAATCAACCAAAAGATGTGTGGCGTGTTTTTTCTCCCCAAATGTAGATCTAAGGAAAGTTTTAAGTTCAGGCCACGTGTCAAATATGTTTAAACTACAAGCAACCTTTGCCTTCCCTTCCAACTGAGACATGATGAATTTACAAAGTACATTTTGTTGATCTGGGGTTGCCAGAGACATTGCGTTGTCGCAATCTGTTAAAAACGCGGGAAGTAATTCCCTGTCGCCGTTGTACCCTTTTATGAATTTAGTGAGGATTGAAAGAGTAACTTTCTGAGCCGTGGTTGGTGCTTCAGAACTTTCAGATTTAAGTGACATTTTGAATTATGGATGTTAAACGGAATAGAAATATGTATAAGATTACAAGATATGGTAAAACGAACAAAATGTAAAAGAAATAGTAAAATTTAAAAATAGTAGATATAGTAAGTTATTATAACGGCAAATTAAAGTTCGCTAAAACGACACATATGTAATAAAATAAAAAACACACTGTGATAGACTCAGAAGCAAAACACTCACTGTATAACTGCAAATAGTAGTAACATTTCACCAGCACTGATGCTGACCACTGGTTTGGATGAACTGCACGAAGTGTAGTGGCTATGTTGCGATGGTGATGGAGTTGGTGAATCAGGAACCTGCTTGACTGGTGTGGACTCGTTGATGCAAGATTGACCGTCGAACAGAGGGATATATCAGTGGAGTGTGCGGAGCGGGCTCACGCTATACAGTTGAGCCTGACCGTCGTCCTGGTAGTTGTGCGTAGTGGCGTAGCTGCTGCAGGCTTAGCCTTAGGTTAAGTCTTACTGTCGATCAGAAGACAATACAGTACAGGGGTCCTTGGGATTTGATGCCAGCGTCTATATGACTCTACGTCTTAAGACTTATTTCTGACATCCCACTTCTGACACCAATTTGTTAGGAGACCGTCCCTGGTTGTCTTTTAAAAAAAAAACTACACTTTTCACAACTTATATATATTTTATATGAAACAATACCCTGACACACTGACTCCCGAATTTTGTTGAGCAGTTAGGACCGTGCTCCTCGATGTCTTGATACTGACTGACTCGAAGGAAATTTTTAATAATTAAAGTAAAAATTGTAAAGTGCTGAATTGCACATGTGATAAAACAGCGTCATATGCTAAGGTGCTGAGTGCGCTATGTGTGCTTAGAAATAAGGGTTATAACAGTACCTACACTGGCGTGTGACATCACAGTGCGATATTTACAAATGGGAGCGTTTGCACGGTTTTTTAGTCATTTGATTGTACTTGTCGATTTTTATTAAAAATACACAAAATTATGAAAAAAAAAACATTATTGTCATTATTATTACATTGTTGATCATTTTAGATGGGTTTTTGAAAACAGTCCCAAATACACTATCATAACAATTTTACTTTGAATTTATTTATATTGATTATATTATCTGATTATAGCTAAAACATATAACTTGTATAATACCGGTAAATAACAATTGATCTTTATAACATAAATGACAAATACGTAAATACCCATGGAAAATTTATTCATATAAGGAAAAAGTAAAACTTAGATAAGAAAAATTATAATATGACTAATAAAACTTAGTATTAAATAATTACACATTAGAATGAGTTTATTCCTATGAAATAGAATTTTACAATCTGCAGTTTTAGGAAATGGAGGTAAAAAATATGTCATACTGATCATTAATCATTTGAGTTGACTATTACTACATGTTCCAGGTTTGATACCCTATCTTATTGAATTTTTTTACTTTACTTAAATCTCATTTTACGTTTTCTTATTTGACTTATTTACTATGTTAAGAAGTTGTGGCGTCAAGTGGTTTAGATCTGTGGAATATGGATTTTATGACTGCACGTTCAAGTCCATGTATAAATTTAACGAACCGTGTTTCGAACCAGTTCAGTTCTGTTTTGTTCAACGAAGTGAAAATAACATGCGATAAAAGGAAGAAATCTGCAAGAGAACCACAGCGTAGTGTAAACAAGAGAGACAATAAGTAGGACCACAGTTTAGTGAACATCTGGGTAGTGAATTTATATTTCACTGAGTACGATTTTTTTTAAATGTAATCTGCATTTACTATCCACGGTTATAGTGATGTGATTAAATTTAGATAGTTCACGTCTACGTCCTATGACGCCAACATTTTTTTTATTGTTTTTCCTCACAAATAATTTTACCGTTGCTGTGGAGCTTTCCGAATTTTAATGCTGAACAGTTAAAAATAAATAAGAAGGTAATCGAAACTACCAAGTTATCACACTATTCGGAATTACATGGACTTGCTTATAACCCAAACTTTTATGAGAAACTAAGTGAGGAAACCAACCCAGGTTGATGCATCCTATCCTAATGCTTGTCTCATTAAATAACCTCCGGATTGGCAGAACTCTTGTTCGTACGGATCGCAAGCACTTCACGAGAAATATTGCCGATAGATTCTCGGTTGTTGTATCTCGGTGGTCGCCGTTGTATTTGGATTATACTGTGCTTACCGTCAATGTAACAAGCTATTAAAAAAAATTATATTGAGAAGTCCGCCCTAGAGACTCGCTTTGCAATTATATGTTAACGCTTTACAGCCCAACAACTTATCTGATTGACAAAAAAAACTTACCCTCGCATTGGTTTTTATAGTTGATCTGGATAATACAAGGGTTTTCTTTCCGTATACATGTGGGTTTGATAAATTCTGAAAAAGAAATTCACTATGATCCTTTGAAATCTTTTATCTATACAATTAATAAAATTGGAGTGTCTGTTTGTAATGTCAAAATAACAGATTTTTACTAAATGCATATGCAAGTATAGATATATACGATACCTATAACAAAAACACCATTTTTAAAAATTTTGTATGTCTGTCTGTTTGTTCCAGGTAATCTCTGAAATGGTTGTGAATGTTATATAAGGAGTAACTTAGGCTACTTTTGTTTTATAAAAAAAATATAGTTCCGAGCAAATAAAAAGAAATGTTTATGGTGAATCAATTCGGGCGATTAAATGGATTATGCTGAACAGACCATAAAAGATATATAAAATTAATATATCTGTCTTCTATGGAACACCCACATTAAGCATTTTTGTATTTAAAATATCCGGGAGTGGGAGAGCATGATTCGCACGTGTATCCGATCGATGGAATTCTGTATACCACGTGAGCGAAGCCATGGGCACAGCTAGTGATAAAAATAAAATTATACTACGCGGTGAGGCACTTATACATTAAACGAATGTGTTCAATTCGACAAAGGGACAAAATAAGTTCATGTCAACTCAAACGAGTGACTGGGGTTTGCTCTTTAAGGAGGGTTATCATAGAATGAACATAAAATATATGAAAAATCGCGTCATCTTTCAGAAAATCATAAAGAATAAAAAGAACTATACTATATATATATACTACCTATACTTGAAGAAATCAAAATAGTAAAATAATTAATGCATTAGTTACTAGATGGCGCATACAACCGATATTCACATTGTTACTGATTAGTGATTACAAAATAAATATTAAGTTAGTTACGATAGCTGTAGATAGATGTCAGTAAAACAAAAAAATGCATTTATGAAAGAATCGATTCTTAAGGAGTAATGAACTTGTTACAGTAAGCATATCGCTTTTGTGTTAACGTTTATTCACTTCACTCCTCATAAAACTTTCATACCGGGATTCTTATATGAAAATCGATTCTTAGGGAATAAACTTCAAAAAACAATATCTTGAGCTTTATAATATTATAGTATAGATGTATAAAGCTGTTTTTTTATAGTACCTATTACATCAATTACATTTTTTAATTAAGTCATTAGTATATGTTAAGCGTTTTGACCACAATCTCACCAATATGGTATCACGCTAACCCTAGTAGAATACTGGTTCTCAAGTGTAGCTGCCGCAACACACCTATTGATGGTGGCAGCTAGCCAGGCAAGCATTACAAAAAGCCCCCTACGACCATGCTATGGTTTCATCAAGATGTTTTCCTTCACTGAAACCTCGGGCTCATTACAGAGTTACAAACTCATGTCGATCGACGCAGAGTCAATAGACGCTACCATTGATCCATCATTGCTTTAGCATTTGACTTGTATGTTAAATTCTTAATTAAATCTTTGAATAGCTAGACTAATTCTTTGTCCGAGGTAGCTGCCAGCTCTTCGGTCTCCTGTGATGTCAACTAACCTTTTTACTATTTCCTTAAAAAGCCTTGTAGCGCTAGGACCCCACGGGCCAAGGGTCTCGACGCCGAATGGGACAAAATCATATTCAGAGCCCAGACCCCTGTATTTGCATGCCTTAGCTTTTTCAGCCGCCTCACAAGCCACACCAGCTCTGTTGCTGATTCCAAGTAGATGGGAAGGGGCCAGCGTGTCTGAACAGGTTGCATCCCATACTAGCACCCGGCCCATCTTCCATGGAACCAAACTCATACCGTCCGGTCTCTTGCCATCGTCTCTTGCAATACCAGTCGGCTCAAGTAAACTTGGAACGTTGACGGTGGCAAGTGACCGGCGTATGATATCGTTAAGTGCGGCATGTCTCGAGAAGCGGCCTGCACTTTTTTGACATGATAGTCCGTGATGTCCTAGCTTGTCGACATCACTGCCACAGGGACATTTATGAGGAACGCAGACCGGAACCCCAAGCCGTAGACAGGTTGCGATTCGGAGCGTGTCAGGTTCAAGAAATGTTCCTGTATTTGACGAAGGATACGCTTGAAGCCAGTAGCCGGCCTCATGCGCACCCACGGCCAAAAGCCTAGCACGCGCCGAACCCGTACTACAGCTCAAAATATTGTCATAAATCAATTTGCAATTTATGTCGTCCCAGCTCCTCTGTGAATTTGGAGAAACTGGAAAATTTTGACCTGGGCATTCAATTAAGAAAGCGTTTCTAGCTTCTTCCAAGCCAGCAATCTCAAAGTATGAAGGGGATACCCTTAAAATTTTACTTATGAGATTTGCTGAACTATGGACAGAAGATAGGAAGGCTGGTAAAGCGACACTGGAAATTTTGCGAATCCCTAAACCACCATAACGGATGGGTAAGGATGCTTGGGTCCAAGATTGCTCGTGCAGCTGCATATTAAGAATCGATTCTAAGGTAATTTTGATTAAATCGTCTACTTGTGTCAAAAGATCTGGGTGATTCCAAAAGGAGCAGCAACGGAGCACATATGTAAATTTAGGGACGAAAAGACAGAATTTTAAGATGCAAAGTGCATAATGTGGACTAATTTCAAGGAGACGGGCAGCAGAATTTTGGAATTTAGTAATTGAAATATTCAAAAATTCAGAAAAAGATTTATCAAAAATTGGAGAACCTAAAAAGTAAAGGGAATTACTGTTTACTATCTTAATATTTGGAGCCAAAATATTAAATGTTTGTTTTACGTCATATTGTTTTACATTTTACATTTACATTGTTTTTGGTCTGGGCTCTGAATATGATTTTGTCCCATTCGGCGTCGAGACCCTTGGCCCGTGGGGTCCTAGCGCTACAAGGCTTTTTAAGGTAATAGTAAAAAGGTTAGTCGACATCACAGGAGACCGAAGAGCTGGCAGCTACCTCGGACAAAGAATTAGTCTAGCTATTCAAAGGGGGAACGCTGCCAGTATCTTCGGAACCTTGCCTAAAGAGACTCCTTTTCATAATATATTTTAATCTGTAGTTATGTATGTACATGTAATAATAATATAATACATAAATGATTCTTTGGTAATAAACAAATAAATATTAAAATTTTAAAAACATATAATTCATTAAATCTTAGAACTCAATCACGTGTTACCTCTTCCTTCATTATCATCTGCAATCAGATGAACAACATCTCTCAAATCGCACCGATACCCATCTGTAATCAGCAGTTCAAGCGAAAGTTTTTGTTCTTTTTCAATCATCATATTCAGAGAAATACTCTCAGAGCTGGCATTCACTATGCCATGTTTTATAAACTTCGGATTTCTTGAATCTATAAATAAAACAAGATATTTTTAACGAAAAATAAAACCAACTTCAATGCTTTTGTGGGTTCAACTCCAATGAGACCTCTCTCGAGGTATCCTTTATCCAACAAAAAAAAATAATCATTGAAATCTGTTCATAAACAAAGAAGCTATGGCTGAGCATCCATAAAAAAAGTATACATTCGAATTGAGTAGCCTACCGTCTTTTGTTGAAATCGGTTAAAAAACTTAAACCAAATTAAATACAATCTACATCATCATCATCATCATTTTAGTCAAAAGACATAGGGCTCCCCCTCCATGCATAGCTATAAAGGCCAGTTCTGTGCTGCTCGCATCCAATCCGGAACCTTTACTAGGTCGTCGGACCACCTTGTGGCGGATCTTCCAAGTTGCTTATTACGGTACACAGTCACCACTGGAGAACTCTTTGGCCTCATGGACTATTCATTCTAAGAGCTACGTAGCCCACTCACTACCACTTAAGTCTATTCTTCGAGCCATTTCGGTGACTTTGGTTCTTCTACGGATCTCCTTAATTCTGATTCGATGTCCTAGAGAAACTTCGAGCAAAGCCCTCACCATTGCCCTTTGAGTGACCATGACTTTTCTTATGTGTTCTTATTAGTTATGTTCAGATAATAGCCGTGGTCGTATGCTATCTTGATTGCTTATTTACAACATACATTGTTGTATATATAACAATTACTCACCAGTTTTGATGAGGTCAGGTTCGAGATATTGGATTCCACCAGATTCACAGTTTTTGGATTTTTCTTCAATTTACTTATGTCGGTAACGGTCATCGTGCCGGTGCGCGCGCACGAGAAGAGATGGTTGGAATAGGAAGGGTTAAAGAAGCACCAAAATGGTTGGCATCTGCTATTCACCAATCAAATTGGCCCATATTGAAACGTATACGTTTTGTTCCGTTTTATGCAGACTTTGACTGAACATACATAATCTGAAGGTTATATTATATGAAGGTCATAGTCATAGTCGCTTATAGCAAGGTCATACTCGCGAGGCTGAATGCTGACATTTAAGATTTATTATCCTAAAGTGTATTTTGATGAATATCAAGTAAGCACTCCTTAAGATGGATGCGACTATCATTATGTTATCTCGCATAAGGCTGGAATATTTACGTTGCTTTAGCCAGTACTCAGCATACGATGGACATTTAGCAAATTAGCCCTACTCGAGAAGTAGGCGGTTTTTAGCAAACTCACCCTATGTAATTGTCGGTGAGATGGATAAGCTCTATAAAAGATTTATTGTAAGCCGCCTCATCAAGCATATAACGTACGTGGATCCTAAACTTGCAGTAAACGTGTTTGGTTTTAGCAGAGAGCGGTTCGCCATAGACACTATAGCGCAAGTGATGAGTCAAGCAGAGTAAGCCATTGTTCAGGACGAGCTGGTGTTGGCGGAGTTACTTGATATTGTCAAAAAGTTCAATGCCTTATTCTGGATCTACATTAGGGTGGCATATGGTTATAATGGAGTGCCGAACTACCTTCTCTACATTGATGAGGCGTGTCTTAGTAAGAGGGGCACGATCTTTTCGGGTCAGAGAGAATCTGCCGGTGATATGGGGGTAAAACCGCGAGGCATAACTAGTAGCCTGTAACCTGCGGACAATCAAGACGCTTCTAACGACATATCATTTTCCAAATTATGTTAGGTGGTTTAGAAGATCTGCGCATACAGATGAACATACATATATACATATCGGTTAAAATCATAATCCTCCTTTTCGCTTGGCTGTAGTCGGGTAAAGAGTTTCCATTGTGTTTGCGCCTAAACGTGTACTCGATGACCTCATAATCGGGTACAACTCTCCCGTGAAAGACGGTGGCAAAAACTCTTCCGCGTCCTATGGCCTCGCTCATTGCCTTGGATCCCTCATCCCGAAACTTTAAAATACATTTAATATTCTTTTATGAAAGACGCGTTCGCGATCTGCTTTATGTAGGTACATGCATATATGCACACACTATAGCTGCGTCTCGTAACGGTGTCGCAAGTCCAGAGATTTTATCTCATCTAAAAATATGCGTACCGCGCTAAAAGATATTTTCACTTCAAAATTTATTTATCTGTTTAGTCAGCGAGTGAATGAGTGGCCTTTCACTGAGTATAAAACATATTAACTAATACAACTTGTTTGGCTTATGCTGCAATTCTTTTTTGCTTGTTGTGTGGTGGATATTTTTGTATCAACAATAAAAGATACTACTAAAAGTACTTACCGTCAGAAATAACACTTTTTAAACTATATTCCACTACATCAGTAGGTATATTATATAGAGATATTAACAAATATAATTTATTTGCAGTTGTATAACTTATCTCCGAGAGTCTTTTTGTTGTTACGTGACATATCGTACAAATAAACAAAGTTGTGATTAGTATTAAATACTTGATGTACATCTTGAATATAACTTTGATTTTGAATACTAATACTAATAAATTTGTTCGAGGTAAAACAGGAAAATATTATAAAGGTGCATTCACGGTAAGCGAGCATAGCGTGTCGTTGAGCGATTTAGGAGATGTCAATTCGTATCACTTCTGGGCTCTGGGCAGTGGAGATTGTCAGTCCCAATCGACTATTTTCTAAGGTACGTATATACATTTTCTTTTTTTTCTTTTTTAACATGTTTGTGACTAAATAAGTCGTCAATGATGTCTACGTCTAGCTTATAAGTACAGTGTAAACTCTTTATAAGGATACTCAAGGGACTGAGCATTTTTTGTCGTTATCGTTATATGGAGTGGAGTTTCAATATGTGGGTTTTAACGCAAACCAACCAAGTTGGGCTCACTTCAACGTTATAGGGAGTTTATCGTTATAAAGGATAACGTTATAAAGACTTTACACTGTATATCTAAGGGAATTGTTTGTCGTTGTAAGTTTTTCATCTTTATTGTTTTTCATATCATAAATTTTTGTTAAGTTCGCCCCAAGGACCTTTCTTTCGTTTACACTCCTAGGGTTTTAAAGAGTTTAAGTTTTAGGGAGGGTTGAGAAGTTAACCCGGACGAATTAAGAGTAATTTCGGCCTTAGTGTCTACTTGTATTTTACCAATAGATATTTACGATAACCTTTAAAGCCTATTCTAGCAGATTTCGATCGGGCGTAGCGGCACCTGATCAGCGCAAGTTGTGGTACTGGCTTGCAAGATAATAGTGATTAGCCGTAACATTGTTTTATGCTATGATATCGTCGAGTTCGGACTGTAAACCTTTTTTTACATGTGTAAAAATGCATTTACGAACCCACTGATGGCTTGAACAGTCGAAAGGGTATGTGAAACTTGCAAAGTAACATCAAAATACCAAGAATACTCAAAAAAATACCCACGGAGTTCCTAACCTCACTGTTCATGCCGAGGGCCGGGAACTGCATACGTAATACTTCCGTTTAACTCGACGGGTTTAACTCCAAAATTCACTTATTAGAAGATTTTAGAGCTTCGCCTGCGATCTGAAGCAGACAAGTTCTCGGGCGAACCGTGGCGATGTATGCGTTTGAAACACATGACTACTAAGGCGATGGACATGGCCGTGTGTGCCTTGCCTATAGGCCCTGTCTAGGGGCGGCTGGATGTCATCGTTCACTGGTCGCCGCCGTCGACCAAATACTGACTGTAAACCTGTACACCGATAGTTAGTAGATAGCCAAAATAATTCAGTTCTACCATCAGGCTAGTAAATTATGGTTTACATTACCTAAATCATTATTTTATTTCTCTAACAAAGGAAAGTGATAGCGGTGTAATTAATGATAAGCAAAGTGCAATCCAACCACATCAGTGATCACCAGCACATCTACAATCCATCACCAGTTTCGCTGTCATACTAGCATGTTCAGATGTTTCTTCACCTTCGTGTTTAAAGACCTCTATGTTGTAGGAAGCAGGAAGCACACTAGACGGGAGACAGCTCCACAGCTTTAAAATTCGGTAAAGATATGACGCATTTAACTTTTTTCATTTGTGCCGAAATGAAGGTCAACGTAAAACTGTAACTACGGAGCGCTCCACGTGTGATTCTATTATAAAAGGGAGAAATGGGAATTAGATTGAACAGTTCTTTAGAAAACTCGCTATGAACACGCTCAGTAAAACAATGGCCCTATTTAGCTGAATGTAGCTGAACATTAACCGGGCCAAGACATCAGGGAAATATTTTAGAACTGTCCCAAAGTCACAAACACTATTCGAAACAATTGTAAAGCATTGTGAAGCAGACCGAGGTGGTAGTTTGTAAAAGACTCCAAGTCTCCGAGATGTGGCGGAGATAAAAATCTCGATGTAGTCGCTGGAGTTGAAGGCTTATGATGATATCAAAAGCCAACGTTTAACTAAAGAATAAATAAATAAAGCCGCTCTCTCTACATCACAGAGAACTATACCTGAAAATAGACAGATAGAACGTCCGTTTCACTTTACCGATCCTGTAAATAAGGAAGGAAAATATTACTCATATATTTAATCATTATATATTTATAGCTTTATTAAATAAATAAGCTTTATTTCTTATTTCATAAATATTAATTAATTATGCACAATATGCGTCTTTAAGCACTTAATATTTACTGCGTGCTTTTTTCTAATATTTTGAACCCTTAAAATTATGTAGTATCGTCATCTCAGTTCGTTTTCTTTGTTTTTATAATAGCTCGGTATATTGACGGTACTACCCCTGATGGTAAGCACAGCACAACGGTGACCACCGAGAGATCTAAATCCATCGGCGGTCGCCGCTATCATGCTGGTCAGCAAAATTATCTCATCACGTTACGCTTAAAGGACTCCACGTCGTAAGAAGCTGGGAACACACTGGCCGGGAGAAACTTCACAGCTTCACGGTACGACAAAGATAAGTTATAAAGAACTTATTAGTTCGTGCCGAGATGGAGGTTACCGTAAAACTATCACTCCGAAGCCCAGCGCGTGGTTCTGTTCTGGAAGGGAGAAGAGTTTTGAGAGTGTTTGTCCAAGGCTTAGCTCGGGGACTCTTAGTTCTGAAAAGCTTTAATTTGGGATGTGTATACATACTCGTATTAATCACGCCGATAAAGTGGTAAAACCAAACCATTAAATATTTTAGTGGGTAAAGCGGGAATGAATTTAATTTTTCTTATATCTTATAGTGTAGAATATCGGTAGATAGTTAGTTAAAAAATATTCCGAGTATGTGATATCCATTTTTCGATTCAGGGATTCGTTTGCGAAATATTATACTTTAAACTGCAATGTTATTCCCCTTGTGAGTTAAATGGCTGTATTCGGATATGTAAAAAATTCACACGAGATGTATCTATTACGAAGTTAAAAGGAAAGTTATTACAGCTAAGTAGACTTTAGAAGTTATCGATTTACATTAGCCTTGTATTGGATAAAACAAATTAGTATATGGTATACTATGCGCTGGGATACCCGCTGTTTTCTTATGGGCTGACATCATACGGGAATACATTTAAAACTTATACAGATATACAGTTAAATTTTTGCAAATAAGATTCATGAAACTTTTAGTAAGCAAGATAACAAAAAAAACGATGTAAAAAAATATGAAGTGGTATTTCCGCAGTGTAGGATGCTGCCAGACCATCAAAAAGCAGTAGTATTAATAGCACTCGAACATTTTTACAGTGATGAGTTTAAATTCAAATCTGTGCACGTAAGACCTCAGAGGGATAATAGAAACATTAAACGATTCAAAGTGCCCACGTATAACAATTATTACGGACAAAGACGTCGAATTTATTGAATTCCAACTACATTTAATAACATAACGTGTGAAATAGAAAGTAACTGCTATACAAAATGATCTTTACAAAATAATAACCAAGTGTTTTTTGAAGATTTTCGTATAAATCTTAGTTTGGGAATAAAGTAATATAACACTAAATTAATAATGATGTAAAATGGAGCTACGTCTGCCAACAAAGTAAGGTAAAGTAATATTAACTGTGTTAATTGAGTACCCATGAATAAATGAATTTTTATTTTATTATTTAATCTATACAATTAATAAAATTGAAGTGTCTGTTTGTAATGTGAAAATAAAAGCTTTTTATTAAATGCATATGAAAGTATATACGATACCTAACAAATCACCCATTTTTTTTTTTTTTTGTCTGTCTACAAATAAAAAAAACTGGTCATGATGAATCAATTGGGGCGCTTAAATGGTTTACGCTGAGTAAACCATAACAGATATAGCAAATTAATGTACTACATAATTGTAGACATTAAAAAACCTACAAAAAAGTCTGGGAGAGTATACGTCTATTTTCTAAGGAACACCCACAATAAGCATTTTTGTCTTTAAAGTAGCCGGGAGTGGGAGAGCAAAACTCGCGCGGGCATTCTGTAGTCCACGTGAGCGAAGCCACGGACACATCTAGTTATAAATATAAAATATACTTGGTGGAGTTATTTTGTACAAATTCCATTGAAAATTACGTCAAAGTCTGCATATTGTGACGAGCAGCTACGGAACTGCGCATGGTTTGACACGCACTTGGCAAGTTTTTTATTAACTTCATCTGTAGGTATTCAGTGTTTATAAATGTAATGGAATATTCCTATTTCCCAAGCCTAGTGAAGCTGTCAAACCTTCCATCGGCTCCAGGGTCCTTATAGCCACGTCCGAATAACTTGATAATTGGCAAACGTTATAAGGAATCGATAATTTAATAACTATAATCTGTTACTCTTATGAAGATCCTTATACTCTCATAGTAAAAATCATAAATAATTATTTCATCCCAATTATTCCCACCTGTATTCCATGAAGAGTTAGGCAGAGGTGTATTAGTGTACTCCCACAGTTCGTGTAATAGGGGGCGAGCCTATTGTCATTAATCGGACACAAAGTTAAACTCCGAGCTGCTACTGAAAATTTAATAGAAAAATCATCATAGAAAAATCGAAATCGAAACTAGGCTAATAAGGCAGTCATATTATAATATTATATCAGCATATTGTTACGAGCTGGAGTGTACTAGATAAAATCAGAGACCAATTTTAAGTGGATTTATTTGCGAACTCTTGTATAATCTACGAGCAGAGATATTTATACTGAATCAGTCTTCATTTAAACTGTTATAAACTTATTATGTTCCTATAACACTTCAGCATATTATTCTTATTTTTTATAAAAACATGTTTATCGTAATAAAAAGTAGTTATTATTCACTGTTAATCATAGTCAGTCGTCTCTTGCCGTCTCAATACATCTGCTGTATTTTGTATGGACGATAAAAGTATGTGTGTTTGAACCTTGTCTTTATTTTTTTTAAAGGACTCATAGATGACCATGCTAAAAATTTTGGTGTCAGAAGTGGGAAACGAAAATTGAGATCCAAAAAAAAAAGTCTGTGTTAAAGTAAAGTTGTCGACGTTGTCTCACGTAAACATCCCTTTGCCCGCACCACCCTAAGCTCCGTAATCGACGGTAAGCTTTCACCGAAGAGTGGAAGCCCGCATCATAGCATAATCACTACCACCACCACATCGAAACCGTTTTTTTTTCAAAGCGCAAATCTGCGGCCCCTTGGTCCACATTTTTTTTAAGTGGGTGCTTTTATAATATTAAACATTAAAAATTGCCATGAAGAAAGATGCACTTGCAAATTCAGCTATGTACTATAACTAAGTGAGCCTTATTTCAATATCTATAACTAATAACGAAACTTATCACTAAATTACATAAAAATTGTTATACACTGTTGCGTATTACTATTACATCGAAACCAGGTTTGGCACCGTCATCACTAGACTCTTGTCTTATCACACATAACCATCACAACCACGGCTTCTTAGATTTTCTCTAGGACAATGCAAACAGACTTCGTAGGTAAGCTGCAATACGACCCCTTGAGTCGTCAAGCACCCGACGCCGACGCTTCGTTGACGTCAAGTCACGCTCGTGTGACCTACAAGTTTCCCACGGCTTTTGGTAAAAGGCCGTTCTACAATAATGTTCGTGAAAGCTGTGATCATATTCTGATATTTTCAGAATACTCAAAAGTATTTTTATTCACAAACTTAATTTATAATCTTATTTTTTGAAAACGACATGTTCATTTTAAGCAATATTCTAAGAAAATTTCTTTACAAATTAAAAATTTCAAAACAATTTTATTAATATATTTTATAACATTTCATAATAATTATACACTTTTTACAACTTCAACTATATTGTTATAATAATTCGTCATCATATTTCTCTACACTCAAATTTTAAAGTTAATTAATATTTTCTAATCATTTTACAACGATTAACAAATTTATATCTTTTCGATTTTAATCATTTTTTTTATTGAACTTACAAAATTTTGAATATTCTTATTGTTGTTTTTTTTACTGTTTGTGTTTTATCATATTTTTGTATTTCTGTTGACCTGTACCGTATAAAAAAATAATATTATAATTCATACCTCCTAAAAGGGACAGAGTAGAAGTAGACAAAGATTCCTATTCGGCAGACGAAAGTCGTAAAGAAGAATCATCGGCTAATATGAGTGATAAAATTTCGCTTTCAGTCTTAACCAACCAAGTTTATCAAACCGTATTACGGTGATCGGCAAACTTTACCAGCGTTATTAACTAATTGTGAAAATGCAATTTCACTTTCAAGTACAGACCAACAGAACATTTTGTGTAAAGTAATTGAAGGTTATTTATTACTAGAGATGAAACAGATATCCAGTAACTATCCGGTATCCGACCTATCCGGCCTATCCGGCCTATCCGGCCTATCCGGCCCGATACCGGTTAGTAAAACCCTAAAAATATCATTATTTTACACAAGGCAAACCATACCACAATAGTTATGAACACCGTTTATATTTTATAATCGCACTCAAATATTATTGTTTTATTATTTAGTTTAGTTTATTTCCTGCTTCGTAGAATGCCGCATATTCAGTATCCGAGATCCGGCCAAACCACTATCCGTTTCATCTCTAGTTATTACTCTTAAAGATATTATGTCACTATGTAAATACGGTTCTATTTAAATAATATCGAAAAATTATTGTATAAAACTCAAAATCTTGGAACCAAAATTCAATCTACAAATTTTTGTGAGTGCAAAGACATTTTTAGCTCTACGGTAGTTCTAGTTCAATTTAACTATATTAAATTACAATCACTTTCTCATATTATTCCCTCTCAATCATCAGCCAAGGTCAAAAGATCCTTAGAGGTCGGTGGTGGAAATTTAAAATTTTTTTTTGGCAATTTATACGCCGATGTTGCACGAAAATACGATGCGACAACTGAATCATGACGAAAAAGTGAAAAATAAATATTTCATTTAATGTAAGATAATATTCACATTATCAAATAGGCGATAAATAATTTTAATTCATCTATTTACAAACTTAATGAAAATGAATTAAATCTGAATTCTCAAACTGACAATACAAATAATATATTTCTCAAATCTTTAATAATGATAATTTATTTCATTATATTTATATAATTAATTATTTTACTTAATTAAATTCTAATTTACTAGATACTACACTCATCAAAAAAGTCTAAGCAACGTGTACTAATTTAAATTTTGGATGGTTCTTCACATTATAACGTTGTATTTTATTTTTAAAATAATATCTTTTGGGTTCTATTATGTAAAAATAACAGCTGTTGTCTTTATATGTTCTTTTAATAACAGAAATGAACAATATTAGAATATACTGTAGAAACTAAGATACATAAGAAACTAAACTTTTTTCTTACAAAATGAAATTTCTAAAGAAAATGTATTTATTGTGAAAGAATAGAACAATTTAATACAAAGTATGGGCTCCTCTGCTATTCAGAACTTGTCGGCAACGATTATTCATTGAATTAATGAGACTGTTTATGTCATCTTGCGGTATTCGCTCCCAATGGAATTGTAGCAAATCCTTCAGCTGTTAAGTTGTTGTCGCTCCGTCCAAGTCCTTCACAAAACACGTCTCTGGAGCATGTCCCATGCGTGCTCGATGGGGTTGAGATCTGGCGATTGTGCAGGCCAGGGCAATACCCGGATGTTCTCCGTTGCAAAGTATTCACTGGTTCGCCGAGCTGTATGTGAACGCGAATTGTCATGCATTAACCTGGCGTCTTGCAGTCAGTTGTATGTACCAGTCTTGCCGAGTGGTTGTAATCCTTTTACGGCCTGGATGCTATTCAGCGGGTTCTCCTGTATTATTGTAGCGTTGCCAAAGACGACAAATAACACTTCTATGAATGCCAAAATGTCGAGATACCTGAGATTGATTACTTCCCGCTTGCAACATCCCTACAGCTCTTTGCATTTCATCTGCCATCAAATGATGTCGCTTCATGACGTAAAGAATATCTAACAATTCAATTTTGTCGCTAACTTTATTTAAATGGTTGGTAAATTATAAAATCAAGACTAAACGTAGCAATTAAAACGCACTTAAATTCAAAAAAATTCGCAGTCATATGAATTTTATGAAAAAACAAAACATAATCAAATTTTTTCAGGTGAAACTTATTTATCGACGTATGGGAGAAATTTTGTAGCAATCGTCACGTTTTTCGGTTACGCGCCATGTTGCTTTTTTATCAAAGTTTAGTATAGTGACGTAAAGAATATAATGTAATATATTATAATAATAACAACAATATATTAGTTTTGAAGTTTGGTTTGAAATAAGAATAACAATATATTAATTTGAAAGTGATAAAATAAAAAGACTTATTCAAATTTAAGTGAATTTACAAGAAAAGTGAGAGTGATTATATATTTCGTTTTATAAATTCAACACGTATGAGCATGATTTTAATATTTATTTGAGGTTAACCTCACTTTTTGATTGTAAGTATCAGTGAATGTATAAAAATCTGTTAAAATTAGCAAGTATTAATAAATATGACTGTAAATCTAGTGAACATTATTAATTCTAAAAACAATAAAAAATATAAATTAAATAATAATTTAAAAATAAAACAAAACACTATTAGAAAATAAAAATATGTATACGTACATCTTTTTTAATTATTCGTTTTTAATGATTTATTTATTCAAAAAAATTGTTTTTCTTAAGGCTTAAGCCTTATCTACCCCATTTTCGTGAAGTTGCAAATAGTAGAAAAATGATATGTCGTAAAGAAGTTTCACTTCTTACCTGTATACTTTGGTACACACACACATTTTTTTTTTACAACCAGCCAGTATGTCATCAATAACAAAAAAGTTTACTTACCTACGCACTTTGTTTGAGTAAATATTTAGAAATTAATTAATATAAATGGAAAAATTTGTAATATCACGCATGTTGCTTAGACTTTTTTGATGTGTGTACGTTAAATGCAATTTTATTTTCTAATGTCAATGTTCTAAATCCTAGTATCATAGTTGTCTAAACACCTTAATCAATAAAATAAACATGACTAATATTCATTCTTTAATCGACGTATCTAAATTTAACTCCTATTTCTATAAGATTAAGATTGGCTTTTATTCCACAAGTTCCACTGATAAAACCAGACAAGTATACTGTTTACAAAAACATACCTCTACCTAGCCAAGTCGTGCGCGAGCGGAGGACTT
Organism: Saturnia japonica; assembly: GCA_033032175.1. Lineage (NCBI taxonomy): Eukaryota > Metazoa > Arthropoda > Insecta > Lepidoptera > Saturniidae > Saturnia > Saturnia japonica. Next base: position 8,509,947 of record CM065333.1, on the reverse strand, counting down.
TAAAAAATAGATTTTAATTTTTTGAGAAGCGTTTATTCGCGACCATACATGTCTTAAGACTAACTTAAAAATACTCTTAAAACTACGAAGCAAACACCAGACGCGCCTTACAGGATCAGTTTACTGCAACGTTGCGTCTGGCTTATCTAGAATACAGACTGCTGAGTAGCGATATTCATAGAGGGTGATTCTAGAACTACCTACACCACATGACGAATCACATATCAACACATTCGCGTTAATTCCGCCTATTAATTCTTATATTGTTTTAAGCGATGATCGAATGCATTATACCATGTTGGACAACATAAATGTTTGTAAAACTATAAATATTAATTATTCTATTTGTGAACTTAGTTTTATATTTTCTAGCATAAGTAATCCTAATTGTGAATAGAAGTTATTAACGGAAGTAAAACTGTGTCCACCTCGCAAATGTAATGATCATATAGATATATGGCAAAAACTTAGTAATAATAAATGGATCTATGTTAAGTCAGATATAAATAGAATTACTATCAATTGTGATGATGACGTTACTGATCATTCCATTGTCTGCACAGGAATGGTCAAACTTACAGAAAATAGTAACGGTTACTCTAAAACAATCTAGTTGTTGCCAAGTAGCTCTCATTCGTTTATTATAAATTCTAATTTAGATAATATTAATATTGATATTAAAAATGATGACTGTTGTAAGAAAGATATTTTTAATAATACGTTACCCTATCTTTCTCCGATTTCACCATCGAAAATCTTTGAATACGGTTTGGACAGCCTAATTGGAATTGATTTTTTTTCCTTTTAAAAAATTGTTCTAATTCCAAAAAAATGATAATCTGTTGGAGCAAGGTCTGGGTAGCATGGTGGGTGTCGGAGACATTACAATCGTAGTTCCTCTAATTTAACGACCGTCTGTCGTGAAGTATTGGGGTCTAGCGTTGTCCTGAAACAGCAGTGGGCTAGAGGGATTGACCAGTCTCAGTTGTTTAACGGCTAGCTTTTCCGCCATGGTCACCCGCTTCAACGATCACGTTTAATTCTTCTCTATCAGCTTGCGTCTGCGGGCGTCCACGGGGTTTGTTTCGTAGGTCAAAATTTCCAGAACGAAAACTTTGGAACCAAAAACGTACTGTGCTTACTTACCATACACATTATTTATCCTTTGAGCTGGTTCTGCAACGCTGATGCCACGGTGTGACTCGTATTCGTAAATAACGCGATATTTTATTATTTCCATTTTGTGAAAAAAAATGATGTCAAAGAAAAATCAAATGGTGCCAAAACAAATGAATCACTAAATACGAAACACTTATACATAAGCCCAAATTTAAAATATGTTTGTATTTGGAATCCCTAACCATACGCCAGATATTTGAAATCAAAGTGGCCAGTTTAATATAACGCCAATTTAATATGTAAGGACCTAGTATTTTAGGCAATCTAAGTTGCGCGTCGGGTTTCTATGAATTATACCATTTTCTTAATATTCTTTGGTAATTTGATTCTGGCGATACATCTATTATTTTAGAGATAAATTTTATTATTTAGCAGCCTTTTTCAATAACCTATCTAACCATTCTTTCAATTAGTAAGATAGTCAAATATAACCTTTTGTCCTTACTTTCTTTAAATATCTATCAATGGAGAGTTTTTCGTATCTAAAAAATATATATCTATGTCCTATAGCTTAGATAGATAAAAGGGAAGCCGATATTTATCTTAAGTTAAAGATAGTACTTATTAATTACTTATTAATACTAATAGGAGATAGAAAACGTTCATACATTTATTAAGCGATAGTTAAAAACATACTCATAAAAGTATCAAGTTAAAACAATTTTGAATATATAAATATAGTTTAAACAGAAGAATTTATTATATTGGTAAAATCACGCAATAACAACATGTTCCTTCCTTATTTACAGATGTTACAAATATAATGAAGCCAATGGGTATGATCTAACTACCTGTTTTTGTGTTACAATACTTGAGGCATGTTGCTATGTGAGTTAGAAACAGCGGAGAGCGGATACATAAAACTTGTTATAACTAGATTTTTTTATTATATTTTTTTGAACAGTGATATAGCTCACGAGGTTATTGTCATAAACGACAGGAACTAGTACAGCTGTAAACAGTATTGTATTTTGTTGTAGGCAATATATAGAATGCCGGTATAATATAACTCGTATAATATAGATTACCTAAGCATTCTATAGTTCACAAGTCCAACCTACTCTATCTGCGTTATTTTGTAATGTTCATTCTAAAGAATGCCTTAAGAAAAATTATAAATGACGTGCATTCTTATATAATCCAAAGGTAATTCTAACCAACGATGCTCGGTTAGCTTATGTTGCACTTGCGAACAAGTACTAGCTAGCGCCGCTGTCTTATGATCGCTATTTCGGGAACAACTATTCTGACACCGAGTCAGACGAGTACGATCGTCTTATCAGGACCTTTTTTAAAATTTGTCTAATTAGCATTTGGCATTCTGATATTCTATAAAATAAGGTGACTCGATCGAGAGTATTCTTTGCCTGATCAGCCATTTCAAGATTATAATTTCGTGTCTACTTGATAAATGGCTGTGAGTATCTTTCACTTGTCTGATCGAGTCGAAATTTGGTATTTTGTTAATTCAATAATATTAGAATAACATGGTAACTTTGACGTAATGCTAGAATCTCTCCAACTCCTCACCAACTTACAGTAGAAGTATCGTGTTTGGGTTCGTTGGAATATCAGTAAATTGGAATAACAAGTTTGTTGTGATGAGGGTTATTAACATTTTTAAATTTACTGTGTTCAACTTCAATTACCTTCAATACTACAACTAGTGATAATATTAGAAGAAAAAATTCTAGATACTTCCCAAATCGCTCAGCTTGACGCTTTCCTTACTTACCAACAACGCACCTTTATCATATTAATATAAGTTATAATTACTTATTGTCCACGATCACATTCAGTTCGTTAAAGAATAAATATGTATATCAAGTATTTCACATTAATTGCTACTTTGTTTGTTTGTGGGTCATGCAGTGTGATTACGGGATCTAGATGCCCTCCACATCTATATAATTTACATGTTTTCATAAATCTCTATAATATACCCAGTAGTGTCGTGAATTATAAAATATACAGAATTACTTATAACGGTAGTACTTGCAAAATTAATGATTAGACGTTTGACGGAAAGATTAAGTTATGCTGCATTCGCAGTACTTAAGATTTGCCAGTTAATCAGATATTGACACTGCTAGGTTAGGCTACTTCGTTTACTTTTATAGTTTAATGTCTTACGATATAATGCTTTCTGGTTAAGCGGCTGAGGTAGATATCATAACCATATTACAAAAGCGGGCAATTCGAGGAATCTATAAATTAAGACCACGTTAATCAATAACAAACAGTTTGCTGAAATGTAATATCTTAACTTTGTCCTCTCAGTACATTCTCGATAATTTATTATTGTTAGTTCGTAAAAAATTTGGTAAACTAGATTTTGTCAAAAACCGTCAAAGTTTTAATACAAGAAGACATAAATTAGTTGTACAGTGTTTTAGAATTAGTAAGACTAGTAAAAGTTTTTTAGGTAAAGATTTTAGGTTCTATAACAAGATCTGGAAGCACAATCAATTCAAGGACCATTTAAGCAGGTTTCACTGCCAAAAGGTTTATAAAGTGAATCATTATGTTAATGACAGTGATGTCTGGATATAGCTCCCTTTACTAAAATAATATAATTATTAACAGTAAATATTATTTTCTTAGCTTAAAAAAACCGATCGATCACTTCTCACTGGTTCTTTTGAATGTATGTCATATAGATTGTATTTTTTGATAAGTAACTTTTACATTTTAGTTTAAATAAACTGAATAACGAATATAATGCATTTGTTTATCTCGTTCGTATTTCATTAGAAATTCGGGGAGGCACTCACTTGCAACATCCAGTTTCGAGAACTCCAATTATAAACTATTATCTGTAATACTGTATAAACTGTGCAAATCTTCTATACAATTATAAAAATTGTCTGTCTGTCTGTTTGTTCCGGGTAATCTCCGAAACGGTTGGACCAATTTTAACAGGACTTTCACTGATAGATAGTTGATAATATAGAGAGTAACTTAGGCTACTTTTATTTTAGAAAAATAATTAGGGTTCCGCACAAATAAAAAAATCTGGTCATGGTGAATCAATTCGGGCGCTTAAATGGCTTATTCTGAGTAAACAATAAGAGATATAGCAAATTAATCTACTACATAATCATAGGCATTAAAAATACCTACAAAAAGTCCGGGAGAGTATACGTTTATCTTCTAAGGAACATCCACAAAAAGCATTTTTGTCTTTAAAATAGTCGGGAGCAGAGGAGCAAGATTCGCGCGGGCATTCTGTAGTCCACGTGAGCGAAGCCACGGGCACAGCTAGTAAATAATAATATAAAGAATTTGAAATAATAATAATAATATTACAATAAATAATAAAAATGTACGATATTAGCTACATTAGAGAAGACTCCACAGCCAATAGCGCCCACTTCTAGCCAATATAACAGTAGGGTCGAGACTGATCATGAACATGCTATTAATAATTTTTTGTCTTTTGGCTGTCTGTTCGTATGTCCGGATTTAACTCAAAAATGGTTTAAGCGATTTCTATGAAATTTTGTACAGAGGATGTTAAGTCATTGGTCAATGGAGATAGGCTTTGAGAATTTTCAATAAGACTTTTAGAAGAAAAAAAGCATGAAATTATTTTAAAAAAAAAGTTTACCGGTTTTCATGAAATATTTTGTATACGGGTATATTTAATTAACTTTATCCTGTTGAATTTATGGATCCCACAGATGCGACGTTGGTACAACATGACAAAATAGTTCCAAGAGATGCAACTGTACATATGAAAGACTTAATTAAAGATGATGACAAGTATTCGATTGAATTGCTGAAGGCCGATGGAACTGTGTGCATTTCAAGAGATATAAGGCCTCTGATTGAGTATGATGATCCTGACGGGGACGGTAACATATTATTTGATAAATAAACAAGGCAAGGTCACAGGACCGGTTGTTGTGACTTTCTTTGGGGGAGCCTATCTCCAGCAGTGGATGTCTTTTGGCTGAAATAATGACGATGATTATCCTAGAGATGCATCTAATACATCATTAACAACATCTTATGCACAGCCAAACTTGAGCCTTATAAAGTCCTCGCGTTGTATGTGAACGAGGACTTAAATGTTATCTACTCTGAGAAGAAAGCTTAATTTGAGAATTATACTAATTTAAATCGTAAAAACCCTAAAATTCTTTGGACAAAATTAAGAGTAGCCATTCAACCGCGTTCTAAAAACATAGATATTATTGACTGTTGCAGTGACACTAATAAAATTAGTATTATTTTACTTAACTCTAACTGGGTTAGTACTTATATGGACACCTCGTATCGCTATTTCTTCTTTACTGTCAGCTAAAGCACAGTTTTTTAAATTTCCTACTTGAAAATTCTTTGAGGAAATTCGAGTTCAACTACTTTGGACCTCAATAAAATGGCAATAGAAAAATTATTTCTTGTCCAGGTTGTTTCTTTTAGTGTCATAATTTGTAAAGAGCGGATTCGACTTCTAGTAAACCTGACTTGTATGTAGTCCCTATATACAAGTAAGATAATAAAAATGTCGTATCAAATTACAGACTAATAAGCAAAATCTTGCAATTTGCAAAATTATTTGAGGGCATTATATACAAAGTAATGTATTGTCAAGTAAGCACCATGATAAGCTTACGCCAGCATGGTCTCATGTCTAATTGTTCCAAAACATCAAATTTACTCATATATGCTAATTTTACACCCAATACCTTGGAAGCCCGAAGCCAAGTTGATGCTATTTATACAGAACTTGTCAAAGCGTTTGATCGCGTTGATCACCCCTTACTAATAGTCAAACTTAATCACGCTGGCATTCATGGCAATCTGTTATGGTGATTTGAGAGCTATTTATGTAATCGTTTTCACCTAGTTGCATTGGCAGGTTAAGTGTCTTCATCTTTCATACCTTCATCTGGTGTTCCTGAAGGATCAAAACTGGGACCATTATTGTTTTTAATTTTTATAAACAACCTCTTAGATTCCATGAATTGTGATTGCATAGCCTACGCAGAAGATATGAAAATTTATTCGGGTTACAAACCTAAGCGACTGTATTAAGTTACAGAGTGATCTTAGCCCACGAATTATGGTGTATCAACAAAAACATGACTCTTATTGTGAAGTGTGTAACTTTTACCAATAAATTAAAATAAAAAGATTTTACTTATCAGCTTGAGGTATACACGCCTAGAGAGAGTATCCGTTGATTGGGAATTAGGTGTCATGTTTGACTCTTCTTTTTCTTTCCGGCAACATACACTTAATATTGTACCCAGAGCCAGAAAGGGGCTTGAATTTATTATACATACTTCACAACCATTTCGCAATAACGAGAATGTTATTTTTCTCTATAATACTTTAGTAAGATGTATATTGTTTATGTGTATTTTTCTGTCACATTGTCACCTCACTATACCACCTACGTAGAGCTTATAAAATTCTTCCAAGCTCCTTTTGTTAGATACCTGAGCATGAGATATGGTGTTCGTAAATCTATCTGTAATTATGATAATAGACTGGAATATTTTAACATGATAAGTCTAAAAGAGAGGCTAAATATAGCTGACTTACTCATCCTTCACAAAATTGAAAATGGTTCTATAGATGCATTCCCTATTAATTATTTGTATTTTAGACATTATACCCGTGCGGTGCGCAACCGACACATATTTTCCATTCTGACAACAACAATGAATACAGCATTATTAGCCCTCTTATACTTGAGGCAAGGTTAGACAACGAGAGATCAAGTACTTAGTACGATGAATAACTCCATAAATATATTTTATCAGTCAATCTGTTCATACAAGCATTCCTTGTTTAATAATTAAATCAATTCAATTTTAATTTTAATATGTAATGATTCGTGTACTAGATATCTTTATGTTAATGAGTGTTTAAATGTTTTATGTGGAAATGATAATATGTTTTTTACCTTTTTGTAATAGTTCTGTTGGCTTTCTAAATATATAAAATAAATAAACCTGTAATACTGCAAATATGTTCAAAATATAATAAATGTCAGTATATTGAGTTTGTTTGAATTTTGTTTACTCGCTACGAATAATTTATTTACGTAAAATATAATACACGGATAATAGACGGATTATCCACGGATATAAGAATATAATAAAATAGCATTTTTCTTTCAGATGAAGAAATGTGTTTGATGAGACCTTTTATGTGCTTCAATGAAATGGAACAGTTTCGTAAAGCCTATATAGACTGTAAAAATGTTTGCGATAGTAAGTCTTCCTTTTTCAAGTTTCATTAGAAGTATGTTGGATTCTAGAACATCGTGCCAAAGTGGGACACTATGTCGTGCCTCACTATTTAATTTATTTTGTGGTTCCCCTAAGTCGAAATAAGTAAAAGTGAGTGTTCCGCGGCTGTGGAGGGCTTCCTCCTCGAATACGTACATTATATATTTTTTATTTTATTTAACAAAAAATAACATAAAATTTGTTAGTACCTATAAAATCAACTACATATCCCATAGTAATTATTATAAATTATTAATATAGAGATGTACTTATATTAGTAGTACGTAAGCATAAATAAGCAAATGTTTTGATACCGCCGTACCGTGGTTTAGTATGTAGCAGGTAGTGCACACGGCGTCTGACTTATTTACTGAGTATATACTCATTATCCATCTAGTAATATTATAATTGCAAAAGTAACTCGGTCTGTTACGTTAACGTTACAAACAGCGTAATGTTTTTACACTTTTATTCCTCGTTCCATAACTCATTTTTTACTATATTTACTATATCTGTTTAGCAAAATTATCCAGAGATAGTGTGCCGAAACAACTTTCGCTATAATATAATTCATATGGGATACACTGATTGATAACGGGATATTTAATAAGTTTTATATGAAGTCAACATTCAGCCTTTTTTGGTCTTTAGTTTGCTCTCAAACTAACATTTAATTTAAAAAATCATATAATTTTTATCAATATCGATTACTCCGATGTCTTCCCTTAAATGTATTTTATGTGCTAAATTTTATAGTCACTTTATCTTGCGACTGTAAAAAAACAAGGGCACTCGGACGGCGAGCGAGGAGTGTCCTTTAAATTAAATTATCGGATGGGATATGTTCTTTAATCTGCAATTGAGGATTGCGTGTCGTCTCTACTTTCTTTACAGTCTTATTATCGGCATGGATGACTAATCGCTAAGCTTCTATTGTGCAAATATTTAAACTATAAAACAAACATATATTTCACTTTTCAGAAATTATTAACATGGACGTTTTGATTACTAAAGCTGATGATGTCAAATATCTCGTGATGAAAGAATCTAATGGTAAAGTTATCTTATTCATAACACATATTTATATTGAGTTAGGGTAGTAATGAAATGTCACAGATGTTGTTTTCTTTCTACTTGGAACAGCCCGCTTGATGGAATACCTGCACCCTAGAAAAAATCGCAGCCAAATATTCTTGTGTTTTGTGTTTCTGCGGTGAGTAGTGTTTTCAGAGCTCCTTGGGATAGGGAGGTACACGTACTGTGGCAGAAGAAACTCTCCGTCTCCAAAGGGAGAACAAATAAATCTGCTCCGACAGGTGGACGATTTAAAGACAGAGGTCTTATCATGGCAGCGTGAAGCCAATGAAAATAGGATAGTCTTACCTTCACAGCCACCTTGGTAGGAAGTACTGGCAGTCGTCGTAGAGACGCTTGGCTGCTCTATTCAATATGTTTATGGCCCGTCTAGAGTAGATAGAGGACCGTCTGCCCCCTGAGAAGATTGTCTGCCCGCTACTGGCAGCAGATAAAAGATTAACCACTCCAGGTTCTTTCAGGGCCAAAGTCTTCTAGGCCAAAGCAGGCAAAACTAAAGCCAAAGCGTGCACCGTCAAAACCAACTAGGCCTATGCCTACTGCTAGGTATGTGACGATAACTGCTGCCACTCCTCTGGAAATGGAGTGGAATCTACTCTCAGCCTTGGCCCCTGCTGAGGGGCAGATGGTGTTGTAAAAGACAACGTGGACTACAGTAATACGAAACCTGTTCGAAAAGGGGCCCAGGGTTAGGCGCAAGTCCTCCACCCTCCCACGCTCTGCTGCATTCATAATAACACTGCAGCTAGAGGAAACGGAAAAGGGGACCGACTACATGTCTTCTTGAGGGCGCGGAAGAGCCTCTCCTTTTCCGAGTACGGAATCACAGATCTGTCTGTCCGCTCCACCGTTGCGGGAGCTAAAATAATGGATATAAATGGAGTCTTATTGCCAGAACGTGCAGACAACATGGCCCATAATTTGACGACGGTGCTGGCAGACTATTACGAGACTGTTAAGTGTTAAGAGGGCTGATATTCGAATGATCGGACTGGACGAATTGATATCGAGGGGTAAAGTGGTGGGGGCTGTGGCAGCTAAAGGTGGGTGTGAGGCAGCCCAAATAAGGGCTGGAGAGATTCGCAACTGTGGAAGGAGGGTTGGTGTAATTCATTTGTCTCTTCCAACCGCTGCTGTCAAAGTTTTGTCGGAAGCCGGACAGACGGCTACAAGTTGATCCAGGCTGTAGCCCGCATACGATTTCTTATATGAATGTTTGCCACGATGGACTTTGATTTGTGCATTGAAGTTAAGTCTATTGTCAAGGTTGATACCCAATCTTTTCGGGGTTGATAGCTATGCGCAATTTACGAAACTATCTTCCGAGAATGGTTATGGCGCATTGGATATGGGTTCTAAGTTGACTTCTGTTTCTGTATGTGGCATAGATGACTGTGTCGTCAGTATATAAACCTATCTAGACGTTGTGGTAGACGTGGGATATCGCTGACGTACCCTAAAGAATTTTTCACTTCAACAGTGTTTTATAAAACATATTAAATTCAAAACTAAATCCTATGCGGATAGAATACGATAATTATAATAACAAAGTAAACGTATTTTCAGGAAAAACTATATACTTTAATGAACATGATATGTTAGAGCTAACATGTCAGCAGAACGAGTTACCTCCTAATAGTAGACTGACATTGCATCAAGCTTTCGGTAAGTTACTGACAACATTTATGGAAATCATAATATACACACTTCCTGCTACAAAGGCTGTAACTTCAAAATAGGCTCAACTTTACAATCGCTACCGTCGATTTGAGCCTCGAATTTTTTTTTTAATTTCATGCTGAGGAAATAAATGGTTTTTGAGATGTACATTTATTAAATCGCATGTTTTTAATCTGAAAATATAAATGGAACTAAAAAAAACTCATTTACTTTTCCATACTTTTTCCTTCACAGGAGGATTACCCTTCTCCTTCCCCTCCACCCCCACACGTTCACAGCATCAAATTCAGCGGTAGATATTATAAAATCCATCCCGAAATAACATACTTTAAGCAATGAGGAAAAAAAAAACGAAACCTTTCTTTTATTTTTATACTTTATAAGCTCAATTTTATACAATATATTATATACTAGTTGTGCCCGAAGGATTTCCCGTGTTAATTTTATCCGACAAACACCGTACCGCCAACGCACCCGTATAGCCTACTGCCTATCATAATAATTGTTCCCACTTCCCACAAGTAAAAATAATTTTAATGTTCCATTATTTCTTAAACTGTGTCCAAAAAACATGCTCTAAAGAACGACGTTTAACTTCATAAAATTGTCTTGATGATGAAGTAACTTTTGTTCGTAAGTATTAATATGCTGAAAACAAACCCCATAAATCACTTTTTTATATTCAACAAATTTATATTACAAAATACAGTATTTGTGGCCTATGTTTACGAGGTGCATATAGTATCGCCGACTTTTTTTTTGAGCCAATGGGCCACTATGGGCCAATATTTCTCTAGAACATTTTATTTACGTAACATTATCTATTATAAAGCAGTTCGGAAAATCGTTTACTTCCGAATTACATATCATAAATAAATATTCAAGGCTAGCTGAGAGTTTTAGCCTAATTTTATATAGCCTATACTATTCTTCGCGAGTTTGGCTATCATATACAAAAATATTTTTTTGAATTTGACTGGTAGTTTCAGATATTAGCGTGTTTAAACAAACAAATAAAAAAACTCTTCAGCTTTATTATAATATAGGCATAGGTTAGGTGTGCCTGCGGTTTCGCGTCTAGCTCAGAAGAATGCTTAATGCTAATAAGAATAGCAGTTAGTTAAAACTTTAATAATTTTTTGCTCTCGCAATGAAAAAAAAATCTTGTTGTTTGACCTGGTTTTAGGAAAAAAGGTTTTTAGTTTCAGGAAAATCTTTGTCTTATGTCTTCTGCAAAATATTGACTAATATCTAAAATGATTTTACTTGGGTGTTCTCAAAAACCTTATAATTCATTGCGATTGGATTTGGACTAAAACTAATTTTTCCGATTTAACTGCTGACTTTAAGAATATTGCATTGCAATTTGCATTTCGTTCAAATGCCTGCTATAAATTAAATGGGATTGTCTCAATATTCTATTGCTCTAAAAAAGTAAACAAAAATCCCGACTACAAAAAAACAAACACTTGATTTAAAAAATATGTTCTTTTATTTTTGCTTTTTATTTGATTCCCAGACGTTGTACTTAAATATTATATAGCCTCTGTCACTTCCACAACTAAGACGGATCTAACGAGACCTCGTATGTTAAAATCCATCAAGCCGTTTAGGATACAGAACGTGCCAAAAAATAGACATATATCTAGATACTGTCCCTTTTCGCAGTGGGGTAAAAAGAGTGAAAGAGGTTTGTTCCTTCTTGTGTTAACTTTAAAAAGCAAGAAAAATATTATTTACTGATTACTTTCGTCATTGTATTTTTTCTAGGAGATCATATAGATTTCTACGTTAGCGAAAAATTGATGACAGACACTAAGTTAGGGTTGAATATTACGCTGGGGAACTTTGACGATGGCTCAACTCTATACTGTACCGGTCTGGAAAATGGAATAAGCACTAAAATTAAACTGGAACTAAATGAGACACGAACAGGTAATTATTAGATATTGTTCTGTATTTTTATTAGGTATATATTAGCACAAATCTTTTTGTATATTAGTTATATTAATGAAATGGAATGTATCTGTTCACTAATCTACCTGAACGCACTTTAAACGAACACAAGTGCTGCCCTCTATCAAAAACGTAATACGTTTGAATCTTGCAACTTGCAAACCGCTCTGAGCGTAACTGCGTTGACAAAAATTATAAAATTAGTAAAAATCTCTAGAAAACCGTAATAAAACCTAGTGCCATTGTAGACTAGCGCCTTTGTTAAGGAGATCAGCGACCTAAGCCACAAACTCAGCCGGGGTACCTCGAAGAAGAGGATCTCCGTGTGCAGGTGAGTGGTGGATACATATCCTCATAATTTCATTTCCTATACAGATATTTTTCTTCTTCTTCCTAACTTGACAATTAGTCCTCTTTATTGAAGACCATTCATTCCATTATCGAGTGAATATAATGTCCTGTCTTATAACGATTTCCGTATACTAATAAGATGGCTGTTCCATTGTTACAACTTTCTAGAGAGTTTTTGTGGCATCTGAGAATTCACGGCTCGTGTTATCAATTCCACTCCGCTTCATTTGTGCACAATAACTGCAAAATGCCACCCGTATTACCCAATCTAGGGTTAAATAACAAAAATTTATGATTAAAAATCAAAAAGAACTACTTTATAGGCTTGGGACTGTCATTCTAAAGACCCGTTTTTTACAAAACATTCAGTAGCAGTATACTAACTGATAATAAACTACTTAAATCAAACTTAGATTTAAACTAATTCTTAGAACAAAGACAACCTTACCAAATTTTTTTCTTGTAATGAAGTTCCAAATAGTTTAATGAATCAGAGCTCAGAGACTCAGGTGCATGCCATGTATCTTGTTCCCTTTTGACAGATCCGCGTTTCGTGAATCTCACTTGACCAATAGCGATAGAATTACATAGGTGCTAATTACGCCGGCCACAGAAGACACACTAGATGAACGATGTACTATTAAGCTTACGGAATAGTTCGTTCTAGTTCAGTGTCACGAATTAATTCTTACTAGCGGTCGCCCGATGATCGAAATTCGACCAGCGACTTTTTAATCATAGACTACTTTTTGTTTGACATTTGCAGTATGAAACTTGCTGTCACTTTTCATTTAGTGACATTGTCAATATTTTGATGGCTCTAAGTTCAATGCCACTATTTGTTTTAGGATTCGCAGTATTATTTAATTTAATATATTAGTAACAGAAATCAGCACTCCTTCTCGATATAAATTTTCACCATGCCAAATCTCACAGTCTTCCGTGTATGTTACAAAGTTTTTTCTTCACATATTAATATAATGATGATGATTAGTACTTAGTACATGTACTACACAAACCTATTGTCTTAGATGGCGCTATTGCTAACAGAGCCGCTAAGGTGTGATCTTTAAATCGGTACGCAGCTTAACAGGACGCGCAAACTAAAAACATTTGAAGAATAAGTATTTCTTAAATTTACTGCTGTAACGCTGGGCCCAACTTCTCACCGTATTGAGTGCGAGAATGACAACTGCAGTTCGGCTTCATTATATCTAAGTAAAATTTAAAAATGTATGTTTCGTATTTCCCTCTTTCCTCGTCCAAAACTAAATCGATTTAAAAAATATCCGAGAATAATTTAAGAAGAGCTCTGGCTATGAATGTATGTTTTCTTTTAGTTTTTATAGTCGTCAGATTTGTTTGCTAAACGTTTGAACATGCCGGTAAAGAAGGACAATTTTCATCATTTTAAAAGGATGCTAGTATTTTTTAAACAATTCATTTATAAAAAAGTAAAATACAGAGACATGGTAGTAATAAATATAAATACCATGATATAAAAATATTTGCTCTAGTACCATTATGCAAAAAAGAAACAGGGGAATACTTTTGTATGCGTAAACCACAACCCTCGATTCTTCATAATAATTATTTAATTAGTTTTCTTTTTCAGATAGAAAGGATATCCAGAAACTTTATATCACTGATAATAAACAATTGACACATATTTGCTCGGAAGGTATATGTTATTTATTTAAACAATTAATAAAATTAAAGTGTCCGTTTATAATGTAAAAATAATAGTTTTTTACTAAATGCAGATGAAAATATACCTATACGATAACTATAGAAAACCCCATTTATTAATTTATTTATTTGATTTATATTCTTTGAAGTAACTTTTACTTTTTAGTTTAAATAAAGTGAATAACGAATATAATGCATTTATTTATCTCGTTCGTATTTCATTAGAAATTCGGGGAGGCACTCACTTGCAACATCCAGTTTCAAGAACTTCTCCAATTATAAACTTTTGGACTTGACTTTTGTTTATTCCGGGTAATCTCCGAAATGGTTGGACCGATTTTGATGGAACTTTCACTGATATATAGCTGATGATATAGGGATTAACTTAGGCTAGATTTATTTTAGAAAAATAATTAGGGTTCCACACAAATAAAAAAAAGGTAATAGCGAATGAATCGATTCGGGCGCTTAAATCGTTTATGATAAATATACCATAAGAAATATAGCAAATTAATGTACTACATAATTGTAAGTCAGTCATGTTTTTATTTTATATTGAAATAAATTATAGCAAGGTATACGACATAATCATTTGTAATGGTCATTACAAATAAATTATCATTGATGGGAGTCTCGGGAAACCTATTATGTTGGTATAAGTCATATCTATCAGAACGTAAATTTAGGGTTGTTGTTAATGGATTTCAATCAGATACCCAGATGACGTTATCAGGGGTGCCGCAAGGTTCCCACCTTGGTCCCGTGTTATTTAATTTTTTTATCAACGATATTATACACACTTTTCATAAGTCTTCTATTTATTTATATGCAGACAATCTTAAAACAGTTAAATCCATTTGCGAAGACTTTAATCTGCATTTTTACAAGATGTTCTGGTTTGTTTTGCTGAATGGTGCAATATATTCGCTTCACCAGAAAAAAAAAATTTACCTGTAGCCTATTCGTTATATCACAAAACTCTGCAGGGTCTCGATTATGTTAAAGATCTAGATATCTATCTGGACAATAATCTTAATTTCAATTTACATATAAATAAAATTGTAACCAAATGTTATATAAAGAGTTCAAACAAGTAATGTTCAAATTTTTAGTTTTTAATTGGTATATCCGTTCTATTTTAGAATATAACAATACTGTTTGATCGGCACTTTACTTAATACGTAAGAATCGTCTTAAAAGTGTACAAAAAAGGGTTTTACGATATGTAGTCTACCAGTGCAACATGATTAAAACTCTGCATTCTTATTAGGACCATTTTAAACACTTTAAAATAAATTCCTTAGATGACCGTAAACCAATGTTATACCATACATTCTTATACAAGCTAGTACATGGTATCCTAGACTGCCCTCATTTGTTGAATGAATTAAACCTTAACACTCCTTACAAATCACCCAATAGAATAGCACTTGTGCAGTTTAAACCTAAAACCTTTAAAAATAATTTGGAGTGCTTCTCCTGCGTGAATAGAATCCAAAAACAATACAACAGCATAAGCAACGAACCCAACATAGACGTATTTGGCCAAAGTTACAAATGCTCCAGAGACAATGTTTTGAAACACATGTGTAGTGGCTAAGTACCTAGATTATGTATTATTTTTATTTTATGTATATTGAAACTTATATACAGTATTTATTTTTTGCATGTTAGAGCAACCTTTAATTAAGGCAACACTTAGATTCTAATTTAAGCATGTTTTGTATTTTTAATTTAATGAAGTGTATATCTTGTTGGTAGATTAATGAAATAAGGTTTTTCAGGTGAAGAGTTGCTCAGAAAAAACGCGAGAGGGAAAGTCATGTTTTATGGCTTCAGAAGTGTAGACATTTATAAGAGCGATAACGGAAGCATATTCTTTTGTATGGGCTATAGAAAGAATGGTTATAATAATGCTTCGCTTATATTTAACACTGAAAGACAAATAAATAATGAAGTTATGTACATCTACGAGGCCGCTGCGAAGGAGATGCATGGTTTGTGATTGTAAACTAACTTTTACCGACAGCTTCAATTAGCATTTGACCAAAGTCTCATCAGATCATTAATAACGATGTAGCCCAAGATCGAAACTTACTATACTTAGTTGGACTCTCAAGTGCAGATACCAGAACACACCTACTTAGCTACTGATTTTTAAGTTGAGCGTGATAGCTTTAGCTAGGCGGGTGTTAGAATATGCCCTAAATCTATGCTATGGTTTCCTTACGATGTTTTTCTTTACCGAAAGCTCAAACTCATTGCAGAATCTCGTCAATCGATATGGCATTTCGTGGATGCTATCACTGGATATAATTGGATTTCAGAAGTATATAAGTTCATAGTAGTAAGATATAATAGAAGTAAGGCTATTGTATATCATCTCAGCTAATAAAGGCCACTGGCTCTCGCTGGACAATAATCATAGGAACACTAACAAAGGAGTGGCACAGCGTTAGATGTCGACTCAAGTATACACGGTAAAAATTCGTGATTTTTAATGTCATTTCTTCTATATGTTTGTCTTGCAGTTTAGTGCTGCATGTCTCTAACATTACTGTAATATTTTTTTCGACTTAGGAGGTTGCGGTTTGCAATACGTATTAGCACACGAGCTGATCTAACTCACTTATCATGAATACCATCTTGACTGATTTCGAAAATGAATTCAATCATATTAAGAGTTGCTTATCTAATGAGTAATAGCGGAAAGTGGCCTTATAACAGGGGATGAACTGCATACCTATTTCATTGGTGATACTGCAATTTTTTCTCTGTCAAACCAATCGATCTAATTTATTGATTTTAAAATGTTATATGTGTAGTAAGTTTTATATTAGATCCATGTTCAGGATTGATTTGCATAACATTACATATATTTTACTGACGATATTTCACCATGATATGTATGCCATACACGAATCAAATCGTCAAAAAAACTTTCTCTCTCTTTTAAAATCAGTTGGAGTACCACAGCCCGATTTGCAGTATCACTGTCGAGTTGCTTTCTATATTTTTATGGCATTCACTTTCAGACCTGATATTCGTCGTATAATTTCAGATTCTTATAATTTAGTATCGATAACTTCTGCATCCCTTATCCTGTCTATATCTGTAGTGATTGTGTGTCTCGCTCTCGCTTCTATGCAACTGAGATCCAAGCGTACCAATTCTACTAAGAGTTTCAGGCGACCTCTACCACCAGTGCCTGAGCAACAGGAATTGGATTCCTTCGCAAGTGATTCTGTAAGTCTGAACCCTGTATTCAGATTGTTTTATAATTCTAACATAATACAACACGTTACTACACTAGTGCTATTCCACACTCTCCAAAATATGTTTTTGCTATCATAAACCAATAAATCCTGATAAGTTGCTCGAATGTTTTTTTTATTATCTAAATTTAGATTTCATTGAGGATTAGTTTAACAAAAAAAATATTTGGATATGATGATAGATGCTACAAAGATGGCAAATAAGCATACGGCTTGCATGTTGGTGAGTTGCTACCAACAACATAAGTATCACTATCGCGTTACTGGAATTGAATCCACGTACCAAAAGGAGCTCTAAAAACCCTACTCACGTCAAGAAACAACACAAGGTTATTTGGCATCGAAATTTTGTAGTGTGATGGTATTCCACCAGTCGGACTGCCCGAAATAACAAAAGAAATTCGTAAAAAGACAATTTTTAACAAAAAATAAAACCAAGGTCATGATTTTAAAGAATTCCCTGGTGTATCTTCGAAGTTGATGGTCCAATTCCACCAAAATTAAAATGGGACTACCCTTGGGGTATCCCTTATCTAATAAAAAGAATCATCCAAATCGTTTCATAAACAAAGAAATGATGGATAAAGATTTATTAAAAAAATACATTCGAATTGAGTAACCTACCGTCTTTTTTAGAAGTTGGTTTAAAAAGTATAGAAATAAGATAAACTGGCGATCTCCCAGTGGCCCTTTTTGATTACATACTATCTGCATTTGTATTATAATCATAAACTCTGAATATTTTTAGTGTTACTTTTCACTCAATGACAGTGTCAATATTTTGGTTGTCTAAGTTCAATAGCCTACTAACCTTACGTGTATCTTAGCTTTAGTAATTAGTAAACCTCTCATTTTACACGTTTTGTCTAAATTTATCCTAATTACCAAAATAATGCTTTATTTCGATATTGTATATATAATATGTTGTGTATGTATTTACTAACTTTGGGTATAATGATAAATCGATTTCGGATACTAAACATAATAAAATGATACTTTTTTGGACTTCTATAATTTATCAGTCAGTCTCCTTCATTTGTAACTCTACCTACCATAGAGAATGTACTTTTATATATACGGCCATTGGCGAAATCGTGTCAATTAAGTGTATTGCGTGCACGGAAGACTGTGAGATTTGGTTGAAAGCCAAAATTTATCTATTATTTAATATATGTTACTAATATATTAAATGAAATAAATTAATACTGCGTATCCTAACCCGACTAGTACCATTGAACTTAGACCCTCCAAAATATTGACATTGTCACTCAGCGAGCAGTGACAGCAAGTGATGTAGATACTACTTATTGTTTAGATTCATGAATACTGCAAATGTCAAACAGAAAGTAGCTTGTCGAATTTCGAACTTAGGTCGATCGCTAGTAAATATATTTATTAATCATATATAAATATCTCGGCAGTGTCCTGAAGAACACGTGTATGAAGAAATCGGGTTCAACGTCCCACGAACTCCCGAACGAAAACAACTCCGATACGTTCGTGGAATGAGGTTGGATCGACGTAGGGGTATCTTATATGTGAATGGAATGCAGATTGATGTGCGGTAAGTTCTCTACTTCAATATTGATGATGGCTGTAACTCTGCAGTCAACTTTAATTTATAACCAGCTGTACTAGCGTGAATACACTCTCGCTAACTTTTTTAAGGTCTTCTTAATATCTACAATTTTGTAATACATTAATTTGATATATCACTTATGGTTTACTCAGTGTAGGCCATTTAATCGCCCGAAGTGATGCACCATGATCAGTTTTTATTTGAGCGGTGCCTTAATTCTTTTTCTAAAATAAAATTAGCCTAAGTTACTCCTTATAAAATCAGCAATCTGTGAGTGAAACTGCCGTCAAAATTGAATGAACCGTTTCGATTATAGATTATCAAGAATGTACAGGCAGACAAAATT
This sequence comes from Saturnia japonica, assembly GCA_033032175.1. Taxonomy (NCBI): domain Eukaryota; kingdom Metazoa; phylum Arthropoda; class Insecta; order Lepidoptera; family Saturniidae; genus Saturnia; species Saturnia japonica. The sequence goes on along the minus strand of CM065333.1, from coordinate 8,490,549 downwards.
AAAAAAAGGTTTTTTTTTGTTATAGGTGCCGTATATACTTTCATATGCATTTAGTAAAAAGCTGTTATTTTGACATTAAAAACAAACACTTCAGGTTTATTTATTTGTATAGATAAGGTGACAGAAACGATTACGCTCTGATGGTAAGCGGTTAGCGTAGCCTAAAGATACTTGTAACGCAAGTTGCTCGTGAAACCATATTCACTGCAGGAACACAACGCAATATTATTTCGCTGTGATCCATTGTAGGATGGAACCAATCGAATGGTCCTAATTGGAGATAAATCTATACAGATAATCTCTGCTCTAATACTATTATTGAATCAGATGTCTGACTGTCAAACAGCAACGTGGTATAAGGAAACCACTGCAACCTACAGCCAAGTATAGACAAGTCTAAGTGTAAAGCTTATATCCAAAGTTAGTGACTGGAAGGTTGCTTTTACTGAAGACTGAATTACATTAGTTCTTGTCCTAGTATGTATTTTTTCACAGTGAAAACCTTGAAAAGTTGCTTTTTTTAATTTTTTATAGGTTTGGCCATAATCTCACCTGGTTTTTAATGAGGGTGTGCAGCTGCCGGAACACACCTATAGGTGCTTGGAGAGAGACTTTCAACAAAAATATAGTAGCTAGCTTGGAAGCATTATAAAATGCTCTACAACCATGTTATGTTTTCATCACAGTTTTTTTCTTCATCGATAGCTCAGGCCTCACTGTAGGGATTCATCCTCGTGTTGATTGGCGCTATATCCACTCACGTTACTACTAAGACTTTATTGCTTTTTTTTAAAAATATAACAAAAACCTCTTCCCGGTGGAAGGCAAAGCCTTTATCACCACTTAACCCACAAAATATTGGCTATTTCGAATTCAGATAAATCCATAGTTTTGTACTTCACATACGAGAAGAACGTTTCCTCGAGTGTTTAGGTTTCACCATAATTTTTCCTTCACCGTCAACCGAAAAAAAAATCATTGGTACATAATGAGGCTCTTCCCTCCGGACAACGAATCGACGACATTCCGCCGGTATCAAGTAAAACCACTCGACCATAGCGACCTCCACGAGCACGATAAATATATTTAAAAACATATGTTTATTATTTCAGAAACCTACTTGATGAATCTGAATAAGAAAGAAGAAATACAAATAATTTTGAAGGTGTCAAAGTTCTCTGTTAGGACAGCGGTTTCCTGTCTACGTGCAAAATTATGAATAGAAGCAGTCTTCGAGTTACGCCGTACATCATTTGACACGATTTCTCAACCAAATGTCGTTTTTTATAAGATTTTATTTAATTTCACCTGTACCGGTGTCTATCTGTAATCAAATCTTGCAAGTTAAATTTGTCCCACTCCCTCTTTTCCTACGCAGTTGAATTTTTATGTGTTGATTCAGTTCCCAAATAGATTTTTATGTTAAGGGTGACCTTATTACACACTCATTATTGGCTCCGGACGAAAGAACTCCTTGACCGTCAACAGTTTGGGCAAGTAATTTTGTATGTGCATTTAATTTTTATTGGATCATCACAGCCTGTCTTGACAGGCCAGCCAGGGTTGACTTTTGTAGAAGGAAATTTTGAATGAGTATTTAATTTTGATTGGATCATCACAGCCTGTCTACCGTACCCAGGGTTGGCTTTTGTCGACGGAAATTTTGAATGAGCATTTAATTTTTATTGGATCATCACAGTCTGTCTACCGTACCCAGGATTGGCTTCTGACGAAGGAAATTTTGAATGAGCATTTAATTTTGATTGGATCATCACAGCCTGTCTATCGTACCCAGGGTTGGCTTCTGACGAAGGAAATTTTGAATGAGCATTTAATTTTTATGGCTGCAAGGAAGAAATCGCTTTAAGCGATAAGGCTGCCTAACTGTAGACAATTTTTTTTTAAATATATTATGTATGTTTTTTTTTTTAGTGCACAATAAATTATATTGTAATGTATATAGTAAATATAATAACACGTTTTTAACCGATTACAAAAAAAGGAGGAGCTTCACAATTCGAATGTATATTTTTATGGGTATTCAGTTTCATTAGCCTAGTGGTGTCAAGCACGACTGCTATGCTCGAGTTCCTGGGTTCGATTCCCAGGTCGAGCAAAATGTTATTCGGTTTTTTCTATGAAATTCTCCGTAGCTGCTCGGAGTTTGGCTTTGTACCCGATTAATGGCAATAGGCTCGCCTCCTATTATACGGGACTTAAAAAAAACAGACTAGGCGAACTGTGGGTGTACATTAGTATACCTCTCCCGAACCCTTCGTGGGATTCAGACGTGATGGTATGTTATGTACGTTCAGCCATAACTTCTTTGCTTATGAACCGATTAAGATGGTTCTTTTTCTCGTTGTAAGTGGATATCTCAAAGGTAGTCAGTCCCATTTTAATTTCATTGGCATTGGACGTTCAACTTCTAATTTGTTAAAAATTGTCTTTTACCTAAAAAAACTTGTTTTGAAAAGTCATATTTCCCATTACGACTTGTTTCGCTTTACGTCATGTGCGAAACTACTCAACTCTCGTTAGACCGATCTATGGAACTTCCAATAATATGTTCTTAAAGCCAAATGTAGAATTTATTTTCTTTCTCATATTTTTTTTATTATAACAAGATAATAAATTAACAAATAAAGCAAACCAATTTTAATGACTCTAAGGTGTTACCCGGTGTATATTCGAAATTAAAAGTCCAATGCCAATTAATTTAAAATAGGAACACCCTTGAGGGATACCTCAAAGGAGATATCCTTTCCAACAAAAAAATAATCATCTAAATCGGTTCATAAAGAAAGAAGTTATCGCTGAACATCTACAAAAAAATTATTCGAATTGAGGACCGCTTCCATTCTTGATGTTGGTTTCTATAAATAGTAAACTAATGTATTAATAGTACATTATTGCAAAGGCCGTAAAATAGGCAATTGCCATTTCCGCCGAGGCATATATAGTGGTTTTCTCAAACATGCATGGAAATATTGTCATTATTTTCGAAAACAGAACACGCGAAGTATCAAATTTACGAAGAAAGAAAATCAAATCTATTGCAGGAGCGTTTTATGAATTTGGAACATTACAACACTTCAGCAACGTTGTATGAAACAGCGTGCTGGGGTTACTAAATACCCTTTATAGGATCTCTTTTATCATTCTTGGCATGCCCGTAAATTCAATACTTCACGTGTTCTTTTTTCGAAAATAATGATAATATTTCCATGCATGTTTGAGAAAAATATGTTACTAATTCTAAAAAATAAGTATTATAAGGACTTGCTTGTGTCATAAAGCATATTTTTAAAATAATAAATGTAGCTTAAAATCCTTATAGAACCTAAATTTTGGATCTTATATTGAAATGTTTGAAAAAAGGGACTCGACTTAGGTACATTAATACGATTTACATAGCATGTGTCGAGAACTTAACTGTCTGTATTACAATTATCATTATATTAATACGTGAAGCAAAAACTTTGTACCCTTTTTAAGTGTATTGCGTGCACGGAAGACTGTGACATTTGTTTATATGGAGAAGTAGTTCAGAAAGCTAAAATTTATCTATAATATCTGTTTCTGATATATTAAATTAAATTAATTAATACTACGAATCCTAAACTGACCAGCGCCATTGAACTTATACCTCCCAAAATATTGACATTGTCACTCGATGAAAAGTGACAGCAAGTGATATAATATTCATTATTTAGGTTCATACTGCAAATGTCTAGATAATGTAGTCAAAAATAATTAACCCTTTATATGCAATTTCGGATAACAAAAAAAAAAACGTTTTTTTTGGGAGAAAAAATATTTTAATTTTTGAAACTTGAATTTGACATTCTCAGGTATTTTTAATTATTTCTACTTCTTTTTTTTTAAATATCTAATTGTGTGCAGATAATCCTTACCAAGTTTCATAAAGTGCGTAGAAGTGATTTTAGGTACTAGTTTGGTTAAAGTGACGAAGCGCGGCGGTCGGCGATAAATCGAGGTTACACAAAGTTTCAATTACTTGATTTTGTTAAATATTTTCATCGTACTTTGATGTCCTTAAAATCCTAATAAGACAAGATAGTCATTTAATGGTAATTTATATATTTATTTACAATTTTAATAGCATCAAAGTTAGTTGTGCGTTTTATCATATAACCTTCAATAGTTGTCAATTGTATTTTTTGTTGCTGGTATTAAATAAATAAAATAAAAATAAAAAGGCTTTTTATTTCTTGCAATTATTTAATCATTAAAGTAACATGCGTAAATGAAGTTGAAGTTAATAATTTAATTAAAAAGAAATATATATACGTAATTTTTTCGAAAGTATATTAATAAAACTTATAATTTAAATGGTAAATATTATGTAACTAATCTGTAAAATTTAAAAAAGAACAAGAACCCCTCACGTGAGGGTGAAGGACTGTTCCAGACTGTTCCAGCGATCTCTCTTTAGCTTTAGCCTGGTATTATCACTAAAGAATTCATTCTGCTTGTAGAAAAAATGTGTTTTCTCCAAATTCCACTTTCCCAGCATAATAGTTGGTTAGATTTGTGGTAAGTACGGGTAGCGTGGAGGCAGACCGATTATCTTGACAGACCATGCGTCGTATGTCGCGTGCCGATCCACACTGGCTGCCGCCGCTCGGTGCGGTGCAGCGGTGTATGAGAGGTTGCCGCCTAGTATAGCGCAGCATAATGCGCGTGTACTGTACGTTGCCGCTCTGGTCAGGAGCTTGTATTATATAACATCCCATATCACTCCCCCGCTGAGACCATTGCTACGGGCGATAGTTATCAGGGAAATTGACTTTCCTCCCAGAACGTGTTATCCTTTGACCATCTTTCACTACGTTGCCCTTAGTAGTTTTGTTCTTAACGTAGTCTGTGTCTAATGTGTACGCTGGTTTCAGGCGATCAATAGATACAGTCATTTCTTTGTTTTTGATTAGTATCTTGTAAGTTTTTTCTCCTCTCTCTAAAACCTTGTATGGTCCGGTATACGCGGGTTGTAAGGATGATCGTAAGACATCTTGCCGGGTCAGTGGAATGTTCCAGTGAGTCGGAACCAGATGCCGCATAGTTCACGGTGAGTCGGAATTGTCTGCGGTGATGTCCCAGTGAGTCGGGGTGATGCAGTGCTGCGTAGTGGCTGGCTGCTGCGTCATAGTAGGGGAGTAGTGCTTCTCTGCTTGCTAACGCGATGTAGGATGCGTCGTATGTAGCTCGATAGATGTCGCTATGTAGGATGCGTCAGTTGTGGCGAGAGATGTCGGTACAGATTCAAGCATTGATGTTATGATGATGATAAGGTCGTCGGAAAACAAAGCTATCACGTGACTCGAGTGCTTGTACAGATGGGCTAGCGCTAGAGCATCGATGAAAAGACTTATTAGAAGTAAGCGACGGGGGGACAGATTATGAGATAAAGGCGGGCCCCGCTGCAAATAAAACAATTTAATAAAGGTTTATGTTTTAATAACAATGATTGTTTGGTTCTAATTTACTTGTCGTTACACGTAAAGCGACTTTCAAATTTTCATTTGTTAACCAATTTAGATTTTTAGTTAATTAAATTATATTCAAAAACGTCTGCGTGTGCATTTATTAATAGTAATTAATATTGATCTTTATCAGTGTACCGGTACAAATAATATAAATTAGCCTCGTTCAATTTGTCTCGTAAATTATTATAAGTATTTTGCATAATAATCGATTCAAGCTGGATTAATTCTGGTGCATTTTCAGGTGAAAATATAAAAGTATTGCTAACTATGTTGTATGTAAGATTATAATCAATGAAGAAATAAATATAATGAAGAAAAACCCGACTATTACTTTATTAAGAATCTAGTTGTACCCGCGACTTCGTTCGCATGAATTACAAAAGCCACAGCCGAAGGATCCAAAAAAAAAACAAAATTACTTTTAACTTAGTTTAATTAATAAGATTAATATTGAAATACAAGACGTGTGAAGGTTACCGATGCTAGGTATAAAATGACAATTATTCATTTAATATTACAACACCTCAAGTAAATCGGGTCCCACGGTAATGTGTTGTGAAATTGCCGACGATGCAAATCGATGGTTCGGTGACGAGGCGGCGATTGTGCAACCCTGCCTTTGAGAGCAAATGTTGCCAGAACTCTTGTTGAGATGATGAAGTTTCAGCATCATCTTAGTGTTGCAGGTCATCTTTGTTCTTCTTCTCGTTTTTCAAATTACTGTTGTAGCGACGTAAAGTAAGCGTGGCTGTCAGTATCACTGCGACCGTTATAATTGCAGATCGGTATATTGTTGTATGATGATACCACGTGTCAGAAGAGATGTAGTCCATTTGAATTCTTGGTTGCAGCATCACGTTATCTTGATAATTATGCAGGTCTTTCAAATTTATTGTGTTTAATTTGAGGTGCTTTAGCGGCGAAATAGTTGATATCTCAAGGTTTATGGGTATATTCATGATGCTCAAGGGCTGTCCCTCGACCCTGTCATAGTTGTTACTGACGGTGAGTTCTTTTGTTTTCAGTGAACAGCTGACTGGGATGGTTACTAGATAACTTACTCTACGATGTCATAGCTTACGTGTCCACAGGTGATATGTATCCTCGTCGGTCGGGGAAAGGAACTAGCGTAATGCCTCTCGTTTAGTTGGTCCACAGCTTCCTTTGATAATTTTATGGTGGTCATCTCACAGGTGGCGTCGAGTGACTGGGTCACGATAAGGTTTTGAATACAGTCAGTTGTCAGTCAGTCAGTCAGTTGATGGTTGAGGTTTTCTTCGCAAAGGAATCTCGTACTGTACTTCGGACATTCTGTCTCTATGTACATGAACGCCTCCCTGTTACTTGCTATGAGGGGTATATATTGGGTAGGATATATTGGTTATTTTAATTTGGAACAACTGCTAGCCTAAAAAGATCATAACCTATGGGATATACAATGGGGAGTTTCATCGTTATAACGATTGGTTTACGCTAAAAGTAGTATCCCAGTTTTACTGCATGGTAGTACTTCCCTTAATTCTAATTTTTATATGTGACCGTTAGGGTAAATTAACTCTAATTTATCTATCATTCTAGCTAGTATATCTACGCTAACTACGGAATGGTGAGTGCTCGATGCATGCACGAAGCTTAAAATACTTTCTAATCTCATAAGTTCTGCCATAATGTCATCTGCATTTTCTGAGATGATAATTCATAATTGGGCAAATCTGGCATACTTAAGTAAGATAGTAGTATCCTTGTATGCATCGCTATTTAAGAGGATCTAGTAGCATGGAATTTATTTTTTCTTGATTTTGAACTATTTTTGTCATAACTTTACTATAGTGGACCATCCACTTTTTGCTGATGCTGATGTGGTTGTTAAACTCGTCAGCTACCTTGTATTGGTTTTGTTCCACAATTTTGATGGCCTTGTCAAATTTAATCGTGTCTGAATAGTCTAAATTTCCAGTTATGCTTTTAGTTATTGAACCTAACCCATCTACGAGGCCTCTCTAGCTACGGTTGGGCTCCAAGCTTTTTAGGTGAGTAATGATTTTTGTAGTTATGTTGCTTGGTAATCAATTTGTAGTTCGTAAAGTGAGTATGTATCATTAAGTAGCCTATTTTTATAGTCAAAGGGTTGTGTCTGTAAGTTATTAATCTGTCTTTCAATAGTGTCGATTTCAACGAACTGTACAAATGTATAGTAGTGAGTTATTAACGTAGTTGGTCCCAATTTGAATGGTAGAAGTCCAGGTCCCTCGTCCAAGTTTTCAAGTCTTATCTCTTGTGCCTCCAGCTTTGTCATGAACGGCAGAGTTAGAAGAAATTTGTAACAATTTTGCGGATTTATGAGCTTATTTAAGGCCGGATTTAGCTACAGGACTTCATTTTTTAGATGTATAAATATGTATCGGTAAGTCGGCTAAAACTGTGCCCTGAATGTATTTCGGTGCGAGCTTTTGTCTAGCGGCAAGGGGATTATAATAAAAACTTGTTGTTCTGGCTCATATTCTTCCTCCATCTCGCAGGTTTTATTACGGTTTTCTATTAGGTGAGATCGGTCTGCTAGAGATGTTTCATTAATCATACTGTATACAGTTTTTATCTGTTTGCGGTGAGCCTGAGAGTATTGTTGAAGTAAGTGTTTAGTTAGGTCCATGTATACAGAGTCTCTAGGGTCAAAGTGTCCTTTTATCACGTCATAAGGTCAGCATTTTGTAAAACTATGAATATAACTATTATACGCGATGATAGCATATGGCATAAGGTTAAATAAGGATTCATCTTTACGTTGTAGCTTAAGGACAAGCAGATGCGTAAGAGTAGTCGAGTGGTATCTCTCAATATTGCCGTTGTCGTTGGGCGCATTGGGTAGCAGTTTGTGGTGGTTGATATTATGCAGCTGAGTAAACTCGGAGAACAACTGATTTGTAAACTCAGTTCCATTGTCCGTTACTATTGTTAGTGGGAGACCGTGGTGTGAACAAAAGTGTAGTAGACTTTGAACTATGGAGATAGCAGTGCCATCTCGGAGGTTATACGACTTTGCATATTTCGATAACACGTCTATCATGGAAAATACTTTTAATTTTGAGCTGTAAACAGGTCAAGGTGAATGATCACGAAGGGTTTTGTCGCTGGTGGTACTATGTTGAATTTTTGTTTAATAGGGTTTCTATTGTATTTAAATTGGTCACATATAGTACATCATTTAATAAATTTAGTTATTTTGTCCTTAATTTTTTGCCAAAAATACGGGACAGAAAGGGCGAGAAAACATTCGTTAATGCCTCGTTGTTAGTTTTCCCGTCGTGATAGTTACGAATTAACTCTTGTTGTCTAAGATACTCTTTGAGGTTTTCTATCTTTTTTTTTGCTAGTACTAAGTTCAATGCTGAGCTACGAAAATTTACTTATTTTATTTATTTCATAAATAAATTTACATAAAAGTTATTGTTATAGGCATCCTATAAAACTTATTTGGTTTGTAAACGGGTTTGTCTTAGCATACCATGGCCTGAGGTTATGTTCAACGCGTTGCTGTTCTTAATATACATATGTAACGTTCTGTTAAAAGATTATAATTTACTATATTTATACAATAGAGTTGATGTAATAATCTTTAAATTTTTATTTCATGTTTTTATTATTTATTGAATCTCTAACGTCCAATGGTATTTTATTAATAACTTGGATTATGAGAATGACGTCATACGTTAAAAAATACGTCTCAAAAAGGGAGGTCCTTGCATGAGTGTTAAATAGTTTAGTTGTCGTTGGCTTTCGATTTGCGTCACCTACCACTATTAGTATTAGTACTATTAATCAGTACCTCCAAATAAGGTTTTCTAAACTTGTATGCGCGGTTATTGTCGCTGAACCACTGGTAGAGCCGTCGGGTTTTTCTGAAGTATTGACAGCTACGAAGCTTATCTCTTCGTTATGGATCTCGATCCTGGAAAGTGCGTCGGCGTTAGTGTTTGCCTTTCTTTTTTTGTGTACGACGGTGAAGTCGTATTCGCTAAGTTTTAGCCTCCACCTTGTAAGTCGAGAATTTGTTTCCTTGAGGCTCATAACCCACTGAAGCGGCTTATGATCCGTAAGTATGTTAAACTTCCGGCCAAATAAGTATGTGCGAAAATATTGCGTAGCCCAAACTATTAATAACAATATATATGCAAACAATTTATAGTTTTTTGTGAGTCATCACGATCACGTCGATTGCTATCTCTTGCGCACCACTACTCGCTCGTTCTAGCGCATACCAACTACGCGCGCTAAGGTCGCCCTTCTTCCTATCTCTGTTGCACTTGTGGTTGCACTACTACTTCCTCGCTCCAGCGCAGATTACGGTAAGCGCGGAATAATAATTATGGAATGTCAAAAGTGCAAGAAAGTACTCTCAAAAAAAGGATCGCACTTTATATGCCAAGGGTCTTGTCAAAGAACTTTCCATCGGAGTTGTGTGAAAGGATTAGTCGCGGACATGAAAGCAGGAATAAATAGAATTTACTGTAATAATTGTGAAGAAGAAGGATCTGATGATGAAGAGCTGGAAATAGAGGAGGAGGAGTGCAAGGGCTACGAAAAAATACTAAAAGACATCCAAGCGAAAGTTGGCGCAATACCTGGATTGAAAAAGAATTTGGACGGGATTAAACAGAGCATTAGTGTATTATCTGAAAAATATGATACTCTCTTAATTGAGCATGAACAGGCCAAAGATAAAATTTCAAAGTTGGAGAAAACTACTATGAATATTAGTAACAAATGTATTTACTTAGAGAAATGCAACCTTGCAATGGAACAAAAGTTGAACCAATATGAGCAATCATCGCGCAAACGGAATATTCCTGGTGAAAATTTAAAGGATTTAGTAAATACAATTGGGGACAAAATGGGAGCAAGCTGTGAAGACATAGAATGGGTAAAACGTAGCCGGCCTTCAAAACAAGGAGCTAAACCATCTCCCATAATAGTACGCTTTAAGAACTCAGGCCTCGAGTCCAGGAACAGTTGGCTGGAAAAGGTCGTCAGCTGTTTGAACAATCCGTTACCAACAACACGATTGTAAAAGGCGGGTCTATGAATAACAAAATATACATTAATGAAGATCTTATTCCCTCTACAAGGGCTTTGCTATGGAACACTAAAAAACAACTATATGGTATTTACAAATTTATCTGGGTATCTGACGGAAAAATACTTATTAAAAAAGTGGAGGGTGACAAAGTAATATGGATAAAGGAGCAAAGCGACTTAGCTGAGTTACTAAAATTAAAATAATGTTATATGTAATTTTTTTTTTTTTTTTTTTTTTACTCTAAACCCAGCAGTAAATGGTTGCTAACTTAAATACCTAAAATTCGCCGACTTGAACAATATCGACCAAATAACAGAAAATATTGTAAATTACAAGTGTGTGAATAATCTACAGAATTGGTTAAATTCATTGAATGTTGTTAACCAAAATGTTCTAACTGTACTTCATGTAAATATTCGTTCAATACAAAAACATTTCAGCGAATTAATAGTAACATTAAACAATAGTATACATTTATTAGATGTAATAGTTTTAACTGAACCCAATATAAGTCATATCCAACTTTCTTTTTATAATATCTCTGGTTACAAATTAAATGCGTATACGCGTGCGGGCCGAAGTGGTGGAGGCGAAATAGTGTACACACGAGCAACTTTGGGAGCTAGTGTATGTGATACAACTGCATTTTCGGCTAATATGCGTTCGGCGGAGTGCGTTTCCATTACAATTAATTACAATAGTCAACAAATATACATAATATCAATTTATAGACCACCAAAAATAAACAATGATAACAAATTAAAACAATTTTTAAACGAGTTACGTAGTTTAATAGAAAAAATACCTCGTAATACAAAAGTAATTTTAATAGGTGATATTAATATAAATATTCTTAAGTGTTCTGATCAATATGTGACCTCGTACGAGAACTTATTGTCGGAGTATGGTTTTATCAAATGTATAAATGACATAACTCGAAGGGAAATGTTATTGGATAAAATATTGCAATCCTGTATTGATCATATATATGTTAGAGCAAATAATATAATTTGTGTAAACTCAGCTGTAATTAAGCATAAAATATCAGATCATTATTATGTATCGTCTGTAATAGAATGGAAACACACATCGCCGAAACGTTCACCGTCTGGTAGTGGTCATTTCTCTGCGGGTGCGTCTAGTAAACGCGTCCTAGATAATAATATGGTCAGAGAAAAATTATTACGAACCGACTTTGCTGCTCTGTTATCAATTGAATGTCCTCGTGAGCTATATAGTGCTTTCTGTAAGATATTTATTGATATATATAATGAATGTTATAAAAGTATAAGTATAAACACTAGTATAAGGAATAAACCGTGGGTTAATAGTAGTTTAAGGAATATGATCGAAGAAAGAGATAGATTATTTGAAGTTTAGAGTAATGAGCCAAAGAATATGGTAAAGAGACTGAACTACACTAGGTATAGAAATAAATGTCAAAAGAGTACAAACAGAGCTAAAAATAAATACGATAAAAATAGTATATTGGAATGTAATAATAATATTAAGATGTTATGGGATAAAATTAATTGTTTGATGGGAAATTCAAAACAATCTATCGATAATTTAATTCTTTCAAAAATGGGTGGAGTACAAAGTGTTACAAAAATTAGTAATGATTTTGCTGAAACTTTTTCTGTAGAAATAGATAAAATAAAACATAATTGTAATGAAACATGGCTAGATAGAAAACAATATGTTAAACCTGTTAACGTGTGTATGAGGTGGCAACACTGGCAACCCGTAACAGCGAGTAATGTGAAACTAGTAATAAAAAATATGAGTAGTAAGAAGTCACCGGGTTGCGATCGCATCCGCATGTCAGACTTAAAAACAGTTGTGGATAGGGTGAGTCCTATTTTGGCTAAGCTTGTTAATTTATCTGTTAGCAAACACATGTTTCCAGATAAATTGAAGGAAGCAATCGTGCGACCAATATATAAAAAAGGTGATTACACAAATATATCTAATTATAGACCTATAGCTATACTTTCAAGTTTAGATAAAATAATGGAAAAATGTATCGTCAATCAGCTGGATAAGTACCTACAACAAAACAATATAATTGATAGTTGCCAACACGGGTTTTTAAGAGGTAAAAGTACAAGTACATTGTTATTTCAGTTTACTGATAAAATTAATAATCACCTGGAGCGTAAAAAAATTGCAATAGCTATATTTTTCGATTACAAGAAAGCACTCGATACATTACAAAAAACAACACTTTTAAATGCCATGAAGGAGTGCGGAGTGGAAGAACCATTGAACCAGTGGTTCCGTGATTACCTTACTGATCGCTCTTATCGCGTTAAGATGGCCAACACGCCCAGTGATAGGGTGCCGGTGCGCAGTGGGGTGCCGCAAGGCTCCGGGTGTGGTCCGGTCTGCTACCTCATGCATGTCAACAGCCTATGCAGCGTGCTGCAGCATTGCACCGCATACATGTATGCCGACGACCTGTGTGTGCTGCGGGCTGGCACGGACATCACGGAAACCTACCAGCTAATTCAAAATGATATCGATGCAGTAGTCAAATGGTCGCATGATAATGGAATCGTTTTAAACTCCGAAAAAACTAAACTTTTGGCTATCCGCTCACCTTATACACAACTTTTTATCTCATCTCTAGACTTGTTTGCTCACGAATACTCGTGTATACATAACAATAAAATAAGCTGTAAATGTAAACCTATAGAAAATGTAAATTCAGTTACTTACCTCGGTGTTCAAATAGATAATAGATTCTCGTGGTTAACATATAGATTATATTTGTGCTAAATTAAGAATATTACTTGGTAAATTCTATCACCTAAGTTTCAGAGTTCCTATTAATATTTTATAGATTATATTTGTGCTAAATTAAGAATATTACTTGGTAAATTCTATCACCTAAGTTTCAGAGTTCCTATTAATATTTTAAGATGTCTTTATTTCACACTAGTCGAGTCAGTGATAGGTTATGGTCTTGACAGTTATGGATTAACATTTAAAATATATTTGGATAACATTGAATACGGGGACCAGCTTAATCCGATAACAAATGTACACGGTAAATGTATTTATATGTCATTTTTAATGTTTGATTTGTTACTTACATTTATGTTGCATTCTTAGATTTGGTATGTAATACGTTATTTCACACGTACGTTAATCACTTATCATGATACATTGACTGATTTCGAAATAATCATATATAGATTGACTATCTAATGCATAATCGATTTAACTGCTATACTATTAATGATTGCAATATCATGATTCATTAGGTACATATCTATTTATGATAAAATGATGTGTAGTAATTTATATGCAATCGATTAATTATTATTACTCATATTTTTATACATGATTTATGAATTATTGATTCAAATGTCATAACTAATCATATTTCTCTTATTAATTATCAAATATTGTACGATGATGTGCATTATTATATTTTGCATCATTTGCTGATATTCGACATATATTCATGTATTACTTCATATATATGCTAATATTCTGATCTTCTTTTATATCTTATGTTTGTCTCTCTTCGCTTGATCGATCATAGCTGTACTATTCGACTTTCAATTCAGCACTCAGTCCATCAACTATGAATTGGTATTCACTTCAGATCAGTGAATTTTAACTGTAATTTTATAGTTTCTATACACTCTTATCACATCTTCTACTCAATTATCTTCACACTATCTATATTCTCTCAATTTATTACTTTGCAATTTATATCTTATATTTTTTTATTCAATTGATTCTAAGTTTAGATTAACAATAAGAATTTGTTATCAAAAATAGTTCGAATGTTAATCAAAAAATTGGTAATTACAAAGTGACATTGTATCACCAAATAAGTATCACTAATCGCGTATCTAATTATCACTACTAAAATTAAGTCGAGTCAGTGATAGGTTATGGTCTTGACAGTTATGGATTAACATTTAAAATATATTTGGATAAATTGGAAACTTTGCAAATAAGATTTTTAAAGCTAATGATAACAAAAAAGACTAAAGCCAGTTGTAAGGGTGATTATAGAAAACTATTTAAAATATGTGGTGTCTTGCCTGTCAGCCTGAAACATAAATATCTTTTGCTTATTAACCAGCATACCAGGCGGGACCATGACTTATCACTGATAACAAATAGTCATAATACCCGGTCGATGTCTGCCGGTAGGTATATTGTGCCGAGAGTAGGTAACTACTACGGCGATAGAACACTTAATAAACGCGTACCCTACTTGCTAAATAGCCTGCCGGCGGATATCCGGAATGAATTAGATTTTAATAGATTTAAAAAGAAAATGAAAAAATATTTTATTAGGTTTATAATGTAATACTTGGCATAACTTATTTATTACTTACGCGAATCGCCCACAGTCAAACCGCTAAACCGGTTTTGTGGGAAACTAGCTTTAAGTTTAAATGTAATACATTATTGTGCAATTTCTCAAATAAATAATAATAATTGCCAATAATTATTTTTCTATTGTACTGTTGTTTATCTCAGTATCGTTCAGAGTACGGGAGGCATAGCACACAGGCTTGTCGGATCCTACTTGACCCTGGGATAGAATGCCAGAGATAGTGACATTTGACGCATCTGTAGTTAAGATGAATTCTTTGTTGAAGTCAGGATATTGTAATATAGGGTCGTTTGCGAGAAGAGTTTTACACTTCTCAAAACTCTCTACGTATTGAGGGTTCATTGTTATTTTCTTACCCTTTTTCAAACATTAACTAAGAGGCTTTGTGATTCGGGCAAAATCAGGAATAAACTTGCTGTAGTAGCCGACTAGTCCCAGAAATAGTTTGATTTCTTTGTCAAAACTCTATATTGCTGAAATTTTGTCAAGGTTGGCCTTAATACCATCTTTAGTAATGACATTCCTTAGATATGCCGTTTCTCACTTAAAAAAATCAGATTTATCCATTTGAATGTTAAAGTTTTACACGCAAATTACTAAAGACGATAATATATTCTAAATAGTTGAGACAAACACTGTTTTGAAGGTATTTTAGTACGTTGTCCATCACACGTTGAAAAGTGTACAGAGAATTTTTCAAACCCATCGGCATACGTAAAAAATCATAATGGCCGTGCTCCACATTGAAGGCTGTCTTTGGTCTCTTTTCGGGATTTACTTCGGCCTGGTAAAATCCACTTGAAATATTGACAGTTCCCAAGCTTATCTAGTACGTCACTGGTGTTAGGGATGGGATATACGTTATTTAAAGTTTTTTCATTGAGCTTTCGAAAATCCACGACAAGGCGCCACTTCACTTCGCCTAACGCATCCGTTTTTTGGCACGATCCATATCGGAGAACTTCATGCGGATTTGGAAGGTCGAATTATATTTTGTACTATGATTTTGCCTATTTGTTGCTTAACTTCTTCTCTATGAACGTACGGATCCCGGTAGTTTTTCGTATGTATCGGGTTTTCATCCGTAGTACGAATCCGGTGTTTAATTTGATTGGTGAAAGTCAACGGTCCCCTGTCTATATAAAATACATCTGCGTACTTTATATATAAGGCTTCTAAATTCGCGCGTATCTACTTGTTTAAATAATCGGTTTGTAGCCGCGATAAACTACGTCGAAGCGCGTAACACGTTGTTCGGTGCACGCGAACTCGTAGCTATGTACCTCGGCTGCTACGGGCTCGTACATTGAAAATATTACGTCATGCGGTGACGTATTTTTTATCTCTAAAATGCCTCGATTGTTTTTTACTGTTGTTATGCAGTCCCGTATAACACAATTCTATAATATCTGCTCTGGTATAAAAGCTTCGCCGTCATGTATGTTAATTGAAATTTTACTAATTTTGAGGAATTACTGGGAACTTAAAAGGGTTTATCGCATTACGGGTGACGAGTACTTTATTTTTGAGGTCAATTTTATCTTCCCATTTTTCTAAAAGAACTAGTCCAATAAGTCCGTCAAAATGATTGTGAAATCGATAAACAAATAGTTTTATGAAGTCAGGGTCCTGAAAAACGGGAAAACATGGCAATATCACAGAGTAGTTGCATGCGCATTAGTGACCTCGAAAGGGTCAAAATTCGAAAGTGTGTGTGAAAAAAGTTTTCTATTAGCAAAAATAGATTGGTTCGCTCCTGTGTCAATAAGCAGCTTAAGCAATGGTTCCGAAAGTTTAATATAAGGAAGTTGTCGCTGTGTTTGGTGGTTTACCTCTAATTTGGCTTTCTTGATATTTGACCCGTCTGAAAACCCTAAGGGTCACAATCACCAGCAGATGACTCAGGGTTGTTTGAATTGTCATCGTCAGTGTGTTCGTTTGCTCTGTAACCTTGGTAATACAGGGATTCCTCAAAGTCGTATCCCGCAAGGTACTCATTATTAAATTCGTATTCGGGGTAGTAAAAATAAGGGTCAAGGTCTTGGTCATAATAACCTTCATAGCCTACACATTCGTTAATATTTGCTTCGCGATTTTTAAAATAGTTGCTGGGCGGCAGGTTTCTCGACCTTGTCCAGTCATGACCAGACAAACCGGTAGGTCGAAGAGGTCTGCTAACATAATGACTCACAATACTCATGGGTGTGGGACCTGAAATATGGGGTTGGGTTAGGGGTGGGATTTTAAAAACATTACTCCGCGGGTTATAATTTGGCGAGAGAGCTCCAAACATTTGCTGCGTACGCGACAGAACTTGAGGCCTGTTCCCGGGAGGGTTGGACTTCCAGTTTGATTGGGATTGATTGCAAGGCATGGTTCGCACGATTTGTGCATTAAATGGAATAAAGTTCTGCGAGGATACAGGAGGAACAAATGTGCGCTATAATGGCACTACAAAGTTTTGTGCAGCATTTGTTAATCTAATTTTATTGTCGCTATCAAAATTATTCCTCGTTTGAGTACACTAAATTAAGTTCCTCTTGCACGTATTCTAGAGCTTTCTTTCTCCACACTTTCGAGGTGCACACAATGAATTTTAAATGTACTTGGTCGTTTTGAAATGATATCTATCGGCAATTCGATTTCTTCCATTGTATTTATTGGCAATTCACCTTCGCTTAACTTTAGTAGATATTCAGCAAAATTTTGTTGACGGGCATATTTTCTTCTAATTGAAATGTAAACACATTTCAACGTAGCCGAAGTCGACGTCAAAGTATTTCGCTTATCATATTACACGTTTCATCAACTAAACTCTGTTTCACCTTTAAAACCTTATCAAAAACACGTTTCATAACTAAACTCTGTTCACCTTTCAATCGCATTAAATTTAATGAGCAATTATTAGCTATTTGATTTAATTTGTGGCGATTTTGAATTTAGAATTTATTTTTGTTGTTGTTTTGGTGTTGCTGCCTCGTTAGCCTAGTGGTCGTAAGCGCGACTGCTATGAGCGAGATCCTGGGTTCGAATCCCAGGTCGAACAAAGTGTTATTGGGTTTTTCCTATGAAATTCTCAGTAGCAGCTCGGAGTTTGGTTTCGTGCTCGATTAATGGCAATAGGCTCGCCCCCTATTACATGGGACCTAAGAACATACCCAGCGTATTGTGGGTGTACATTATGTACACTTCTGCCTAACCCTTCGATATGCATATCTGTAAAGATACTTCACACAGTCCTCGATGTGTGATGTATTTGTTAATGTATTAATTTATTAATCTGTTCTTGATGTGACAATAAATAAATATAATTTCAAAATAATTGATATGAGTAGTTATTATTGGTATTATAGGTATGAACTTTGGGGACAGTAAATATTGTTGCCTATTTAAAGAATCTAATTATGTTTCTAAGTAATTGTTGAGGTTTGAGGTCGTGTGTCAAGGATCAGTGGTTATATTAAATGCAATTAGGTGTTTATTTGTAGACAATGTATGAAACATGTAATTATTAACGACTTATGCGTCTCAATCGACCTTTTATAATACATCTATGTTAATAAATCTCTAGTTATGTCTTTACAGTTAATTTTTTGTCATAATTTCTCGATAGGTATACTATAAATAAACGATACTGGTCACGAATATACCTTTTTTTGTCTGTCTGTTTGTATGTATGGATTTAACTAAAAAACGGCTTGACCAAATTTTTGTAAAATTTTGAGATGGTTATGTCATAGGTCAATTGATAGTGTATAAGAAATACCTATATTACTTTTAGAAATGGAAAAAAAAATACAAGAAATTTATTTACGTTAATCCTTGGAAGATTTTCATGAAATTTTATACACGGGAAGTCTAAATACTTATATAATTAATTTGCTATAAGAATTGTCACAATAATTTGTAGAAATAAAAAAAAGAATCAGTAAGCTGCAGGCTCACACAATCTCCGATCACCTGCGAACCTGAAGCAGTAGATTTTCTGTAGGACCGAAGAATACAAATGGTTTTTGATGGCTGCTCGTCTGACCCCCAAGGCTATAAATGCCGGAGTTCTTCAGGGATCTGTACTCTCAGCGACACTATTCCTGCTGAACATCAACGATCTATTAAAACCCGGTATCGTTGGGTACGCAGATGAAAGCACTGTAACTGAGAGGTACTTATATAATCCGCAGGCTAATTTACATGAAGGTCATAGTGAGAGAGAGGCCATGGTAGAGCGCTTGAATCTGAATTTTAGTTTTGTATCCGTCTGTGATAAAAACCTGGTCAGGTTTAATTGGTGAAAAAAAAAAACAGAGCGTGTCTATTCATCGCTAAACGGAAGTTCATTTATCCTAACTTCTACCTTTCACGAGGCTTCCTTTCAGATAGTTGACAACCTTGACCTCCTTGAGATCCAACTAACATCTGATCTTAATTTTGGGCGCTCGATCGAGATAAAAACGAGAACAGCTGCTAAGAAATAGGAGATCTTCTTCAAGGTTAAGGGGTATTTCACACCGAACCAGCTGCTTAGCTTATATCAAGCACAGGTACGATCATGTAAAGAATACTGCTTTCATATTTGGAATGGATCAGCTAATAAATATCAGTTGGCCGCTCTTGACTCAAGACATCAAGACCTAATATAGGGTCAAGTAAGTCAAGATATTGAATTAAAACAAAATACCAACTGGATTTCATTATTTTGTTTTGATTGTTCGCAATAACAGCAATTTTCATGGGAAGTAATTTAACTTAATTAGTAATTACCTTGTTTAGCTAAACATTTTGTGTGTTTTGCAATTTCAAGGAGTGAGTTTTTTTAATGGTCTTTATAGACGCTGATATACCTTTAAAGATTTTTTTTAAATGCCAGTCCCATCATAGCTTATACCTACAATTTATACATATAAGAACTATAAACTAAAAAAACAAAACATATCAATAAGCTACAAAAAATTCTCAGGAAGAAGACTTACTTCACTAACAAGAGAACTTAAGGGAACCACAAAGTATTTTGGAAGCATCCGATGTCGGTTCCGTCAGAATACTATAATATACACCCACATCACATATATTAATTTTATATTTATTGTTTAAGTCTATCCTATAATTATTATTACTAGAACACTCGATTAGAATTGATGGATATCGTAAATCTTACCGCACTGGTTGCAAAATGGTGAGTCAACGATTTTCACGAGAAATCCAAATTTTCTGTCGTGTCTGGTTTTCTAAACTTTCAGTTTTAACGTAACTACACAAGAAATATTCTAGTGTACTTAAAATCTGGTGCCTTCTTTTGTATTAATGTTTTTTTTTTTTTTTTAGTTATAATTTAAGATGTCCATTGTGCTAATAGCCTATGCTATTGTGTTTCATCTTGTTGGAAATACATTCGGATTACTTCATGTAAAACTTTACGTAAGAATCGTAACACAGGTCTTTTAATACTTCAATGTACCTACATGTTGTTTAAATATCCACCATAAACCGAGTAGTTAAATGAAATGTAGCTTGACTTCATCTTTGTTGCAGTAGTAGATGATTATAATAATAATCACCAATAAGTTTGTTTGTTTGGTTGAACGCGCTAATCTCAGGAAGTACTGGTTGGAATTGAAAAAATATTTTAGTTTTTATCGAGGAAGGCTATAGGCTATACAACATTGCGCTACGACCAATAGGAGCAGAGCATCAATGAAAAATGTTGCAAAAACGAGGGAAAATGGATTCCTTTTGAGAGCTTTTCAAAATTGCCCTTTACGGTAATTGATTTAAATGAATATCTTAGGAGATATCACAATTTTAACATAACTCGGCAGCAAAATATTGATCAAGTGCTGCGAGCGCATTTTTATTATGCAGAATAATGTGTTTTTTTTTTTTTTTTTGTACTGTCTACACTGTTAGCCTTAGGGGCCCTATCCAAAAACAGAGTCGCTGCGGCTTTTACAGCTTCACCGGACTTGAGAATAATGTGGAAGGCAGGCGTCACCTATGATACAGTGCCTACGACCCACTCTCTCTGATCCTTTTTTCTCTCTCTCTCTCTCTCTCTTATATAACGCAGGCAAAGTTGTGCGGGTAAATAATTAAATTCCAAAAACAAAAATGGATTGGTTTATACGTGTACGCCAGATTAGACTCCATTTGATCATATATTGTAAAAATAAAGTATCAATACTAGTTACGATATAAGTTGAAAATTAAATTCAGCATTTTACTATAATTTGAGACGCAGGGTTCCTAGTAATATATATTTCATACAACCTACACTATCAATTAGGGTCGATTCCCGACTCGTGTTTGATCTATGAATGCAGTTTTTTTCTAGAGGTGGGCGATTATGAATGATTAACATAATCGAGATATTTCGATGATGAGTGATAATTATATATGTGATAGCGTTTGAGATATAGGCTCGGCCTAATTCAGGCGCTAGGATTCATTAATTAAGAACAAAACTATTGTATTTCCTAGAAATAATCCTCATATTTTTTTATCTTATTATGGTCAAATAAAATTATTATTATTATTATAATTGAATTACGGATATGAATGATCATTCATAATCGAGCCTTTGATGTATTACCGAGAGGTGTCCGATTATGAAGGATGACTGGTATATATTAAAAAGTAACCTAGCATTATCAATTATTACTAAAAGTACCTCGATTATGAAGGCTATAATCAAGTTATCTTCATAATCGAATGATTAAATTAGTATATCTCATCATCGCCCACCGCAATTTGTTTCTTTAAAATCGATATCATGGTTCTTTAGAACATATTTCTCTATCTCTTATACAAGGTGTCCAGAAAGGGTATCGGGTATTTGTTTTCCCGCCATATTCGAAACGGGGCGTCTAAAGGGTGCGGGGAGGGGTTCGTGGCGTCCGCCATTTTGTGGAGTTTTAGTCACGATGGAACAGTACTCGGGGACGCATTGCGCATTTTGCGTACAAGCGTATTATCGTAATGGTGATTCAATAGTGACTGCTCAACGTCTCTATCGTGCGGAATATCGTACACGCCACGCGCCAAGTGACGATAGTATTAGGAAATGGATCAGGATGTTCGAGAATACAGGTGTGACAGTTAAAATTCAAAACTCTGGTCGTCCTCGTTCACTTCGTGATGAAGAAACAATTGAAGAAGTTGAGGCGTCGGTTCGTCAAAATCCGTCTTTATCCATCCGAAAGCGAAGCCAAGCGTTGAACATCAAAAAAATCGTCTTTACATTCGAAAGACTTACATCTAAAAGCCTATAAAATTCAATTGGTTCAAGAACTGAAGGATACGGACAATGCTAATCGACTGAATTTTGCGAACGAAATGCTGCAGCGTTTTAACAACTTTAACAACATACTGTTCAGTGACGAAGCAAATTTTCACCTGAATGGTCATGTTAATAAGCAGAATTGTCGGTACTGGGCAGTGGAGAATCCGAGACGAAAGCATGAACGACCCCTGCATAGCCCTAAGGTCGTTGTTTTGGGACGCTATGTCTGCTAAAGGCATAATTAGTCCTTATTTTCATGAAGATCAACGAGGCCGAGCAATTAATGTGAATAGTGACCGTTATTGCGATATGTTGCGAAATTTTTTGGTCCCAGAGTTGCAGGAGTTTGCAGATTTCAACTCAAGAACGTGGTTCCAGCAAGATGGGGCCACTTGCCATACCTCAAATGACTCAATGGAAGTTGTTAACGAATTATTCCCTAATAAAGTCATTTCGCGAAGGGTAACATCAACTGGCCTCCCAGAAGCCCCGACCTTAGCCCGCTTGACTATTTTGCATGGGGATACCTTAAAAGTAAGGTTTATCAAAACAATCCGACGAATCTAACCCAGTTA
Organism: Saturnia japonica; assembly: GCA_033032175.1. NCBI lineage: Eukaryota > Metazoa > Arthropoda > Insecta > Lepidoptera > Saturniidae > Saturnia > Saturnia japonica. The sequence continues at coordinate 8,467,748 of CM065333.1, read as the reverse complement.
AAGCAAAACGTCAGGTCAGAAATAGCTATGTGTCAACGTGTTATCGCCAATCTTCGTTTCCGTTTAGAAGAGTGCCAGCAACGTAACGGTCATCATTTGGATAACATCATCTTTTCCAAATAATTCTCCAATTGACTGATCTGACTATTACCCTATCCGTAGTAATTCAATTTAAACTAACATACATATATATAAGGAAGGAACATGTGTATATCTATTTAGTAATCTATCAAAACACCTGTTGCTATCGTGCCCCGTCAATAGTGCTGGTCATTAGTATGATTTCAATATTCACACTAATAAATATCTAATAATAATACAAGAGAACTGTGTAAATTTGAACTAGTATAAATTTTAGTACAATAATAAATACAATGTATTAATGCATTATAAATTAATGAACTGCAGTTTCGTGTCTGATTTTTCTATCATTTTGTGTTGGGACGTGCCTGAGAGCTGTCACTATTTTAGCACCACCGTACCTATAGCAATATTCGGTATGTATTATACTATACAAATAAATAATATTGAAGTGTCGGTTTGTACGAGTCTACATAACAGCTTATGAAAGTATATAGTATAATACTTACAATTAAAAACTTATCATCTGTCTGTTTGTTCTGGCTAATCTCCGAAACGGTTGAACCGATTTTAACAGGACTTCCATTGGCAGATAGCTGGTGTTTTAAGGAGTAACTTAGGATTCTTTTATAAAAAAAATAGGGTTGCGTGCAAATAAAAAATAATTTGGAAAACCCTAAGAGATGTATCAAATGAATAAAATCTTAGAAATCCTACAAAATAATTAGCGATGGAATATTAATTATTTATTTATTTATAAATTTTGGTCTACAATAATTGTTTACACTAATATTAAAATAAAATAGTGAGATTTATGGACTACGCTAAATGTAACAGACACCGCATAAATTTTTAGTGTTACGATAATTTAATGAATTTATTACATTTTTCACACTCCTAACAAATCAAGGCAAGATGGAAACCAGCTAAAAAAACCTGTTATATAGTACCCATTACGAGTTTGTAAGACTGCCCGAGTAGATTCACCAATACTGTTAAAGCGCATATCAATAATACACTATAGCTATTTAGAATGTTACAGAACCTAGGAATAGGTGAACTTGTTCCTAAGACAGTATTTATTTATTGTAACATCAACAACACATTCACAAAATATTACAATAACAAATACATTAGTTAAAGACTTGTGTGAAGTACCTTTACAGATATACACATCGTATTACACCATGCCGCAGCACAACACCAATAAAAACAAATTACAAATATCAAGATCCTCACAAATCAAATGATTCATACAATTTTGAGCGAAAATTCCAGAACGAATAATTAAAGACGTCAATATCAACATTATTTTTATTAAAATCGCTACATAATTCTTTAAGACAATTCACAGGTGAACGGATATTATTCTGAAATGTGTTTTAGAAAAGGTTCATGGAATAGGAAATCTTCTGAATGATGTGATGTAGTGCCGAGGAGTACGTAAGGTGATCCGAAATTTAATCTATCTTAGAATATTCTAGTTATAAAGGGGTTCTTTGCTTCCTTTTTAAAAAAAGTACAGAGGTATCAATTCGAATGTATATTTTTTTAAGGATGTTCAGCTATAACTTCTTTGTATATGAACCGATTTAGATGATTTTTTTTTTGTTGGAAAGGGGATTACTCAAGGTTGGTCAAGTGACCCAGAAAACTCTTCAAAATGATTGAAGTTGTTTTTTTAAAGTTAAAAATTGTTTTGTAATGTCTTCTATAAAAAAGTAAATAAAGAAAAACAAGTATCACTTTTATATTTCTTAGGTTTAAACAAAATGGATCCAGCGGCTGCTCTGGAACTGAAAATGATAGAGAGACGAAGATCCATCACCGAGGCTATTGGCAAAGGTGGTTCCGATATCCAGAAGTTTTACAACGGATCTACCGTTCTCGTTACTGGAGGGACAGGCTTTCTGGGAAAGCTGCTCATTGAGAAGCTTTTGAGGTAAAACAATCATAAAACTAGTAAGTAGGTAATTTTTTTTTTGTTGAAATTGGCAAATTTGTTAAAATCAAAATCAAAAAATTCTTTATTGAGTATCTATAAGTCCTAAGAAGGCATTAAGAAAGTCAAAATACTACTACCGATTCGGACAAACATCTCAGTCATCTAGAATATTCGGCTAGAAACTCGAACGGGTTTTTCTTTTTTTTTTGTAACTGTACAATAGTATAATATAATACATAAACAAAAAAACAAACCGTCACGCTTGTGTATCCCCGATGAGTTAGGCAGAGGTGTACATCCAGATTTCGCAGGGTATTTTTTTTAGTCAAGCCTATCGCCATTAATCAAGCACAAACCCAAAATCCAAGCTGCTATTGAGAATTTCATAGAAAACCCCAATAGCACTTTGCTCGGCCTGGGAATGAAACCCAGGACCTTGAGTATATCAGGCGACAATTGCAGCATTGTATATTCCAACAATATATTCTAATACAATAATAAAGTGCATGCGTACAAAGTACACAGGTCAGAAGTGAAACTTCATCGGCTAACTAAATTTTATCTCGTTTATATATTTACTAATCTAAAGCTTTACATTTCCGATATTTAGAGGGAGGGAAAGAAGAAGATAATACGTTAGGAATTTAATGAATTTCATTGTCATTAAAATATTAAGTATATTAAATTCTTAAATGACGAGTGGCATATTAAAATGCCACATGTTATTTGTAAATATTAAAACTTCCTAACCTTCAAATGAATTAACATAAAAATTGTATATTAACAAAAAGATAACAAATATATTACTTACTCTGAACGACTGCTTAGTATAGGATGATTTACAAATTTATCACAAAATGTTTAATTATAAATTTAACTCACTGTTTACACATTGTCTCCATGGTTACGTGCTTCATGCTACTTTCGACCTTTTTCACTCTCTCTCAATCGGTCCCAATCGCTCTCTCCCTCTCTCTCTCTCTCTCAATACGTTTCACATTTTCGTGACTCGTCTTCGTGACGCGTTTCATCCGTAAAAATTTTACCGTCATGCGTCCAAAGAATTTTCACTTCAATAATAATCATATAATTGATTTTATTAATAGTAATAATAAACTTCGTGTCAGCTTAAATATAAATATTAGATTAAATATTTTTCTGATATGTTTTGCATGACATATCCTGACACAATGATTATTATTTCATTTTAAATATTTAAATAAACGAAATAATGATCATTTTTAATTGGTTTTACTAGGAGCAGTTCGATATCAGCATTAAGTCCTCCTATTATATTACTCATGTGTAACAGAGAATTAAAAAAAAAAAAATTCAAATTGTTAAAACTATTTCCGAGAAACCAATCGAGTTTATTTCTAGTTCTTCTTGATCACTAGGATATTTACAAACTGGTGGTAGTATGTTATGTTATGTGGGCTCCATCTGTCCACACTTACACTCTTTCTAGGTCCATTGTGCATAGATATTCCGGCCGGCTATTCCAGCCAGCCCAACTCTGACCAGAAGCCTCCTAGAACATTCACAGGCTTCTCAAAGCGACCTTGGGTGTTTGACGATTTCCGTCCGTACCGGTGGTAGTACGTTGACATTAATAAAACACCATTTTTCAAAGTCGCGGTCCGGTAGAAGCTGCACCGACACACCGCAGAACTAGCGGCATGACCACGGTCCATACAAATCCAAGTGTAAATAATATTGCGGCATCGCTGGCAGCCACCTTGAGGTCTTAAATTGAATAAAATAATTTTGATTTTCATAATGCATATAAAGTTGCAGCATTGCCTTCTTTAGAAATTTTTGAAACATCAATGACCATATTAGCTTCTAGTTATTCGTAAAAAATTCCAAAACATATTATTGCAACTAGAGTGTTACACATAATGCTGTAGTCTAATATTTGTATTGCATGTTGTTGCGCGTCAAGTCAGCCAGCACCCAGCTTACTCACATCCTCTTAGAGGGATGAGGGGCTGCTCCCTTTGCCCGTATCTGGCTACGCGTTAGTTCGCATGCCACGTCAAGTTTACAGATGTCTAGATTCATTTTAATACTAGAAAACTCAGATTTCCGAAACCCCCCTTGCTCATTCGACAGAGCTTGACTTGCATGTGCAAGTAAATCTGGCTTGCATTTCTCGAATTGTTATTTGAGATCGCTATTACATACGTAATAAAAGTAGTTATTTGAACAGTACAATATATTTCGAAAGTTTCAAAGCCTATCTTCCTAATTCCAGATCATGCGCGATAAACAAGGTATACATAATTTTAAGGCCAAAGAAAGAGAAGGCAATACAGCTGAGAATAACAGAAATAATAAAAGATCCGGTATGTATAATAACACGTTGTTATGACGTGTAAATTTGCAGAGTTTTGGGGTATTTTCAGTTGCTCATCTGGTTGTCTAGGGCCCTAAAGTTGATGATATATTGGCAAGTACATAGAGGTTTTTTTTCCAGCAGCTGTACTTGAATCAATAAATTCAAATTATTTCGTTCAAATCGTCATTAAAGGTTTTAAGTAAACGGTTTCTCATGATAAAGGTTTAATCTTTCGATCCTAATTTCGCTTCTTTATATAATAGGGACATATATAAATAATATCCCATGTTTAGATTCTTACACGTTAGATGTAACAAGATGCAAACACTTTGTTGAAATATCTAAATATTTGATCACAATTTAAGCTGATGTTTGCCGTGCCGATTTACCTCGGATTGTTCTCAGGTAGATTGTTAGTGATGTATTTACAACTTTATGTAGTGGCTAGCACTAGCACGTTCAAATGCCTACCATCTTGAATTGCTCGTCGTGTAATTAACAAGTGGACGATTAATTGAAAACGTCAATATTTATGTTTATCTGTGTCATAATTTCACTATAACATATTTAGTGCAGACCCAGGATTCGGTTCTGTAGACGAAACATTGGTCCTCAGCAAAGAAGTACCACCTATAAGGAAACTATTCGCAGTAACATCGTGTAACTTATACCTACCTGGTATTAGGCTCAGACAACAATCTAAATTTGCAAACTATGTCAAATAGAGGAGTTGCGATGTACGCATAGCTCGTAAACATGACTCTTGGTGCAAGGTGGTTTTTAAATGGTTACCATAGAAAGAAACACCCCACATAAAGACCACAGTTGCGTTGGCTTGATGATATCGTAAGACCGGGGAGTCGAAGTAAATAGAAATGTCGAACAGAAATGAATAGCGTAAATTAAAAGAAGCTTATATTAAAGAGACCATATAAAAAGAAGAGAGGAGAGTATAATTATGTGTCAGTTATAAGTTTTGATTATAGTTTTGCGTATTGTTTCCAGGTCTTCGATATATTGTGCAATGAGCAGCCAAACTTCGGCGATAAGATTACTGCAGTTGAAGGAGATATGATACGAGCTGGACTTGGTATCAGTAATGATAACTGGAAAACTATTACAGAAGAGGTTTTTATAATTTTTTCTTATATTGGCTTGTACATATGCCTGTATATATTGCCAATCAAAACTTTCAAATCAGCCTAACAGCAGCTCTAATGATGCCGCTTTAGTGAAGAAAATTATATGGCAGAGGTGCTTTAGACGTCGAAAGTTTCACTTCTTGAGCCATTGGGTATTATTAAGAGATCCTTATATTTTACTTCAGAAATTATTGATTTTTTGTTTAAGTTTCTCTCAGTGTATCGTTGTGTATTAACATAAGACAGGATACAATATAAGTATTGGTTTTAGGTGAATATTATCGTTCATTTAGCTGCAACCGTAAATTTTAATGAGGCATTAAAGTCAGCGATTAAGATAAACGTATGTGGCACAAGCGAAGTCGTGAATCTATCCAGAGCTTGCAAGAATTTAAGGTCAACATTTTATTATTAATTTCTACATCGTTTTTAACTACTCAAATGTAAACGTTATTATAACCCATTTTACATAATGGTCTGATACTGAGTTCAAATGACGGAATAAAGGTAATTGAAAACAATGAAATCAGCCCTTAAACATATCATACTATTGCAAAAAAGAAAGTATAGTTTTAAATGTGAAAATGTTGATTTGGCGATTATTAAATAACTGCCTATACGTGAGTTAAAGAAAGAATATTTTGAAGGAAATTTGGTGAACCGATAAAGCTATAAAACTTTTAATCGAATCGTGTATAAAATACTATACTATTTATCAAATATTTATTTTCATCACTTTTCCCCCTTTTTACATAGAGTTTAAGAAACCAAATTACAGTGATCTTCAACTTAGATATTTTTAAATAGATATAGAGAGATACAGAGTTCCGAATATTAAAACCTTACATTTAAAATTATGCTGAATATAGATTTTACATGATTTCATATTACTATTTCAAAATACTATTCAGAATTGCCCTTTAAGGATACAGTTTAAACGAGGTTTATGTTATATGTTATTTATTGATTTCGACGGTACCGGTTTCAGGGCGTTGATACACGTATCGACTGCATATTCTCATGCTACTAAAAAAAATATTGGTGGTGAAGTATTTGAGAATTTTTATCCACTCCCCTTTACACCTGAAGCTATAATACAATTAGCTGAAACTACTGAAGAATCTAGACTTAACGACATGACGCCACTGTAAGTAATTTTAACAGTATTTTTATTAAGTTATTTAAAAGTACTCCTTTGAGCAGTACTGTTAATAAGAGCATTATTTGGCCATCGAAAAGTTGGCTTTTGATGTTGGAGCATTAGATAATGCCCGCGATGTTTTTTTCACTGAAAGTTCAGGTTTATAGAACGTCGATCATCTTGCTGTAGGAGCTTGTAACTACTTAATTTTCATTGTTTAAAAAGTTATTTAAATAATACACTTAATTCTGGCATAATATAGGTACTGGCCAATTGTATAAATTCGGAATTTTTCCGACATCAACAAAATATGCTTATTGATCAATTTGTTGATTTGAATTGGTAAAAATAACTACTCTAAAAGTCATTGGGGTTAGTGCTCAAAACACTAGCAGCATTGCTGCGTTGAATGGCAATGCAAATTTTCTGGGCAAGGTAAAAACACACCTTTTTGCCTCGTTTGAACTCGAACAAGCACCCGATTTTAATTATTTATCTTTCAGGTTGATTAAGGAATGGCCAAACACCTACGCGTTTACGAAAGTCTTAGGTGAAGAGGTAATACGGATCGAAGCTAAAGATCTCCCAGTCTGCATTATTCGGCCTTCGATTGGTACATACATGAATAACTATTATAATGCATGTTATTTTCTCTAATAATCCTTTTTTTATCTTGATTACTTTTTGAAGTACTATTTTCAAACAGATTTTTTCTTTCTTAGTAATAGTGAAAAATTCGCGATCAAATCTATTTTGGCCTTGTGTAACTTTCTAACCCTACTGGATGTTAATGATTTATGCAAAATCATTATAGACTTATTTTCTTCAATTTTGAACAAACGTATGTGTATGTACTGGTAATTCGAGGATATAATAATAATTTATTAGTAACCATAGTATTTTACAAACAATTGAAATTAAAATACATTTTACCTATTATGGGTTTTAGTAAACAATAGTTAAGCATTTAGCCTGCAATATGAATTAAATTTCATTTTAAATAAAATCTCCAAATAAGTATCTCTGTGTCGTTCCTTTCTTAGAACCTCTACTTCCTCAAAGAGCTCTGGAAACCTTATTCATCAAACAAATACAGTACAAGGTTATTTGGCAGCGATCTTCCATAAGGATGAGGATTCCTTCCATCAATCAGACTTATCCAAGTAGAAAGAAATCTCCAAATATATGATCTGTTAAAAACTTTTAAGCATACAAAGCTGCACAAAAATATCTATATTACTTTTTGGTAAAATATAACTAAGATGGCATGCAAGCATACGGTGCGCCTGATGGTAAGCGGGTACCGTAGCCGATGAAAGCTTTTAATAGCATAGGTATAACTAGCGCGTTCAAGACCTTGAACTCTCCTACCTCAAGGAGTTCTGCAAACCCTACTCACGGTATTCCACCAGTCAGACTGCTCCAAGTAGAAAGAAATCTCCAAATAAATTTTTCTGGGTTCTACCTATTTGTTTGAGAACAATTTGAGCAGTTACTTTAGCTGGAATAAAAAGAATAATATTATTAAATCCCGAAACTCCGATGTTCTTTAGAAAAGAAATTTGAATTAATATTGCCTTTTTTTGTCTTATCACAGTTATATGTACATACAAGGAACCGTCACCGGGTTGGGTTGACACGACCAGCGTATACGGACCAAGTGGAGTACGTAGATAAATTTATTTTTCCTATTGATTCGGAGAAGTAAAGATACTTGTTAGTAAGTTGTCTCTAATCAAAGAGCAACGATGACTGTCGTAATAATAAGTAAGAAAAAGACTCTTAAACGTAAGACAATTAATTTAATTTTTTGTTCAAAACAATCACACTGGCTTATACGACGGTCGCATATATAGTCATAAAAAATATAGTATGAACCGTTATTACAAGCCACATTTAGAAAAAGGCAGACACCTAGTTAGCAATCAGCGGCTCTGTTTTTGGATAGGGTTAAATCCTTTTCTATAATCACGCATCATAACCTTTTGCCCTACATCAATAACATATTCTTTGGAGCCTTTGTGAGAGTTCTGTACTTTGTTTTGTTTTAATAATATACATATCTTGAAAGACTGGAGTTAGTCTAAATAATGAAAATCTGGTCCTTAACTCCTTCTCCAATATAAGACCAACTGGCGAGACTCCTGTTGATTTATGAGGAGTAACTCTGTTAAAATACAGTCTGTAATCAGACAGAAATATACCTATTTTGTAATTAAGGGATTTTCCACTTCTCAGCTATTTTAGTTACATTTGATTTGAATGTTTCTGCGAATCTTTCTGGTCCACCATTTTTATGTATGACTATTTCTTTAGAACGCTGTGTAGCATGTACGGCTTGATGTATTTTAACAAACGAAGTGTTGTTTTTTGTTCCTTTTTCAATAATTAATAATTTATTGATAAACATAAAATATTCCAGATCGTTTTAGGAACCACAATGGGTGTGATGCACGTAGTTGTAGCAAGTAAAGACGTCAAAATCGACTTAACGCCTGCAGATTATGTCGTTAATGCAATTATAGCTGCTGGATGGGAGACAGGTAGCACTTATACGGGTGAAAATAAAGAGACTAAAATATACACGGTTACCAGTACGAGGAATTACCTTTATTGGGGTGAGTGTTTTGTGTCTGGATCTAAATTACTGGTATAACGTGAAATAATGCGAGTTACTTTTGTATGGTTGACAATACCTTGACAATGATAATTGTGGTATAATGCTGGTTCCATATAAATTTCCAACAGCCGAACTCCGAATTTTAACTCTGAATTTGAACGAACAAGACTGATTTCCAAACCGGCCCTCCACATATCGAAAGCGAATTTTCAAACTTCGTAATCATAGCAGACGTCGAAGAGATAACAGCGGTCTCAGTATATCGTATTAATGCCTATTATTGTTATCAAGTAAAAATGCAGAGATTATTCCTCTTAATTTTGACTGCTTCTGACATTATTGAAGAAAAATGCGAATAATATTTCATTAAAAATAACTTAATTACGATATTGATAACCGCGCACGCTTTGATATATGGAGCGTCGGATTGTGCGAGTTGGCTAACGAATTTGATCTCCTTTGATTCAGGATAGACTTACCAATGGGATTTGCTACCGGAGCGATTTCAGGCCAACTCTATTAATCTTCTGCCAAATGCGCCCGAACCACCCCTCTGCATATCGAACATTGAACGATCAGTTCGAGTGTTGGAAAGTTGTATTGAGTCAGTCCAAACTAAATTGAAATATATTGCATAAACTTTAGGTAAAAAAAAAAAAAAAGTGAAAACTGTATAAAATCTGTTGCGTGGTTTAGAAGAAGTAAGCGGAAAACAGACAGACACTGATAGCGACTTTCTTTTATACTATGTACATATATTAGTATCCTCAGGGTATTTAAAGCGTAAGGAATAAAACTCTCATATTCTATTACTTTAAACCCAATGATAATATATAAAGCCAAAAAGAATATCATTGCTTTTTTTTTTGTTGTATTCTTCATTATTGTTGGATTTATTCTGCTGGTATTTGGAATGGAAGCTAGTGGTTATTGATATTTTATGATCTTTATTTTTATAATTAGATTAAGATGAAATCTAGTTTGAAGTAATCATTTTTTCGAATATGGTTACTTATTCTTTAAAAGATACAATATGGTCTTAAGACTCAGCAGATTAAAAGCAAAAGAATTAAAAATAAATAAAATATTAACTAATATTAATTGGTTGATCACAGACGATATAAGACCATCTTTCGTTAGAAATAAATACAGCGAAAGTAAGAACGTACGAATGTCATGCTAAATCACCGATCCTGCGGTTTTTTAAGCTGGTCGGCGCCGACAAGGTTCTTAAATCATCTTCATGCACACACCGCCTTTAGAGCGATGGGTTCTAGAACGCGTGACCGACAAAGACCGCTATGATATGTAAAAAAAAATCTAAAACCTTGTGTTCGAGAGCTTTAAGAGGAACTTCGATTGCGTGACATGTGAAGTAATTTCAGTTGAAAAAAACAAAAGTTTTAAAATTGACCAACGTTTATGATTATAAATAAATGTTGTATACGTTTGTAAACCTATGGCCACAGCTAGTATTATATAAAAATAAAACCAAGACATGATGACCATAGACTTTCAAATATTTTGAAAAAAAATTACGGCGATTTTTAAATATTCTCGGGACTCATTTATCGTCTTCAGTTTTATGACTCTTATATAATATGCTTAGTAAAACTTTTTTAATTTTAGGTGATGTGTACCGGATTCTGAATAACAACGCAAGGAATGTCGTATCTCCAAAGGCTATGTGGTATTGTTTTGCATTTCATATAACAAAGGAGCCCTTTATTTGGATGGCAACTTATGTCCTGCATTACATACCTGGTTTCTTCGTTGATACTTATATGAAATTAACTGGTAAAATACCGAGGTAATTTTATTTATATTATTAACTAGATTACTGTTCAGTTCCCAAGAGTTCGGAATCAAAAATATTACAAATTGACTCAAAATTTCCAAAAGTAGTAGCAATGTAAGAAAATTAAATATCAGATCCAAAATTCAGATATATATGGAGTATATGATCCAGCTCATTTCTCAGACATAATGTCAGCACTGGCAATAGTTGATCTTTTTCTTCTTCTTCGTTTTCCTACTTTAGCCGCCAATGCTGTTCATTGAAGATTATTACTACTGTTATCAAGTCAATAATTTTTGTGATGATTTCATTATTCTGATATAATGGTCGCCCCATTATTATAACTTTCCAGGTAGTTTTGATGACATCTCACAATTCATGTTCCACGTTTTTATTTCCAATCCACTTCACTAATGCACAATAATTTCTCAAATTTGTTTACAATACCATATCTCCCCTTAGTTATTCATTAAAATTAAAACGTATGCTCCCTATTAACAAAATAACGCTTTCGCTATGTATGATAAATACAGTTTTGCATTACCTATACCATCTACAGGTGGCTTTTCTAATGAAAATATGTTCAAGTAACATGTAGGAGATGCAACTATTAGTTTACTAACATCCGTTATTTAGAATGTGGGGTGGCAACGACTACTCCCATACCGGGTGTGATAAGCTACTTCTGCAGATTAAGTGGACTGTATATTTTAAACTGGCTGGAAGTGGATACTACACAAAATAACCGCCAAATAAGTACACTTTAAGCGGGATGAAGACAAGGTTTCAGGCTCCAAATGCACTCTCGAAAAACGCCTAAAATAAATAGGCACAGCACCTTTACATAAAGTACCGTAACTGCGGAAACTTTAAACTGTGTCGTGAGACGTTACCTGATGCCATGCCGCGCCAGTATCCATCCGAGTCACACGCACAAGTGACCAGTCATCTCCGATGTTTACTGTAGGGGTAATTTGAAAACAAAATAATTTTGCATATCCCGAAGCAATTTATGAGCCCGAACACATTGTTTACAATGTATAATTCTCGATTTTTTTGCGTGTATTATATACGATGTAATTACGTTTTATAAATAAAAAATAATCCTGCTAAAAACTCTAATGGCTGCTCTTAATGTAGGCACTGCGTTTCTGTTTTGAATGTTGTGAATATGTAAATGTAAGCCATATTTGCTCTTCAAACTCATTTAATTTTTCTAAAACATGTTGTCTCCACTCATTTCGTATTTCAGCGAGTGACTCCCAAAGGAAAGGTTCAATTTTACACCTCTTTAAATGTCTTTTGTGAACGTCTTTAAAACGTAGAAATTGGGCTCGCTCTTTCGCTTACCATATTCCAGATCAGAAAAAAAGATACGCTTTTCCTTTTTCTCATCAGACGGTTGAGAAAGATGTCTGCACCAACGCAACTCACTTCGCATTAGATATGCCTCTATTTTGCAAACATAATCACGTACGTAAAACATCAGTATTACGAACCCGATCCGACCATTTTATGTTCAAAATCTCATGAAGGATTTTCAGATGGAATTTGTCTGATGTACGTATGTGTCTACGATATAGGCACCATATCTCGGAGGAGTACAAAATATTATGTAGGAGATATACACACTCTAAAAGATAACTCTTGGATGCTATTATACAGTTTCCTAAATAACTAAATTTCTCGACCTGATTTAGACCTTGTCCATTGATCTGCAGTTTTAACGAAGCCTAGTTCACACCGGCTGAGGCCACCATTTCGATCTTTTTTATGTTAATTTTTAGCTCAAATCTACAACAGGCAGTATTAAAGTCTACTCATATATCTATGGGCTTCTTCTAAACATCTGGTCGAATGTATCGCTAAACTTTGTATAAATAAATATAACTTTATTATCAACTCTGATTAACATATAATATTATTGCAGGTTGATGAAAATTTATACGATTTTGTATAAGTTGTCCAAAGCACTAAAGTATTATACAACAAATGATTGGATATTCATTGATAAGAATCTCAGAGAGCTACAAATGAAAATGTCAGATGTTGATAAAACTATTTATAATTTCGAAGTTCAGGATATTAATTGGATTGAAATGATATTAATCTGGGTTGTAGGATTGAGGAAGTATATCGTAAAGGACGGTTTAAAACACACAGCGTTTTCTATGAAAAAGCAAAAGGTTTTGAAATTAGTGACTATATTTTTGGCATTCTTATTTGCGTTTGGTTTATGGACGATATTTTACTTTCTTTATTACATAACAATGAATGTATTGTTATAAACATGTATTACAGAAATTTTTTAAGCGTTGACATGGTTTATATTAAAGGTTTGGCAATAAAGATTTGAACCACCTGAAAATGTTTTATGATTAACTTTCGCAAAAGAAACAGTCCCCATCAAATTTTAGGGGTGTACCTGTACTGAACCTCGTGATACACGAATGTAAGTCGCATGAAACTTGTTATCTGTCTGATAAATCCTTGCAACAGTATAACTATAAAATAAAATAAATTATATGTTCAATTCAGACGTGGTAGAAGTGAAACCAATGTTTTTTTTTAATTCAGAAAATGATCAAATACACAGTAATTTAAATTTTATGAAAATGTACATACAAGTGCTCCCAATCATTATTCACAATAACATTTTCAAACAATGCTTGCTTATTTTAAATTCTAGAAATATCGGCTCCTAAAGGCCAATGGCAACTGATTTCTGAGGGTGTATGAACTGTATGAGATATCAATTTTTGAAACTATTGACCAGCCATTTGAACGGTCGTCACAACGGTATAGATCGTGACTTATTAAGAAACTTCTTCTATTAAAAAAATCCCTATAACAATTATTATCACATAAAAGTAATTATATCTTAAAAACATTTTAAATTTTAGTTTAGTGCTTCTCTTAAAATTTCGTTTTAGTTCTTTACACCCTCTGTTATCCAATGTGTCGAAATATGTTTTGTGTAAGTATTAAAAAAAAAAAACTACACCCGATTGTCTTTCTATAATAACTAGCGATTGCCCTAAGCTCAAAATTCGATCAGACACATTTTGATCATAGACTATTTTCTGTTTGATATTTGCAGTATTCATGAACCTAAACAATGAGTCACTTGCTGTCACTTTTCGTTGAGTGACAATGTCAATATTTTGGGGGGTCTAAGTTCAATGGCACTGGTCGTTTTAGGATTTGCAGTATTAATTTATTTTATTTAGTATATTAGTAACAGATATTATAGATACATTTTAGCTTTCTGCACTCCTTCTCCATATAAACTTTAACCATGCCAAATCTCACTGACTTCAGTGCACGCAATACGCTTAAAAAGAGTTAGAATACTTTTGCTTCACGTATTAATATCTATAGAGATTTTAAATCACAAGTTATTTTTATTGGTTGCCTATAGATATTTTTTTACTGAAATCTTATATTATATCTATACCAATATTATAAAGAGGAAAGATTTGATTTTTTGTTTGTAATTGATAAACTCAAACTATTGAAACGATTTTAAAAACTCTTTCACCAATATAAAGCTACAGTTTCAGCGAGTGACATAGGCTATATTACAATTCGAAAAATATAATTGCTTCCTCAGAAAAATATCGAAAACTTTACACAAAGTATAAAAATTGCCTACACGGGTGTTCTTGCGATGTTTGTCGTATAAAATTAACACACTATATAAGTTTATGAGATTCTGTTTATGTATACAATTTGTTAGCAGGAAATCTATTGTAATACGCTTGAGGCAAACAATTCTATCTCATTTGTTTGATTAATCGTCTTATGTTACAGGGGCTTTTTATAACAGAACTATTTGTTTTTAGTACGTGGTGTGAGTCAAACATGTATAAATTTATCCTATTATTGATTCTTCATACCTCTTCTTTAAGCAAAACTGGTAAATATTTCAATTTGATTTAAATATTTTAACGTTACTAATAAACATACAATCTTTCCTCATACCAGTGATAATCAAAAGCAAAATAAAATAGTTCTTTATTCAATTTAGGCCATAAGAAGGCGCTTGTGTACTTAAAAAACGCTACTACCGGTTCTGAAAACCTTCTAATCACTGAGAAGAACTGGCAAGACACTCGATCGGTTTTTTTCCAACTGTAGAAAAGTATTAATATAATATAATTATTATTATTTAGTGGATGCACAGGAGGGAGTTACTTTTGGAAATCACCATCATTCACCTAATGATTCTCCCTATATTTACTTTTGACAGTAAAACCCGCTTGACATGGTCCTTGAATTTGTTTTCCGGTAAATCAGTAATGTAGTTTGGAATCTTATTATAGAACCTGACACTATTACACAAGTAGCTTTCGTTAGTTTTACTAAGTGTAAATTAAACACGGTATGACTAATTTATCTGTACTAGCGGTCGCCCTATAATCGAAATTCGACCAGCGACTTTTTAATCATAGACTATTTGTTTCGTAACCATAAAAGGTATTGAATCTGTCGCTTAATGTGATGGGATTCAACCAATAGCAGAGCGTGGTGAAGCGCTCATACGTTCCCGTCCAACCATAACGTCTTCGTGGCGCCGGTGTAAATGGCGTCAGTGAGAAAGTGTCGAGCGTCGCCGGCGCCTGCATCTGCGCGCGACTCGAGGGGAATACGGAAAATACCTATCTCATCACACCACATCCAGGACGTTCCCATCGGCTGGACGAACGAGCGTACTGTTATGTCCCTAGACTGCACCCTTCCTAGCCTAGTCAGCTGCCTATGCTGCTGACACACCATCTCCACTCTCTTCCTTTCATATCTCGACCGACTACCCAGTTAGTGTTCGCCGATCCTTAAAACCATGCACTCGCGACTTAAGTAAAAATAAAAGTTCAATTAATTCTAATTCCTTTTTTTATTTAGCTAAGTGATTTAATCTTTTTTAAAACATAATCGTGAACCCGATTATAACATTGGTGGCAGCGTAAAGGGATTAAAATATCCCCGGATCCCGTGTTTGTGAAAAGTGTAGTGAGTGCGCCAGTGCCTTAAAGTGCCTTAAAATCTTACGGTGACGACCATCATCATCTGTGCACCTCAATCCGTGCACCCAACCGGTAAATCCTCTAGGCCAGTCCACTGTGCAGTAAGTGGCAAGGAGCAGTTACGCAGTGTGCGTCTCCCGTGGGAACTCCAAACCCAGCACCGACCAGGTCAAGGTCAACCCCGGTTCCGGTCAACCACAGTTCCAGTTCCAGTTCCAGTCCCAGTTCCAGTACGTCATGAAGAACATATGTATCGCAATACTGTGAGTCCAGTGAATATATTTTACCCATAAAATATTAAAAGTGAATTCATCTATAAATAACTTTAAATTCGACGGCTTATCTCGGATATATCATATTCATAGTACACCGAACTGATGTTTACATCTCGTCGCTCGCCGCAGCCTTCGTCCAGACATAACAGAGATAAGCGATAAAACAACTCAACGTTGCATTATAGTTTAACTATTTTATTCACAGGGTTTGCTTGTATTAATTAATATATTTTCTTTTTAATAACAAAGTTAATTTTTATTGTTTGTAAACATGTCTAAAGAGGAGCCTAGTGAAGAAGAAATACCCCTAAATATAATCCTAAAATTCATTAAGCCATTTGATGGCAGTCTCGAAAAACTTAATGCTTTTGTTAACAATTGTGGTAATGCAATTTCATTAGCCTCCTCTAACCAGACAGATATCGTCTTCAAGTATATTTTAAGCCAACTAGATAGTAAAGCTGAAATCGCGTGTTCAATTAAAGAATTTAATTCGTGGTCCTCTCTTAGAGATTTTCTTCAGAATAATTTGGTGAGCGAAAACACTACGCTCATCTTCTTATAGAGCTTCAAGACTGCAGACAAAGTGCCCAGGAGAATGTTAACCAATTTTCACTTAGGATAGAAATTTGCCTTTCCAAATTACTAACAGAAATTTCTACATCTAACCATAAAAAAAGCGAGATATCCGGTAGAATAGCCGTAACAGAGGACCTCGCCCTCCATACATTTATGATGGGCCTCAACCCTCGTATAGCTAACATCGTTAGATGCAAGTACCCGAAAAACCCTAATGACGCGATAAATTACGCAATATCCGAAGAAAAAATACAACTGTATTACTATAAACAAAATTTCACCACAAGACCACTCCGTCACAATGACGCGAATACCAAGCCAAGTAATTATAATAAACCCGGTAATTTTAATAATCAATTTCAGAAACCTGCCTCTGCTCAATTTTTTCCAAAAGATGCTTTCTGCAGATATTGCAAAAAAGCAGGGCATGTTCTGGAAAATTGTAGACTTAGAGAATACAATAATAAAAAATTCAATAACCAAAATAGACCGTCCACTTCAAGTGTCCAGCCGAGCACATCCACCTTTAAACCACAAATTAATGTCATATCCGAAGTTGAAGGCTATGACACTGTTGATAATGACAAAGATTATTTAAACTAATCAATGTCCCGAACAGGTGTCGCACGGGACAAATAAACTCCATAATAGACGACGCCAACACCCAATTAGTGATCCATGGACGTGGTAATTTTAAGCCCAAAACTCGAGGTCACTCCCTTAGAGTCAAGCAACAGGGTAACCAGCCCCAAATCGTAGACTATAGTGAACCTAAATCCTTAAAAGCTCACGTAGTCAAGCAACAGGGTAACCAGCCCCAAATCGTAGACTACGATATACCTAAATCCTTAAAATCTCGCGTAGTCAAGCAACAGGGTAACCAGCCCCAAATCGTAGACTACAATATACCTAAATCATTAAAATCTCACGTAGTCAAGCAACAGGGTAACCAGCCCCAAATCGTAGACTACAATATTCCTAAATCCTTAAAATCTCACGTAGTCAAGCAACAGGGTAACCAGCCCCAAATCGTAGACTTCGTCCTGAAACCCGAAAATAAAAAAAATATTAATAAAGAAATATACGAATTTACATCTAATATATCAAATAAATACTTACCCTATATAAAAGCAAAGTCTCCCGTGTCCTTCAATGAACTATCGCTCCTCGTCGATACTGGCGCATCCATTAGCATAATCAAAAGATCAGCTATCGACGATATGCCCGCAATAAACGAATCAATTACTTTCAAAATTAAAGGCATTGATTCAACATCAGATAAACCCTTACACACATTAGGACAAATCCCCATAACCATCATGACGCGTAATGAATCTCATAGTGATTGTGAAAACTTAACCCATATATTCAATTTGGTAGAAGAATTAACTTTACCCTATGATGGTATTGTTGGCAACGATTTATTCAATTCCATGAGTGGCCAAATTAATTATGTTGAAGGTATCCTGCATTTAAAAAATATTAAACTCCAAATGTACTTCAAAGAACCCGTTTATACCATTGCACCACGCAGCGAGACAATAATTGAATGTACCGTTGCAAACCCAAACATCAATGAAGGGTTAATAATTGACCAACATTTATCTGAAAACTTACTAATAGCCAACTGTATGGTGCGAATTAAGAATAATAACCGTATTAATATTTCCGTAGTTAACACTTCAGAGGAACCTGCAACCATTAAATCTGACCTCATATTACATTTAGATCCTTTTGAACCGTATGCTTCAACTTTTATCGGCGCCATAACTGAGCCACATACTTTTGAACGCACAGAAGAAGTCCTAAAGCAACTTCGCGTATCCCATCTTAATTCAGAAGAGGCGGAGGCATTATACTCCGTCTGTTCTCAGTTTTCAGACATTTTCCACTTACCTAACGACCAGTTAACCTGCACTGATGCGATAGAACATAAAATTAAAACCACTTCGGACAGCCCAATCCATGTTAAGACATACAGATTCCCCGAGTGTCATAAGAAAGAAGTTGAATCTCAAGTCAACAAAATGTTAAACCAAGATATAATAAAACCCTCTATGTCTCCATGGTCCTCACCCATTTGGGTAGTACCCAAGAAGCTTGATGCGTCAGGTCAAAGAAAATGGCGCGTGGTGATTGATTACCGCAAGCTTAATGACGTGACCATAGGTGACTCCTATCCTATTCCCAACATATCTGAGATCCTAGACCAATTAGGCAAGTGTAAATACTTCAGCACGTTAGATTTAGCTTCCGGTTTTCACCAAATAAAAATGTCTCCCGATGATTCTCCCAAAACAGCATTTTCAGTCCCCACAGAACACTATGAGTTCAAACGAATGCCGTTTGGACTAAAAAATGCACCATCCACTTTCCAGAGACTGATGAACTCAGCGTTGTCCGGACTCCAGGGCATTCAATGTTTTGTTTATCTCGACGATATTGTGATATATTCCTTTGATATACCTACCCATATTAATAACTTAACCAACGTGTTTACTAGACTCCGTCAATTTAAGTTAAAACTACAACCGGACAAATGCGAGTTTTTACGAAAAGAAGTTTCGTATTTAGGTCATGTCATTACTGACAAAGGCGTCAGACCAAACACCGAAAAACTAAGAGCAGTCCATGAATTCCCAATTCCAAAAACTCCCAAAGACATCAAATCATTCCTCGGTTTTGTTTCTTATTATCGCAGATTTATTCCCGATTTCTCGAGTATTGCAAAACCTTTAACAAACCTGTTGAAAAAAAATGTAGAATTCTCATGGTCAAATGAACATCAACTATCCTTTGAAACTCTAAAAAATAAATTAACTACAGCTCCGTTATTAACCTACCCTGACTTCTCCAAACCATTTCTACTAGCTTGCGACGCATCAAATTTCGCGATTAGCGCCATCCTTTCTCAAGGTGAAATAGGCAAAGACAAGCCTATCGCCTACGCTTCCCGTACACTCAATAAAAATGAATGTAATTACAGCACAACCGAGAAAGAACTACTTGCAATTATTTTCGGCTGTAAAACATTCCGCCCATATCTCTATGGGAGGAAATTCACTATAATTACTGACCACCGACCCTTGCGTTGGCTCTTCAATCATTCTGACCCCAGCAGTAAACTCCAGAGATGGAGATTGAAGCTGGAAGAATACGAATACGAAATAGTGTATCGGAAAGGAAAACTAAATAATGCTGCAGATGCATTATCTCGTTATCCGCTGACTAAATCTGTTAATCCTATAAATCCGATACCTAGTACATCTAATCCAAATTTAAACTCACCCGATTGTAATGAAATAATGAATCCAGAGATTTCTCCAGTTGCTGACTCCGATGACCTAATCCAACTCGAAGACCTCACTCAACCTAGAAGTTTACCACAGTTAGAAGATCTGAATGACTTAGATAACATCATAGATGAAAATTTACCTTTACCTTCTACTGAGGTCCCAACTCCTAGTAACTCTAATACTCTAGATTGTAGTTACTCAGATTTCCTTAAAATTGCTTCCAAAGATTTTAACCATAACGTTACCATAATAGAACATAACGAGAGCTTATCCAAATCTGATAAAAAACATGTTGTCATCCCCACATCGATAGACATGGACGAATCTATCCCATATATTCAAGAGGTCGTATCTAATATTCCTAATCAAAACGATTTTTCCCTACTAGAAAGAACACTACAATATTTTCTTAAATATGCATCTGAAAACAAAACCTACTATTTCCTTTTTATAAAAGTAAATCACTTTGACACCTGTACCTATGAGGATTTAAACAAATGTCTTAAATCCATAAGAGATGAGTTAGTCGTCAGCCTCATAGGTCAAAATAATCCAGAGATAGCTATATCCGACTTTAACAATCCTTTCGACACTCATCAGTATATAAAACTATATAATATGATACTATATTTATTCCACAACTCAGAAATAATTATACATATTTATAAAAATACTATTATTTACCCGTCATTAAGTGAGGTTCCTAAAATTATGAAAGAAAATCATGACTTACCCATAGCAGGTCACTTAGGTACCGCTAGAATGCTGAAACGTATCCAAGAAAAGTATTATTGGAAAAACATGCGAGTAGATGTCGAAAATTATGTAAAAAAATGTCCGTAATGCCAAATTAATAAGGCCCTCAGAAAAACTAATCGTGCACCTATGCAGATCACGTCTCTTTCCACACGCCCCTTTGAGCGCGTGGCTTTTGATATCGTGGGACCACTCCCAGAAGCTGGTAACGATAAATTTAAATACATTTTGACCTTACAAGATGACCTCACAAAATTCTCAGCCGCCTATCCAATTACTAATAGTACAGCTGAGGAAACTTGCGAATGCCTCGTTCATTTCATCACGTTATTCGGAATACCCAAAACAATTTCCACCACCCATTTCTCACCCTACGAGCTGGTATTTGGAAATAAACCGTTTATACCAAATTCCGTTTACGAAGAAACGACAGGCGCTACTTTCCCGAATATGTCCGCATACTACAGAACCGACTCAAATATTGTCAAACGAAGGCAATGAAATATACACAAAAATCAAAACTTACTTCAAAACTCCATTACGACACTCATTCAAAACCAGTTAAATACAAAGTTGGCGATCTCGTTTATCTAAAAAATCATTTACGCCTCAGAATGGCCCTTTCTCCAATATGGAAAGGTCCATATAAAATCGTGAAAATACACGGCAATAATACGGCGTCACTTCTAATAAATAGACGTCATGTGAAACATCATTACGATGAGATGAAATTAGCCACTAACGTAACGTAACGCACTAACGTTAGCCGTAGTATTTTAATATTATATAGTGTAGTTAAACTAAGCTAACTTTAATTCCAGAATTGGTTACATTTATCCTTCCCTGGCGTCAAACGGTCAAGGATATATCCAACCAGCATCGGACGACGCAGGCATATACTTTGACCCTATCGGCTCCCTAAAAATAACCGATGATACCTTAGATATCATTATTCCCATAGATATTTCTTTCGTTCAACCACATTTAGACAATATAAAAGATATCCTTGGAACTTCAAAGTATCTATGTAAACAGAGTAAGGTATATTATGAAAGCGAATGTCACTATTTCTTCCAACCATTATCATCCCGCTATTCTGATATAGTTAGGGACTTTGACTCTATGTCTCATCTGATATCCAAATCTCATAAAAGGTCAGCTTGGTTCGGTGGAGTAGGCTCGCTAATTAAGCAATTGTTCGGTAATATGGACGAAAATGATGCCCAAAAATACAATGATGCTATTCAAACTCTAGAGAGCGATCAAACCAAGTTAGCGACCCTCATGAAAGAAAATATAATGGTTACATCATCAACACTATTATCTTTAAAAGAAACAATTGATCAAATTAATGCAAATGAAGTTGGATTAAATTATGCTATTGATGCACTGAACCAAAGAATAATAAATGTAACAGTAGGTTTCGATAAAATACTAGTGAAATCAAAGATATCGGAATTGTTAAATATTTTAGAAAGTAGTTTATTAACATTATCATTTAAGTTAGAAGATATTATAAATGCCATTATGTCTAGTAAGTCTAATATACTACATTCATCTATTATTACTCCTAAGCAACTATTTTCAGATCTTGTTGATAATTATAGATACCTTCCTAGTTCTAAGCAATTACCTGTACCTTTAATTTGAGATAATATTCATGTTTTAGAGAACGTATCTGATGTATCCAGCTATTATGCGAATAACAAAATAATATTTGTATTACAAATACCTTTGGTGAATACAAAAGAATTCGACGTGTATCACAATGTACCTTATCCTATTGCCTTAAAAACTGTAAACAATACATTGTACTCAACTATAATACCATCTACTAGATACTTGGGCATAACTAAAGATAAATCATCTTATTGTAAAATAGATTCACTTAATACCTGTAAAGTTATAAATATGCAATATTATATTTGTGAAATATCTAATGTATACTCTACATCAACAACACCAATTTGTGAAACTGAGGTTATTTCAAAAGCTCTGACTTCCGTTCCACCTCTCTGTAATACTAAATTCGTTAACGGTGATTTCGAAACCTTTCATAAATTACGCAAAAATCAGTGGATATATATAATAAGTCAAAATTCTAAACTAACAGTGGAATGCAACGACCAAGATACATCTGAGTTTTTTATTTCCGGAACGGGTATACTAACTATACCATACGAATGTATTGCTTATTGCAAAGAGAATACATTAATACCCAAACGAAGTATTGAAATCAAATTAAAGCCAATAATATTAAACTTCGAATTAATCAATGATACTTGTTGTAGCTTTACTACATATTTAAAAGACAACAATAAAGTTCCCTACGTTGCGTTAAAAAATATTAATGATTTAGATTCCCTTTTTTCAAATTATAATAGAATTACAAATCAAATCAAAACTAACCTCGACAGAGTAATTGAAAAACCTCACATTGAACTTTATGGTAACTATTATTCCTATGCTACTAGTATAATAAGTTTAACGATAGTCTTAGTTATTGCATATAAATTGTATCGTTATTTTAAGATAATTAAGATCTCTAGATGTAACCCTGAACTTGGTAATCCTGAACCTAATGATCCCATAGAAGTGGTATCCTCTGAACCTGAAGAAATTCCCGCTCCTCGTCTCCACCCAACCTAGAACCTGGAAAATATACCGTCAACTTACCTTCCACCCGTAAGTTTCCTCCTAATCGGGGGGCTGTTATGTCCCTAGACTTCACCCTTCCTAGCCTAGTCAGCTGCCTATGCTGCTGACACACCATCTCCACTCCCTTCCTTTCATATCTCGACCGACTACCCAGTTAGTGTTCGCCGATCCTTAAAACCATGCACTCGCGACTTAAGTAAAAATAAAAGTTCAATTAATTCTAATTCCTTTTTTTATTTAGCTAAGTGATTTAATCTTTTTTAAAAACATAATCGTGAACCCGATTATAACAGTACGTAGCTAAAGGTAAGAATTCCTGTCATAGGGGCGACAGATTCTTAAGCGCTAACAGCCTTCTAACAAAAATCCGCTGGCTGTATTCCAATGTGCGTGGTGGTCTGCGCACATTTATGGTGCCGAAAACCCGGGATTAAGGTTAAAAATACACTCAATTCAGCCTTATTCTCAGTCTAATTACTTTTCCTACGTTTCTTATGCATAGTTCGTAAAAATAATAGTGCTTTACATAATAATATTTCGATGTTCATGATGTCGGTAAAAAACTCAAACCTACCGACATTTAGTAATTATTCGTCATAAATTTCAATTTATATTGCAATTTGCCCGAGCCTATTTTGTAATTCGAATGCATATGAAATAAGACCGTTTTCGTTTATTTTGTGTAGTAGTTAATGAGTATTATTGAGTATAAACAAAAATATATATTCATTTTAGTAGGTACTCAAGTAATGAACACGTGAACAGTAATATAACGTGTCTAAATAGGTAATAGGTGTCTAACGTAGGTCACCCGTCGCAGCGGCCGCAGCAGTTCGTTCAATACGTTAATTTTCAGTCAATACGTTCATTCCATGTCGCGTTCTGTACCTATCGAATTTAGACGCTTAATATTTGTTATCAGTGATCTATTATAGTCTCGAAAGCGATTCGTACAAACAGGTTTTTCGTTTGGTTATTTAACGTCTATTTCTTTATCTTGCAATTCGTATTAGACGTTTCATATTTCCATGTTTCTATTTCCCGTACTCACTCATCTTTCTCGCGACAATATAATAATAATAAACAAAGTTGAGTGTCTCCTCGCGCCTAGGTAACATTCACTCGATCGACTATCCGTTAATTACCTACGGTTCACTTTCGCTTACATTTCCCATCGGGCTGATAATCTTTTAGCAACATTCTCGGAAATGGAATTATTTTGACTTTGTTTACGTTTCTTTATGTTGGAGTTTTATTATCTTTTTTTTAAACAAAATAATAACTTATTTAAGAATAAGTTCACGTCAATATTAAACACATGCAATCCTGCGTTGTCTATTGGATTTTAACTTCTGTGCTACATGACTATCGTGATTATTCTCATAAGTAGTAACAATATTTTAATCTAGTGGATATTCGTAGACTTATACTGTACTTTCATGCTATAATTTAGTGAAGGCAGGTATTTATACTATTGTATTGTACGTGTGCGTTGTAGTTTTTTAAACATAAAATAATTAAAGTTGGTTTCTGTGCTACACAACTTTCGCATTTTATTCTCCTGTGTAGTACCTATACGTTTCATATAATAATTTTATAATCGTAATATACCTACGACGCGACGTTACACACGACTAACTGTTTACGTTAGTAATTAGTTAGTTTGGTTTATGTACTACACAACTTTCGTGTTATATTTCTCTTGTGTAGTACCTATACGTTTCCAACCAAATCATTTCATATTCGTAATATACATACTTATGACGTTATACCTACGTATGACTGTTTAAGTTGGTTTATGTTATTTGGTTTTCAGTACTATACAACTTTCGGTTTTATTCTCTCGTATAGTGCTAATATATTTCAATGTAATATATTATCAGCTTTTATTAGTTAGGTACATACCAACTACGTTGTGTTCATTCTGTATACTGTGGAGCACTTGTTCACCAAGTGATTCGTGCGATTATACATTCTTAGTATATAATTCGAGTTGTATAGCATAATTTTGTTTACGTTTTCACATCATAGATAACTGTGAAAACCAGACACCATTCTAATCGTTAGTTTCAATTCGTATCAAAGATGTCTTATAGTCTTAGACAAAAATCTAAAACCAACGTGTTATCTAAGAAACGCAAATCCCTTACTATGGATGGTGATGAACCTTCAATTACTATCCGAGACTTACCAGGTCTGCGCCGCAAGCGTACACTTGCATTAAATCGATTAAAAAGGACTTTAGACGTCGCTAAATTAGCTAGGCAGGATTGTTCTCATGTGGACACGTTTCTCGCTCATTACTCCGTCGTGCAGAGATTGTGCGATAACTTTGAAGAAGCTCACTCTGGCATTCTCTGCGTAATAGATAGTGAATCTGAGGAACAGGAAGATTTAATCCGTGAAGAGTTTGATATGATTTATTTTGACGTGATGACGAATCATAGGCACTTATTTCCTTCCGATGCAGGACAATCAAAATTAAATGAAATTAATTACAACCATCCTAGCCTTTCAAACGTCAAGTTGCCTAAAATTAATATACCTATGTACTCAGGTACCATTAAAGAATGGCCTAAGTTTTACGATCTTTATAATTCGTTAATTCATAACAATGAATCGCTTTCGGACGTTGAGCGCATGCACTTCCTCGTGTCAAGTCTGTCTGGTGATGCTCTCGCTCTCATACTCTCGTACCCTGCTCAAGGTGCATTCTATAGAGAAGCATACCAGACTGACTGATCGATATCAAAATAAACGCGAGCTCGCGTTTACATGCTGGAAGGAGATATTAAATCTTGATTTTAAGTCAAACTCGACTTTCGAGTTCCGACGTGCTCTTGATCTTACAAAAGAGAATTTAAATATTTTAAAGGGTCTTGGACTACCTACAGCTGAATGGGACTTTGTACTTTCTTACCTTTTCCTATCGAAATTAGATTCCAAAACGCGTTGCGCTTATGAACAAAAACACTCTTCTGCGGAGATACCGAACTTCCCTGGTTTATTGGAATTCTTGTATACTAAATGTGAGGCACTGGTACGAGACACACATTTCTCCGCACAAAATCGTTCCCAATCTACAAAGTTTAATCGCGGTTCAGATAAAGTTCATAGTTCTAAAAAATTAAGTAATAAAACATTCAATTTTCAAAACCCTTCCGTGTTTCTTTCCAACATAAACGAACCGAAATCGAAGCTTGCCACTCAGTCTGCAAATCTGAAACCTTGTCCGTCAACAGCTGTTGAAGTATCAGCGCCACCGCTCATGAAGTGTTCCTTTTGTTCAGAAAATCACTCTATCAACCGCTGTCAGCGGTTTGAAAAGACCTCCGTAGCTGAACGAATTGAACATGCAAAAATTCACCGTTGGTGTTTCAATTGTCTCAAACCTTCACATCGTATAAATGATTGCAGATCAGTGTTCAGGTATCAAAAATGTAGTAAGTGTCATCACACACTACTTCATACAGACCAAAAGGAAAATTCTTTTGTTTCAACTCAATCGTCCTCGGATAGTCAAAGTAACAACCAAGTTCGGGCACTTACTAGTATCGGTGACAATTCAGTTGTCCTTCTCTCTACTGCCAAAGTTCAAGTTTGTGATTCGTCGGGCAACTTTCAATCGTTTCGTGCTCTTATAGATTCGGGCAGCCAAGCGCACTTCATCACTGAACGTGCTGTCAAACAACTTGGTCTAACTTTTGATTTGACTTCACGTTGTGTTCTTGGTTTAGGTCAGTCATCTGCTGCTGTTTCAGGAACTGTGCAGATCGAAATCGGTACCAATGACCAGACACTTCAAAATTAGCGCGCTCACTTTGCCTAATATTTGTGGAAAGATGCCTTCTCGTCATATTAACGCATCCACATCGCATCATTTGCAAGGTCTTAATTTGGCTGACCCTGATTTTCATAAACCCGGTACCGTCGATCTTCTACTCGGTGCTGAGTTCTTTACATCTCTACTACTTCCTAGTAGCGTTGCTGGAGGATTGAAGCAACCCTCAGCTCTTAACTCCGTGTTTGGTTGGTTCTTACTCGGTGGAATCGACTGCAAATAGGAGCAAGCTCAAACCTTTTTCGTAAAGGAAGATGAACTTCTTCATGAACAAGTTAAACACTTCTGGGAACTCGAATCTTTTGAATGTATCAAACGTCTAACTCCTGACGAGATGCAGTGTGAGGAGATATTTGCAGCACAACACACTCGCGACCCTACCGGTAGATATATGGTTACCTTGCCGTTTAAAGATGAAGGTAAAGTCGAATTCTCAGGGTCTCGCGACATTGCTTTGCGCTGTTTTCTCTCTCTTGAGCGCAGAATCGTTAAAAGTACGGATTTATACAAACATTATTGTGATTTTATGAAGGACTATCTTGACAGGGGTCATATGAGTCTGGTTTCTGTTCCAGAGGTACCGTCAGGAAAATATTACATTCCACATCATTGCGTTCTTTGCCCTGATGCCGTAACAACCAAGTTGCGTGTAGTTTTTAATGCGTCGTGCAAGGATTTTAAGGGAACTTCGCTTAACGACACACTTCTAATCGGTCCGAAACTGCAAACGAATATAACTGAAATTCTACTTAAGTTTCGCGTACATTTTGTTGTGTTCACAGCTGATGTTCGCCAAATGTATAGAATGATCGAAGTCAGCGATAATCATCGCGATTGCCAGCGTATTCTTTGGCGTTTCGATACTGAACACCCTATTCGGGAATATCGACTCAATACCTTTGCCTACGGTGTGTCTTCCGATCCATTTCTCGCATGCCGTAGTCTCAAACAGTTAATAACTGATGAAGGTCGTGATTTTCCATTGGCTAGTCAAGTTCTATCTTCGGATGTATATATCGACGATATTGTGACTGGATTTGATAGCTTTGATAGGGCGTTACAAGCTAAATCCGAGATCATCGAATTACTCAAAAGAGGAAATTTTGAGTTGCGTAAGTGGGGTAGTAATACTCCTGAACTCTTGGCTGATCTGCCTTCTGATCACTGTTCGATGTCTTCAGTCACTCTAGATGATGAAAACAACCCTACTCTTAAGGTTCTAGGCCTTAAGTATGATCCACTCCGTGACTGCTTCTTTTTTGAAGTCATTCCACAGGAAAAGAAATGTACCAAGAGAAATATTCTTAGTGAACTCGCGCGTATATTTGACCCCTTGGGCTTTCTTTCGCCACTCACGATTATTGCCAAAGTTCTAGTTCAGCGCCTGTGGGTTCGTAACATTGGATGGGATGATGATCCTCCCGAGGACGTCGTAAATACCTGGAATCGTTACCTGGAGGAGCTTCCTCTCTTGCTGTCGTTACAGATTCCACGTGGTGTATCTGTAAAAAACCTTATGTCATGTGAAATACATGGTCTTTCAGATAGTTCAGAGACTGCTTACGGTGCGGTTGTTTATTTACGCATGACGGACGTGGACAACAATGTCAAGGTTTTCTTCGTTTCCTCTAAAGGTAGAGTAGCTCCACTAAAACCAACGTCGTTGCCTCGTCTTGAGTTATGTGCTGCCGCCCTTCTCGCTGACCTTCTAAAATTCGTAAAAGAATTATACTTGCCTATTTTTCCATGTGCGGGTATCTTCGCTTGGTCCGACTCCACCGTTGTAATTGCGTGGATTCGTTCGCACCCTTCACGCTGGAAAACTTTCGTTGCGAACCTTGTAGGTCATATTCGTGATGTCATTCCGGGCGCTCGTTGGAATCACGTGGCTTCCGAAGACAATCCGGCGGATGTTGTTTCGCGCGGTCAGTTTCCGTCAGTTCTAGCCGACAATCGTTTATGGTGGGCGGGTCCCTCGTGGCTTTCCCAGCCAGTTCTCTCTTGGCCTCGTTCTGACGAAGTTTTGGATGAAAATGCGTTAGTCCCGGAAGAAAAACAACCTTATACTCTATTCACCCATAGGGAAATTCCAATTTCCTTCATAGATACTTTGCTCGAAAGTTATTCATCAATTCGTAAAATCCAACGCATTGTCTGCGTGTGGATAAAATTCGTTACGTTTATTCGTACTAAACGTACTCGTTGTTATGATCCTATATCCCATAGTAAAGAGCTTCATAACGCACTCATGATTATCGTGAAACATGTTCAGGCTCGCCATTTTGCTGCTGAAATTCAACAGCTGCAATGTAGAACTCTTTTATCAAAACAAATGCGTAAATTGAATCCGTTCATAGATGAACAAGGGGTTCTCAGGGTAGGCGGCAGGCTCTCCAGATCTGGCCTTGAGTTCGAACATAAACATCCTGCTCTCCTCCCTCGCGATTCGCAACTCTCTTACATGATCATCGATGCGTTTCATCGTGAGAACTGCCACGCCGGTGTAAATACCATGCAGTATCTTTTAAGTCAACAATTTTGGATTTTATCCCCGAAACGCGCTATTCGTCACTGTTTGTCAAAGTGCTTGCAGTGTTACAAACCAAACCCTACTCCTCTCGAACCGTTCATGAGCAATCTACCGTCTGTTCGCGTCAATCAAGTAAAACCCTTCTCCATTGTCGGTACAGACTACGGTGGTCCCTTCCGAATTAAACTCGGCAAGCATCGCAGTGCAAAAATCGGAAAGGCCTATCTTTGCTTATTTGTATGCCTTAGTACAAAAGTTTTGCATCTAGAAACTGTTTCAGATCTATCTACTGACGCGTTCCTTGCCGCTCTCCGGAGATTCATTAGTCGCCGTGGTAGGGTTAGCATAATCCACTCTGATTGTGGCACGAATTACGTAGGTGCGAGCCGTCAACTTTCTTCGCTTATGCAATCTGCTGCGCATTATGAGAATATCGAGTTCCATTTCAATTCACCTTCAAGTCCTCATTTTGGGGGAGTATGGGAAATTCAGATAAAATCCGTTAAATCGCACTTGTATCGCATCATTGGCGAACAAGTTCTAACATTCGAGGAATTAAACACTGTGTTTGTACAAATCGAGTCGATGCTTAATTCTCGACCGCTCTGTCCGTTGAGTTCTGACCCCAATGATTTGAACGTCCTCACCCCGGGTCACTTTTTGACGTTGGAGCCGTTAACGTCCGTCCCTGATGAGGACTTGACCTCCATCAACATAAACCGCCTCGGTCGTTGGCAGCTCCTGCAACGTTTCCAACAAGATTTTTGGAATCGTTGGAGAAAAGAATATCTGCATACGCTGACTCAGCGGGCAAAATGGACCAAGCATTCGAAAACTTTAACGGTAGGATCCGTTGTAATCTTGAAAATAGATAACGTTGTGCCGCTTCACTGGCCACTGGCGCGTGTTAAAAAACTTCATTCTAGCCCGGACGGAATAATACGTATCGCGACCATCCACACAGCTGATGGATCTCAATTGACGAGACCATTAGTTAAGTTGTGTCCTTTACCTAACCAAGCATAATTCGTTGTTCGTAACACTTACTTTATATTCTTAGTTCGTATGCATTCTTTACTCTAGGTTAGGGATTCTTAGTTTAGTTTTCAATTTAGAAAATCCAATAATGTATTTTGGTGGGCGGAATGTTTCGTAACCATAAAAGGTATTGAATCTGTCGCTTAATGTGATGGGATTCAACCAATAGCAGAGCGTGGTGAAGCGCTCATACGTTCCCGTCCAACCACAACGTCTTCGTGGCGCCGGTGTAAATGGCGTCAGTGAGAAAGTGTCGAGCGTCGCCGGCGCCTGCATCTGCGCGCGACTCGAGGTGAATACGGAAAATACCTATCTCATCACACCACATCCAGGACGTTCCCATCGGCTGGACGAACGAGCGTACGTAGCTAAAGGTAAGAATTCCCGTCATAGGGGCGACAGATTCTTAAGCGCTAACAGCCTTCTAACAAAAATCCGCTGGCTGTATTCCAATGTGCGTGGTGGTCCGCGCACACTATTTTCTTTTTGACATTTGCAGTATGAACCTAGTCAATGAATATTATAACACTTGCTGTCACTTTTCATTGAATGACAATATCAATATTTTAGGGGTTCTAAGTTCAATAGCACTGGTCGGTTTAGGATTCGCAGTATTAATTTTATAAATTAGTAACATATATTACAGATAAATTTTAGCTTTCTGCACTCCTACTCCATATAAACTTTAACCATGCCAAATCTCACAGACTTCAGTGCACCCAATACGCTTAAAAAGAGTTAGAAAGCTTTTGCTTCACGTATTAATATAATGATGATGACTGTATTTAACAAAAAAAAATGTCTGAACTTACTGTTAGCCTGAGAGGCCCTATTCAAAAACAGAGCCGCTGATGGTTTTTACAACTTTACCGGGCTTGGGGGCGAGCGCTTAAGGCACTCAGCCGCGAAAGCGTGGGCAAAAAGCGCGCAAGGGTGCCAAAGTGTGCGGATCTCGGCTTAGGCTGTTGCCGCGATTGCAAGGAAGTCGCGATATGACTAATTCCTTATCCGTAAAATTCGCTAAACTAACATATGCATATATGTTAGTTACATGTCTCTTCCCCCTGAGAGGAAGGATGGAACGTGTTTATATGTGTAGCGACATCTCTCGCCACAACTGACGTATCAACGCATCGACGCAACTACGTAGCGACACATAGCGACATCTAACGAGCCACATAAGACGCATCCTACTATCCTACATTGAGCTATATAAATTAACTCAATCGTTGAGTATATATACAAGAACCCGACTACAACCGTCGGGGCAGCTGCCCGCCAGACATAGTACCCGTCAGGCCGGAGGATCCTCCCTTTTCTATGGCGGATGAGGAACTTTACTCTCTGTTCCTTACCTGCGCTAAATATGTATTTAGTGATCTGAAATATGGTCTACATTAACTAACGACTAACTTAAATAACTAACATAAGGATAATACTTTTTAATTAAACTGTAAGAATTTATAATAAGGTCTTCAAAGACTACTTACATGGAAACTAGCCTATGTAATATTTCTACATAATATATTTATTTTATAGCACAATAGATTATAATGATTTAACAAATCAGTTGCAAGTTTATGTTTAAATACATTTAGTTAGATAATCCAGTTTTAAATTATATTAATTGAATCATTAATCTAACCCTAGTTATAATTAACTAGCATCATTACCTACCGTTGTATAAAATTTATGTTGCATTTTGTGTGTAAAAACAATATTGTATATATCTAAAAGATGCTAAATGTGAGGTTAAATAAATACATTTATTATTATTATCATCTTGAGCCACATAGTTACACCTATAAAAAACAAAAAAAAAAAAAACAAATGCCGTGCCCTAGCATCTATTTCTATGGTCCAATAGTCTTTATTAGTTGTTGTTAGGTAAAGAGTACAACTATGCCAATTTTGAAACAACTGGCAATGTGCGAAATTTCCCTTTAATATGATTTCTTATTACCAAAAGTTTTGTATTTCAGAAAATGATATTAATTTTAAATTTTTACGTAATACAACGCATAATTATTACTGCATATATAGAGAATCCATAGTTATCAATGAAGATGATCGAATATCAGTAACAGTACAACTGGAAGACAGTATAACACCACAGATGTAAGTATTTATCTGTAAGTAAATAAAAAATATAATTGAACTGTTTCAATATAACAACATGCATATGCATATGATTTTTTTAAATTTTTTAATTGTGAGTAATCTCCGAAACGGTTGGTCCGACTTTAATGGAACTATCAATGGCAGATAGATGATATTAAGCGAAGTAACTTAAGATACTTTTATTGTAGAAATTAATTGGGGTTCTACGCAATTAAAAATCAATTTAGGAGTTTTTGGGGTACTTAAATGGCTTAAGCTGAGTAAAACATAAGAGATAATATCCAAATAATGAAATACATAATTGTATATCTTAAAAATACTTACTTATAGAAAAGTCTGTCTTCTAAGGATCACCCACAATAAGCATTTTTGTCTTTAAAATAATCGGGAGCGGGGTAGCATGATTTGTGCGTGTGCCCGATCGACGGTATTATATAGTGCACGCGAGCGCAGCTGCGGGTACAGGTAGCTTATTCAAATATTCATAATGCTGTGTGAGTGAAAAGAATACAATTCCTTTCTGAACTTGGTTCATTTCGCATAATTTACATTGATTGGGCAGCAAATGATAATCAGTATTTTTAGGTCACAGGAAAGGAGTTTTTTTTTACCATTAAAAGGTTAGTGTTAACCACAATCTCACCTGATCTTAAGTGATGATGTGGCCTAAGATGGTAGCACGCTAAGCCTAGCAATATGATATGAAGGAAAGACGTAGTTAATAGGAAGAAGGACTACGATAGCGGTGTTAAGATTTAATAAGAATTGTATAATCAAAATTTATAGTATTATTAATAGTAAACCACTACAGTACAAGTGCCTTAACCATACGTACCGTAAGATGTCAACGAGAAATGAGAAGAAAACAGGAAAGAATAGTCTTGTTTAGGAAAATTCCAGCAATGATAGTTCAGTTGGGAGCGTGTATGAACTCCGCGTCGATTGACGTAAGTTCGAATCTCTGCAATGAGCCTGAGAGCCCTGTGAAGGAAAATATTGTGAAGAAACCATAGCATGCTGGTAGGGCTTTTTCTAATGCCCGTCTGACTAGCTCCCAAATCTGTCGCCAAGAACCAATTGGTTTGTTTTGGTAGTTGCACTTGAGAACCAGGGACTCTAGGCTTTGCGCGCTACTATCTTGGACCACATTGTAACTTAACAACACATCCCTTTATATGACCCATCCTATAACAATTGCTACAACTTTATTGAAATCGTGATCTTGTCAATTAACTCCTTGAATGATTTTATAGAAAAATGGCGATCTCTCGAAAAGTAAATATTTTACATCTACCTATTTAATTTATCGCAAAAATAATCTCAAAATATTTCAAACGCATTACTAAAGTTTATTTAAGTGTAGAAAATTTATAGAAACAGATTACTAAATTGTCTCTATTTTCAGATGTGCGGCTGACAACAACCTTTCAAAGGTATTTATTAACAAATTAAGTGAATACAATATTACAACAGGATTGAAAAAACAGGGCGATGTGGTAACCTGCAACTGTAAGTATAAGTCACTCGCCGTCAGACGTGCTATTGTACTTTATACTATGCCCTAATTCATCGTTATGGATAAATTATCCATGTCTTATAGTACTGAGTTTTTAAACAAGAACTTTATTTTTAAAGGGGCAAGTCAGAACAACATGACAGTTTTAACATTTAGTTTTTTGTCATATCAGTAGTAGAAGCTTCGGCAATTGTTATAACGAATTCAATTTTGCTCGAACGCATTAAAATAATAAAAGCCCAATATGGAAATGGTGCATCGGTAAAAGTTACATTTCGGAAAATTCGTGATATTTTTCGGTCAATATAATCGTCTTTCTGAGACCGCAATTAAGAATTTGGTCGATAAATTTGAGTCGATAGGCTCGGTACATAATATGTTAACAATAACGCGTGTTGGACTAGTTCGTTTATTTGAAAACATCGCAGCCATGAGCCGTAGTGTTGAAGAAGACCCGCATTTGTCAATTCCTTGATGTTCTCAACAATTTGCGATATCCATAATGACCACATGGCGAATTTTGCGTAAGTATTTGGCTTTGATGCCGTATAAGGTGCAACCGGTGCAAGAATTGAAGTCAGCAGACCATTCACTTCGTCGTAGATTGGCTGAATTAATTCAAGAACAATGATGAACAATGAAGAACAAGATCAAGAGTGATTATTGAGAAGTCTTTGTATGCTCAACGTATCACTGTATGGTACGTTATGTGATCTGGAGGCATGATAGGTCCGTTTTTGCCGAAAATTCGGCTGGAAATGCGGTTACGGTCATTGGATTACGCTATAGAGATATACTAATAACTTAATTTTAGCCTATTATTGATGTGGTGAATATCACTGATATGTGGTTTCAACAGAAAGGTATTACAAGTTACATAGCGACCGAAACAATGAATTTATTGCAAACCACATTTGCCGATTGAATAATTTTACGAAATTCAGCTGTAGGTGGTCAGCCCGATCATGACGTGGTTTGCGTGATGACGTGAGTGTATCTAAAAAACTGCAATATCATATTGCAATATCATGCCTATTTCGTATATGTAGGCCACAACCAAGCATTTTGTGATTAAAAGTTATTGAAAATTAAAAACTTATTTATGAGTACCATTATTAAGTATAGCATATTAATCCTTACGAACGAAAGTTCCTTCATCATCTATATGTATATTAATATGCGAAGCAAAAGTTTTCAGTACCAATTTAAGCGCATTGCGTGCACGGAAGACTGAGATTTGGCATGGTTAAATTTATATGGAGAAGGAGTGCATAAACTAAAATTGAACTATAATATCTGTTACTACTTAATATATTAAATAAAATAAATGAATACTGCGAATCCTAACTCTACCAGTGACATTGAACTCAGATTCCCCCAAAATATTGACATTGTAACTCAAGGAAAATTGAAAGAAAATGATGTAGATAATACTCATTGTTTAGGTTCATGAATACTGCAAATGTCAAACAGAAAATAGTCTATGATCAAAAAGTCGCTGGTCGAATTTCGACCTTAGGGCGATCGTTAGTTGGCATAATTTCATGACGATAAACTTTGCTCTTTATAGCATCATGGTGAGTTATTACAGGAAATATTGGATAAGCTGGCGTGCTGTAATCAGATATTATTTTAACAATTAATGATAGTTTGAACTTGCTTTCAGCTTTCTATGTCAACTGTATGGATTTGTTTTATACTTTTGGCGCCGGACAATCTGGGATACTGTGGTATTCCAGTACATGTGAAAAGTTCCAGTAAGTATTATTACGAGTATTTGTTATGGCTGTAGCTGTTAAGTTATGTGGCCACTGCGTACTTAATTGGTCCTCGTAATTTTAAGTTTGACTCATATTCTATCTGGAATTAGATTTTAAATCAGTGAAGGCTCAGTGGACGCAGTAAGGATATGCTTAACCAAGAGGCTATAATAATATTCTGGTATAATTGCCAGGAAAAAATCATTCCAAAGAGCTTATTGGCGCATTTAACCAGCGTATAGCTGGAGAAGCTCTGATGTTCATTAGGAATCAGCTACGAATCTTAGTGACGGTACTCTGTGGACACTGTTGTCTAAATAAACATATGTACAACATTGGTGTCCAGGGCACTAAAGATTTCAAATTCTGCAAAATTGCGGACGAAACTCCAAAGCACCTCTTGTGTGATTTTGACCCACTAATACCTAAACGTAACCGGATCCTGGGTAAGCACGTCCTGCTCCCAGAAGAGGTTCAGTTGCTTTCTGCCAAAAAAGTCCTGCAGTACATTCAAGCTATTCTATAGGGTTTGATGTGGAGTTTTAGTAGCGTGGGGCGATCACAATAGATCTCATTGGTCTCAGTGATACAGGACTGTATAAGCCTGAGCTTTAGGTGAAGCAAGCAATTGTGATGAAACAGTAACAAGGTTAGGTAACTTCTAATGCCTGCCTGGTCTACTACTACTTTCAAGTTGAAAATCTGTAGGTATGTTCTAACAACTCTCTATGTTTACATTTTGCTATATTTGCCATATCATCACTTAAAATCATTGCAGATAATGGACAAATACATAATCTGTAAAGAATAAAAAATACTTCAATTACCAGATAAGTTTTTCACCAGTAATTCTTGGTGACGCAATAAAAATATTTTCTAAAAAGATGATTGCTTTTTCTTGATAATATGTTTATTTAAGTTTAAATTTCTGTTTAGAACTCGATAAGGGTGCTCAGTTCATATTACTATTCTCTAATTAATTTGATTTGGATTTCTTTATTTGTTGACCAGGAATTCCAATAATAAAAATAAATGATGAAGAGTTGAGTTCTAGGCAATCGGACGATTCAGTAACCGATTATGATGCAGAAATTGAATACGGTTTCGCTGATAAAGAGCTACTGCGTATCAGCTGCATCTATAATGAGACGACGGGAATGAAATTCGTTTACAATGGCTTAGCAAAAAGTAAGATTTTTCTTAAAAGTTAGTACTTTTTACGTGGTAGATCACGATCACAATACATATGTTGAAAATCTTTTATAATATTGTAGCTCGCTTCTGCTTAAACTTAAGAACTAAACAATATGTACAAGTGTAGATCTTTGTGTTCTAGCAGGTATATTTTAAAACTACTCCAATTTGTAAACTTAGCGTACTACAATTTTTGAGCATTATAACGGTATAAATGTGTGATTTGAAGACCCATTGATAGTCAATTTGTTTTTCACAAAATATTGGATTCAAGATTATTCATTAAAAGCAAGTTACTAACTTTCTTGCCAGATTAAGCAACTCGGGTCATGTTATCAAGTTGACAAAATATCATTAAATATTTCAGATGATACTTTTCAATCTAGTGACTTTATTTACGGAAATAATTCGATACACAATCAGTTTAAAATGTCAAGTTCTGACGATCGTGTATACATTGACTGCATTGTAAAACGAAATGAACATCAAAACGCAGTTGTAAGAGTTAATTTAGTATTTGATAATACTCGTACGTCAGCAAAAGGAGGTGAGTTAATAGTAATTGATCAACAATCATTTACCAATGAAAACATCAATTGTTTAAAAGACTTCTACACTTATATATAAGTAAATCGAATTAGAAACCACTTCAAGGGCATTCAAGGTAAGACTATCATGAATGACGTCTGATGATGTGACTATACAAGAAAAATATTTCTGATTTAGAACTACATAAAATAGCATAAAGTAAAGTATAATAGTTTAAGGGATTTGATAAAGGGAAGGTTATCCAAAAAGAATTAAAAAAAAAAAAAAAAAAATTTATGGGGATTTTCATAAAGGTAACTCGATATAATCTCTGGTAAGCTCTCGCTTTTTTAGTGGCTATATGTGGGATAAATATATAGAAATATTAGGGGGCTGGTATCGATTAACATCTTTAGATACCTGAAGCAGTGTTAAATGAGCATAACCTTATGAATAACAAGATGCATTAGACATAGCGGGTGATGAACAGTCATTTTGCAGATGTAGGTAAAGAATGCAGTATAGCGTGTGTTATCGAATAATGCTCCTAAACAATTTAATAAACACACTGTTTTATTAAAATGTAACAAAATTTTCTTAAGATGGGTGTCAATCTAAGCCGAATAACAGATGAACATATACATGCTGTGCTGCACCATAAGCATCTTTGAAATTAACTTTACTTGTTTCAATCCGCAGGAACATTTCTATTGATCGAGTTAGTAGTCGTACTGTGCTTAGCTTTTATAGTAATTACATTATTGGCGATAATAGCTAAACATAGACCCAAGTCATTGTTGGTGAGTAATTTTTGAATGTGAACTTTCATAATAAGTTTTAAAATTGCATTTGCCATTTGTTTTGTTTCACTTGCACTTCACTTGATATCCTTAATAGCTCGGTCAATCCACAAATTTATCTTAACCACGGAATTCACATTTATTTCCAAATAGATTCAACTGAATATACTGTAATTAATTATGTGATATTATGTGTTATTGTGATTAATTATGTAAATCCGCTATCTGAACGCTTAACCGAAAAGGGTTTTAATTTCTTAGTTTCACTAAAACGGTACTCATTAATTGGATTTTAAATTAGTGAAAACATGAGAATAAATATAAATAATTATTTCAGCAGAGCGAAGAGGATGTATCAAAGTGTAGAACGATAGATGATAAAGTAAACAGTGAATCTCCTGAACAACCGGACGATTATGTTCAATGTACAGCAGCCAAGAGATATGATTGAAACGTAGCGATACTTACCAAACCAAAAGGTATCTGCTCTTGTCCGATGGCCAACATTGAGAGAATTTCTTTAAATAATGATAACTCAAACTCTCTAAGTAAAATAGCATTGTTTTAGGGTGATTCAATAAGTATTAATAGTCCGCTACAGCATGCGTATAAATGATAAAACATAAAATTACATATTATCAGATAATATCATAATATGTAGTACAGTTATTCAAACTAAGTATAATATTTTACCAAGTTAGTTAACTCATAGTATTATTGTATTAACACCATTAAAGGTTTGTTCAAATATTTGGTTTCAATTTTCACTGAAAGAAAATTTAGTGATGCAAGTTCATCATCAAGCAGCGCATTTTCTATTCGGCTCTATCAGCTTAGCTGGCACCGTCAAGTTGATATTTAGCTATAAACCAACTGTTAGTTTAATCTAGTAAGTGTACTTAATCCAGCCAGTAATATCTTCTATTGCATTGTTACATAACATTAAGATTGTGGTCGATCACTTGCACATTACAGTTGAAGAAAAAGGTATGACTATAGAGTTAAATTTCTTCATATAACTACTATTTTTAATACGAAGAGTTTTAAAATTTATATCTATGTCTAAGGCCTATTTTAAACAAGGAATATTTTAAATAAAAGCCTTAAGTAATTAATCTTCTTTATTTCCTTTCATTTTACATAAATCATTACAAGTTATATTAACAAAATTTTCATTTTAATAGCTTTTAGTCGACAGAGAAAGAAGGGGTCTTTAGATTTTTGTAACGTGCAAATAAACACATTAGATAAATATTTTATTCTGAAATTACAGGAAGATACTTTATTTGTATGAATAACATGGGTAATTCCTTTGTTTTAATTATGTTTTTAATATACTGATATAATCAAGAGTTTTTTTTTTATTATGTACACATTAAAAGAAACGGTCAATAAACATTCATGAATTTATCCCACAGCTATATAAAGTATATTATTTGCTATTAATATAATCACAAAAATTATTGGACCGCTGTTGGTGGCTGTCAATAAATATATTGAGAAATTTATTATTTATTTTAAAACCAGAAAAAAGATTAAAATGAGGATCTTAATTCTATTACACCTTCACCGAAGTATAGATTTTTTATAGCAGGATCGGTAATTTCAGGTGCATTCGTAGAAGTTGTGGGTACTACATTAGATTCTGTACACGGAAGAAATGCTACTAATACCACATCTGAAATAAATAAACAAGGAAGTCATTTAAATATTTATAGCATTTGATATGAATCTCAGTAATAAGATACATTCCAGAAAAAAATATGAAAATACAAATAAAATAATAATAATAAGTCATAGTTGAGGCCTGTCGATAGAAGTAAAAACTTTAAACTAGAAAATGACAAAGGTTTTATTGGATATTTAAATTAATTGTATTTTCAAAAACTAAATTTTCATAATTTATAACTAAAAATGTCATCGGTCTGGTTTTCACATCTATCGGGCACGCACTACAACGTCGGTAAGGAGAACTCATAAGATTTCAGATTAAAGAAAATCAAGAATCTCTGCAAACCCTACTTAACTCAGGAATAGAACACAAGGTTATTTGGCTCCGATATTCTGCAGAGTGGAGCTATTTCACCAGACAGGCTGGCCAAAGAAATCTACAAAGAAATTTAGTCTACCTCTCTTACATCTCTTAGTATATCTAAAGCGAGTCTAACAGGTTTTTAATACATTTATCTAGGCAGGGACGCCATCAAAGTGAGCGCTGTTAAGCACCACAAACCCCTTAAACTTAAACCCGGTTCGCAAGTCCCAGGGACTGCTCATATTACCTCGCTCTGCTATGCGATGGCAACTGCACAGTGAATCCATGGAATACTAAGAAATTTATCTTATAAATACAGCCAGATTTTAACTGTAGATACGTAGGAATTAAAATAATACTCACCGGCATTACAAGTTTTTGCGCATTGTAAATGTCCTATATTCCTATATGTGACATTATTTGATCCACAGACAGGTACATATTTTGAATCTTCAATAGTAAGCGTCTTAACACATGCATCAATGCAAATCTCTTGATCAGATTTATTTGGCGCAGTTATTGATTGCTGCTTTCCGGTATTG
The DNA here is from genome assembly GCA_033032175.1 of Saturnia japonica. NCBI lineage: Eukaryota > Metazoa > Arthropoda > Insecta > Lepidoptera > Saturniidae > Saturnia > Saturnia japonica. The sequence continues at coordinate 8,426,184 of CM065333.1, read as the reverse complement.
CTAGTCTCAACACCTTGACCGGTATAGTTTTCTTGAGAGCATGGACTATTGTGTTTCGTTTGAACATCTACAAATTAATTATTAAATGTTGATATATATATTTTAATACAATGATAAACAGGCAACGAACAGTTATTACAAAAAAAGTAGTTGAAAATATTTTTACTAATATTATAATTATCTATCAAACATTTTTTTTAAATAATACTGGTTAAAATTTTCCAACTGATAAAATATAAGATCGAATATTTTGTGATGTTCTTCATGTCACAGTGAACACTAATAATATTGCATTGCATTGCATTACGTCATTCGTGGGTAAGCAAACATTACCCAACATTACCCAGTACGTTGAGCTGACATCTGTTTTTTTATTATTATAATTTTGATTATTAATTAATATTATGTAATTATCGTTTGATTAAATTAATTTATTACGTAATTTTGATATAAAATGCAATGAAGATAGCGAGGATAATGATGATGTTGTCGAACCGTTCACATTATTTAGTCGCCCGTGAATATTATATACGTCCCCAGATTTGAGACTTTTAAAAATATAATTATGGCCGAATTTTACAAACAAATCTGTTATTAAAATTAACGGATTGCAAAATATAGTACTCCACATGCACCTTCGTTCTAAATACACCAAGTCGCCAATAATAAAATCAGACAATGATTTGAATCAGAAAGTGATATAGCTGAATATTTATGGTCTGTTTTAATATATCACATATTTCAGCATACTTACTAACTCCACAATTTTTTGCACATTGCAAGTAACTAGGATTCTTATATGTAACGTCATTTGTACCACAAACTGGTTTATCTTCTATCCTCAAATCGCACTGTTTTATACAGGACTCCAATAGTGGTGGTAAATGCATAGTATCTTGATATGGAACAGATATTGTTGAATTCGCTGGTGTTTCATTATTGTTTTCGTTATTATTTGCACATGACGATAAATGCTTTAGTTGGACATCTAAAAAAATACTAAAATTATATCAATATGTATTTATTGTAAAATAATTTGAATAGTGTTATTAAAATATGATAGTACTAATTCATTTTCTCTCATTCAACGATTGATTGCAGAAGTAATTAATTCGACAAAAACCAAGTAACATGTTTGGAACGCTATAAGTTGGTTCATTCTAAGAAAGCTTGCATGACACATGGAAAATTTTTCTTTTACGTTAATACTTGGATTGAAAGATGGCTTTTCGATTATCGATTCCTTTTTAGAGCTAAATATAGTCGTTAATACGATTATGATTTAAATCAATAGAGAGGTGTGTAAGCTGTGGAAATTAAATAACAAAAATACTATTGAATGTCTGACGCTAAGCAACAAAATTATTTTTTCTAGTCAATATTGCTCGTTGCTTGTTGCTGCAGTAATAATGTAGGAATTGCGTAAATATAGCTTTTTATTCGAAGTTAAATATAAAACTAATAAATTAAATATACGACGGCATTCGATAAAAACGAAAAATCATTATAAAATACACAGAGAAAGTTATTTACGATTATGTCGTGCAAAATGTTTTTATAACGTTTATCATTATCAAAATATTTTTATATATAATTGTTAGTCGAAATGCACGTTTTTAGTTTATGTAAAAAATTGCACGACGTAAAAATTTACATTCTGTGGATATAATTATATCATGCAAGCTTTCTTACGATGTAAAAGATATAGTTGCATTGCAAAGAACAGACTCTTTAATCACGGATGCGTGTAGTTAAAGCTTTATATTGCAAAATTAGCCGAACTTAGACCACAAATTATTTTCTATATTAGATAGGTGCCCGTAATATAGAGGTAGGGAACAGAGAAATTTATTTGGAGTTTAAAGTTGACTACCACCGACTGGTGGAATACCTACAACCCTATACTCCCATTGCAGCCAAATAACCTATCGATGTTTTTGTGTTTAGTAGGGTTTCCAGAGCTCCATGGGTTCGAAGAGAGATAGGGTACAAATAAATTGGTTTGGAGATCTCTTTACATTTCAAGCAGTTCGACTGAATACCTCCATCCTACAAAAGATCGCAGCCAAATAGCCTAGTAATGTATCCTGCGGTGAGTAGAGCTTCCAAAGTTCTTTGACCCAAGGGAAGGGAGAGGGTTCAAGATTGGTCACGCTCTAGTGATACCATCGGGTTGGCTGCATCCTTGCTGGCCGCCTTTGTTGTATAAAAAAAGCATTTTGAAACCTTTGTTAAACCTCATTTATCACATTAGTGCATGTTTTTATTAAATACAATGTTAAAGATCCACTCTGTGGGTAGTTTGATTTTGCTTTATAATGATTTTATTATATATTTACGTATACATGATAATGCATCCACTATTGGCGTTATTTATGAAAATTCTTACCGACTCCGCAATACTGTGCGCACAATAAGTGTTGAGAATTCTTATACGTGATGTCATTTGTACCACAAACTGGACGCCATTCATTAGAATTATCACAGAAATTTATACATCGCAGTTGCACAAGGTTTTCTTTAGTTGTTTCGACATTTGTTTTGAGTGTTGTTGTCGCGGTAGGCGAGAGTTTTGTCGTCGTGGAAGGCGAGAGTGTTGTCGTCGTGGAAGGCGAGAGTGTTGTCGATGTTGTAAGCGTTTGTGTTATGTTCGGTGGTAATGGCTTTAATAGATCGACATCTGTAATGAATATTAATTATAATTATTCACTATATTTAAAAATAATTACTTTTAAACAAAACAAAAAACAGAAATTTATAATAATATGAAATCCACAAGAATATAATAATTTAATATATTTTCGGCTAGCAAAGAGACAGGCTAAAAATCAGCAATCGTTTCAAAAGCACTCTTGTCGTTAGTAACAATTTAAAACCTTATATTATTAACTAACGTTGAGCCATTACTATATGACTTAATTTGAAAAATAATAATAACAAAATTGTTTGTGCTTCGGAACGCACGTTTGGCGTAACAATACAAAACAATCTCAAAAATTTAGTCTTATAGTCCGAATTTAGTCTTATATGATAATATAATAAATCCATTTTACTGACATACACAATAAATTATATTTAAACACATAAACTAAGTGAAACGACTCGACTTCGTTCGCGTGGAATTCACTAGTAGGCCTTTACGGGGATAACTGAGTTTCGGTGGATTTCGGTAACTGAGATGTAATTTCAAATGCCATCCCTCATTCTCCACAATTTTATATTTGGCACATCTTACAACTGTCTACTTATAAATTATTCTGCTAAATTATGTATCAAAACGTCAAATACAACACAATTGACGCTGTCAGTAAAATTTAGTCTACAAACCCTGATTTGCAGTCGTGGTGCCTTCGTAGATGTACATTGCTGCATTATGTGTTGCTCTTGTGACTACATCTAAACGTTGATATATTTGAGATGTACGTGTAAATGATATGCAATAAAATATACTTCCACTATCGTCTTTATGAATAAGTTCAGTGAAGTTTATATCATTAATCTGGAAATGTCCATCAGCGTTTCGTTTTATCAAATTTTGACCTGAGAATACAAGAGAATGATTAAATTACAGCCGGACCAAATACAGTCGTTGTTACTTAGCTCAGTGGCTGATGTATATTTTGTAAGTAATTTTGTAGTGAAAACTTCTTTAACATCGTTGTGATTTGTCGATGAAACGAAAAAGCGAAAGCGACAGTAAAAAGATTGCCACGCTATAATTAATTTTATTATGTCACCAAAAAGGCATGAAACAAAAACTTTTTAGACAACACTTATGACATTTTGTTACTGAATGATATTGTGTTAGGTTACAATGGATATTTCAAATTGAATTTTATTACCTCACCAAAAAGGCACGAAATAGAAACTTTTTAGACAACAATTATGACATTCTGTTACTGATTGATATTCTGTTAGGTTACCATGGATATTTCAAATGTGCATTAATTGAAATGATATAGTAAATAATGATTGTGAGTACTTGTATGTACACTTTAAATTAGTGTGTATTGGATCATTTTCTGAATAAAAAAAAAAACATATATATGTGAAGGTTTCACTTCTACCACTTGTGAATTGCGGAAATAATTTTAACAAGTTCACTTGGTGGGTAGAAATTAATTAAAATTGTGTCATTATTCACAATTAAAATAGCAATTTTAATGTTAGCATCACTACTATTTATAAACTGTATCACAATTTTTTTTAAATATTAAATAGGATATAGTGATTATTAGAAATGGCTGTAATAAAACTATTTTCTTATAATGAAACATTTACAACCATGGAATATATTTAATAGTAAAGTAAATTTTATGATCTGTGTTAAAAAGTGTATTAGCAATCAATTTGTATCTCTCTTAAGATATTATCTAACATTAAAAATGGTAAATGAGGTTAGTTTAATGTTAAGTATACTATATATTATGATTATTAAAAGTAGCTGTAATATTTATATGATAATATTTATGATCTTATTATGTCTACAGAGTTTACTAGTTCAGCAAGTACAATGCTCATTTAGCTATTTTCCTATAATGATACATATACAACCATGGAATTAAAATGATGGTAAAGTCAATTTAGTGGAGAATGTTAGAATGTGTATAGACAGAAAATTTGTATGTCTTTTATGTGATTATGTAAAATTAAAAATGGTAAATGAGATTTGTGCAATATTAATTATACTATATATTAAGATTATCAGAAATAGCTGTAATATGTACTTATATGTTTAGCGGAGGTGAGGAACAGAGAGTAAAGTTCCTCATCCGCCATAGAAAAGGGAGGATCCTCCGGCCAGACGGGTGCTATGTCTGGCGGGCAGCTGCCCCGACTGTTGTTTTTTTTTTTTTTTTTTTTTTTTTTTTAGAACTGACTACACTGTTAGCCTTAGGGGCCCTAAAGCCGCTGCGGCTTTTACAGCTTCACCGGACTTGGGGGCGAGCGCAGAGGGCACTCAGCCGCGAAAGTTTTGTGGACGACTCGCACGAGGGTGCCAAAGTGGCCGGACCTCGGCTCGGGCGGTCGTCGCGTTCGCAAATAGGTCGCGATCTATTCGAATCCCTACACCTACGATTCGAGCTAACTAAATATACACATAGGCACGTTCCCTTCCTCCTGGGAGGAAGGAAGGAACCGTGCGTATGTGTATTCAATAATCGGAATGTTTCTACACTAACTAGCGCTAACTAACTAGCGTAAAAAAAGAAAAAAAAAAAGGTCCCTCACAGAACCTATGTACCTGTGTGGTGTGCACGTGTGTATGTTCATACGTGTGTAGTGTTGTATGTAGGTAGCTAAGTGATGCACGTACAGTGTCACTTGTATCGCGCGGGCGGTTGCCTGACCCAAGGGTTTCACACCGAGGAACGGACCTAGGCTTGGGTTACCGCTAGAGAGGGTGGACGTGACGGGTATGCTGGAGCGAAATTGACCGCCCGCCCTCTGCGGAGAGAACGGTGGTTACGCGGGCGTGGGCGCTGGCACGCTCTGTTTGGAGAGACGGATGTGTAATATTTATTCGAATTTTCGATGTGATCGTCGGGATCAATAAAAATATTGCGCGGCCGGCGTTTGCACCGGATGTCCGTGGGTGCCGGAACATAAGTGGCGGCTGTTTTTATGAACGGATTCGCGTGGTTCGACGCGGTGTCGAAATACGAACGGGAGAGCTGTTTAACGTAGGCATGTATCGAAGGAAGCTCCATATCTCTATGGAGATCTACGCTTCGAACATACCACGGGGCCCCGGTGAGACGATAGAGGAACCTATTCTGTATCGATTGTAACCGTTTGAAACTCGACTCGGACATATGTGCGAACACGGCGCAACTGTATGTCAAAATTGGTCGAATACACGTCTTGTAGAGCGTGAGCTTATGTCGCGTGGACATTTTACTCACCGAACACAACAGAGGATGCAACCGGCCCAGGACCCACGCGGCCCTGTTCCTAACCTTACGGATGTGGGGTCTAAAAGAGAGCCTACTATCTAGGGTTACCCCTAGATATTTGGTCTCTCTTACATACGGAATCGGATTATCGTAGAGCTTAACAGGTTTAAGCTTCCACGGTATCTGTGACGAATCCGCATCGAAGAGCATCGCGGCGCTCTTCGAGGGATTAACGGCTATACGCCACTCGTTAAACCACTTCCCGAGAGTGGTCACGGAGCGTTGGACTTTGTGTCTGAGGTGGGATCTATTCCTATCTGAGGCATATAAGACTGTATCGTCAGCGTATAGCCCTACCTCGACCTCCGGGAGTCGAGGTAGGTCACTGACGTACAGGTTAAATAGGCTAGGAGCCAGGATCGAACCTTGGGGAACGCCTGAGCGTATTGGACGGGGCGTGGACAATTCACCTTCCACTCTATAGCGAAAGGTGCGATCTGTTAGATAGTCGCGAATTATTTTAATTAGCCTATCGGGGACTTCAAAACGGTACAACTTGTAAATCAATCCCTCGTGCCAGACCTTATCAAAGGCCTTGGCCACGTCGAAAAAGACCGCAAGTGTACGGCGGGGTTTATAAAGTTCAGCAAAATTAAATGCAACGTGCTCCGTGAGGCGGTGCACTTGATGAGTGCAAGAATATCTAGCACGGAAACCGAATTGCTCAGGCGGATAGAGGTCTTTCTCCTCTATTATTGGCTTGAGACGGTTCAGAAGGATCCGCTCGTAAATTTTCCCTAACGTATTTAGGAGACTGATCGGGCGATAGCTGTCGGGAAGCGACGCGCTCTTGCCGGGCTTACGGATACCTATGACTATTGCCTTTTTCCAGGCGGCTGGAAAATGGCAGTGGACTATGGCTACATTGAAGATGCAGACCAATAGAGCTATGAGGTGATCAGGAAGAAGCCTAAGTACTTCATTCCTGATCCCGTCGGGACCTGGTGCTTTTCTGAGCTTAAGGCTTTTTATAATGGAAAGAACCTCCTCAGACGTGACTGGGGACAGGGAGGCTGTCGCGGGGAGCTTATCCAGCTCCCGCACGCATCCATCGATACCCTCGACCCGGTCGGTATTTGCATCGACACTGTTCGGAGAGCACTGGCTCTCCAAACAAGTGGCGAGGCACTCCGCCTTGTCGCTGCTATCGAAGGCGAGCGGTATACCGGGACCCCTCTCGAGGGAGGGCATAAGATAAGAAGCCTCTATTTTGAGGCTGCGAGCTAGTTTCCAGTAAGCCAGATGCGACGGCCTTAGCCCTTCGACGAGGGCGTCCCATCTGTGACTCCTGAGTTCTAATATGCGGGCTCTAACCGCTCTCTGAAGCGCGCGTAAGCGTGCGCGGTTTTCCTCGGTCGGATAGTGGTCGTGCGCACGAGTCGCCGCGTTCTTTTCCGTCAACAACGCCCGCACGTCGGCAGGGAGTACGAAGCGGCGATCGCTCGCCTCTTCGACCTCTCTCGAGGCCTCTCCGATGCCGACCTGCAGGTGGTCGACCAGGGAATCGATCGCGAGATCTACATCCGCAACGGACCCCAATACGTCCGGGATCCTATCTAAGCTGGATCTGCCTGTCCGCAAGATAATGTTTTAGCTTGGCATAGTCAACCACTTGGACCGAAGGAGGGCTAGAGTCGTCTGGTTGACCTAGCTGCATGATGACCGGACGGTGGTCGGAGTCGAGCTCGTGTACGACCCGAATGAGTCGTAACCGAAGCGCGATACCTTTAATGAGAGCTACATCAAGCACTGTCGGCATACAGTTGTCTTGAAAGTGGGTGGGAGTGGGTGGCGCTATGACATCAAAGTTTAGCACGTTCGTTAGCTCTTCGAGTTTAACCCCATTACTGGAGTCTCTCCAATTGCCAAACGAAGTGTGTCCACAATTGAGGTCACCCGCTATAATGACCGATTCACCGAGCGAAAGTAGCTTTTCTAGGTCAGACCTGAGAGGCTCTTTCCTCGGCGAGAGATAAACTGAAACTAACGTTATGGACGGGTGGTCGGTCATTCCTAGTCTACACACGGATACTTCCATATTGGTAAGTATCGGAGGATCTACCGGCGTACAATATAACGATCGTTTGTAATAAATGAGAGTGCCGCCCCTGCGGCCGGCCCGGTCATTTCTTACAATATTGTAGTTCGCGATTTTCGGATCACGTTTAGCACGCTTTAAGAGCGTCTCCTGCACTAAAAGAACATCTACTTGGTGATCTTTAAGAAAGGTCGCGACGAGATCACGCTGCGGTAGTAGGCTTCGCGCGTTAAAAAATGAAAGATTTAACGCTTTCGGATTTAACTTTGCCATTGAAAGGCCCTAAGTTATTATTACACGCCTCACGGTCGAGACGTTGTAGTGTCTCTGAGAGGCGGGGGAACGCGCAAGCGGTCTTGATGAGACCGAAGCGCTCCAGATGGTCATTGTAGTCAATGAGCTCGCGGATATCGTGCTCGCGAAGGAGCAGTATCATTAAGTCGTTACTATTAACGACAACGTTAGCGGGCGCGCGGGGCGCGGGAATATCCATAGCCATAAGGGGCTGTGGATTGGGGCGACGGGGGCCCCATGCGTTCTGCGATGAACGCACGGGTTGCGGTTGCACCGCGCGGGGTGCGGAGAGCCCGGCGGCGGCCGAGGACAGGCGCGGGACCGGCAGCGCGGGAAATTCCCCTGACGCCAGCGGGGGTTGCGCTTTGATGGCTGAGGCGGGGGGCGCCGCCCGGGGGGCCGCCTGCCTCTGCATGCGTGGCCGCGTGGTGCGCGGAGCCTTGGGGCAACCGCGATAATTCGCGGGATGCCCCTCCTCCCCGCATAACACGCAGCTCGGGGGGACGACGGAGTCACGCTCGCGCGTGCACTCCCGTGTGGGGTGGTCCTCTCGGCACTTTACGCACCGCGGACGAGAATGACAGTTACGAGCAGCGTGCCCGTACAGCTGGCAGTTGTGGCACTGCGCAGGCTGGTGGTTTTTGTATGGGGGCTCCACGTTAATCCCGGAGAGCCCGCACACCGTCTCTAGCTGGAAGATGGCCTTTCCCTCGGGGGAAAGGTCCAATATGGCCACTACCATTTGTAGTGGCCGCTTATCTTTACTGTACATCCGGTGTACTTCCCGGATGGGATAACTTTGCTCCTTGAGCGAGGAGCACACCTTCGACGGGTCGAGCTCCACCGGAATGCGGCGGATGACCACTCGGAGGACGCGCTCCTCCGCGAGAGAATAGGTGTAGAATTGCAGACCTTTCTGCCGGAGGAGGGTGGTGAGTTTGCGGTGAGTTTCCGAAGAACTCACCGAAATGGAAATCCCGTTGACTATATTCCTAGCCTTGTGATACTCGAGTTTGAGTCTGCGCATTTCATTGCAGACTCCCATCCAGGCCGCCTTGTCCCGGATTATGATTGGAGGTGGGGCACGCTCTTTTTTCCCGCCGGCGGGCGCGGGGAGCTGGGAGGACGCGGGGGCGGCGGCGCCCCTGATTGCTGCCTTAGCTATTACCTTAGGCGCCGGTTGAGCAGTCGGACTGCTACGCGCCGTTCGCTTACGCGACGCCACGACAGTGAAGCCGTCGTTCTCGGTATCCATCTCCGGAGATGGATCCGGACTCGCGGACGAGTCTTGTTCGACCGGAAGGGCCGAAAACGAATTTTTCGTCTTTAACGCGGTTTCCGTGGATCGCGCGGGACGGACGTACGGGCTATTTTTGGTAACCCTAGATTGTGACCGCGAATTACGCGGCCCTCGCCTGACGGAGGCGGGGCTTGACCCGCGCGATTGGCTAGTCGGGACAGGGGGCGTGGCCGTAGACGTGGCCACGGCCCCGGATGACGCGGCGGACGGACGCGCAGCGCTGCGCGTGAGACGTTTGGGCGCGGCGCCGACTGGTGCGGCGCCAGTCGGTATAACGGTCGCGGCCGTGACGTCATCGGCCGCCTTGCTACCTGAAGCGGCCGCCTCGCTACCTGAAACGGCCTCATGACGGGTCGCGGTCGCAGCGGTGCGACGCACGCAGGCGTTCTCAGGTAGATTACGGTATTCCTCGTCTAGAGAGGGACACCGTAATACGACGAAATTTTGATAGCGCTGGTATTGAAATTCCAGCGCTTTCATCCTGGCTTGCAACTTGCCTATGCAAGTGGCCAGGTCGGTAACGTTATTTGCCATGACGGCAGAAGAGGGAGGACAATGGGACATTTTTATTTTATTTTAAATTAAAGGCCTCCCTGCCTTAGGGGCAGGGGGGTGCGCCAAAAACTTAAAAAGACTATTGGAGTCGGCAAGAGACCTGTGGTCAAGGTGCAATGACACACAGGAAGGACCTATAAACCCTAAGGAGCCCTAACAAGCCCGGGGCCGAGGACGCAGACCGGTAATTAAACCGGGCTAGGCCCAAACAGGTTCCCGGGGATGGAGTGTGCAGGATCGGAAGGTTTGGCAGGAGACACTTGGGGCAAGACTATGCGATAACCGCAAAGGCCTAGATTCCCAGGCCCGTCCGAGTCTGGCTGTTTGCCTCTGAAGGAGACAACCAGCGGGCTGCTCGGGTCACGCCCCGCTCACTTTAGTTAGCACCGTCAGGCATCCAGTGAGCGACCACAAAACCGTGGATTTATAAAAAACAAGCAAGTCGCACCGAAAAGTGCGGTTTACCACGCGAGCGTTAGACACCAGTTGGTTTACGTCGTTATTGCAACAATATATTCGAATAAATTCCAAATATAAGATCGCAACAATTAAGTCACGTGATGGTCGAGAGCACAAACGGAGCGACACGTCCGTTCGCGATCAAGACCAAATCGGAACTCCCCCCGACTGTTGTAGTCGGGTTCTTGTATATATACTCAACGATAGAGTGAATTTCTATAGCGCAATGTGGGATAGTAGGGATGCATCCTATGTGGCTCGATAGATGTCGCTATGTGTCGCTACGTAGTTGTGTCGATGCGTTGATGCGTCAGTTGTGGCGAGAGATGTCGCTACATATGTATGTTCTTACTGTATTTGCAATATTATTATATGTTTGATGTTATAAATACAATCAACTATGTGCTGGTAATATAATATTTACACTTTATCTACTAACCAATATTTTTGCAACTAGTCACAATGATCATTTTGTTATTATAATAAATATATATTTAAACCTTATATTCACACCACTTGATACATATAAAATCTATCTTTAAAAATGGTTATAAATGACATAAATCATGAAATAGACTCAATAGAAATAAAATGTCAAACTTTTAAAGAACCAGAAGAATGTAAGGAAATTTTTAATACAAATTACGATTTTAAAGTATTATCTATAAATATAAGAAGTATAAGGAAACATTTTGATAGCTTTTTTGTTACTTTATAGCATTTAGATATGAGTTATGATGTTATTGTGTTGACAGAATGTTGGCTTAATGATACAACTATAATACCCCAAAATTATATTAATGTAGTAGGTATAAAAATGTGTCTGTATTGTATATAGTATAGTATGGTATGTAGTATAATAAATATGTAATGTGTAATGTTATTATGAGTACCTAAGTATAATATGGTAACTCGTATGAAAGGTTCCCAAGACACAGGCATGCCTAGTTTCAGGCCATTGTTAAAATTTAAGTTGTAATTTTTAGTTAAAACTTTTAAAATAAATAATTAAATACAATATGTGAACGACCTGTTTGTATTTTACATTGACTATTTTTTTATGACAGAATTTATTTAATAATTTCTTTAAATAAAAAAGGACAAATGCGACTACGGCCTGCATAGCACACACATATTTCAGTATACTAGGTTTAGGAGATTACAGTATCGGTAAACTATGACCGTCGTAGTGACTGTTCACACATTTTCTCTTTTCAAACTGTTAATATTAGAAGTGACACAGTAGCCAGTAGGTGTTTGTTATGTATTCTATAGGGATATCGGATCCGAAAGTTTCAGTCTTAAACTCAGTCTTGCTTTGTAGTTGATTATCATGAGACTGGTTGTTCCCGGTACTTAAATTATACATCTAATATTGAAAAAATTACCGTATGGACAAGTATATATCATTGTATTATTATCATTGAAATAAATTTTGTTGAATTCCTGTACATCTGGAAAAGAAAATAAACACAATAATATTAAAACATCTGTCAATATCTGAGCTGTGAAACTACGGACTATAAAACAAATTTCACGTTTCTTATGATTTTGGTTAATTATTAGGTAAGTTAATTATTAATAATAAGAAATAAGAACCTTTTGGAGTTTGGTTTAGCTTAAATGTGATCTTGGTGAACTTTTGTTGTGAGCCGTCTGAACAGAACACAGCGAGGCCGTCATCAAACCTTTGCAACGTAAACTGTAACAGGAATCTATAGCCTCGTGGTCCTGGTCTACGAAAGGATCGAAGAAGGTTGAAAGCTGGAAAAGAAGTTTTTATACAAAGTAATTTTTATCTGGTTGGTGCCTGCAACTTTTCTCACGTAAAGATACTTTTAATGATTTACATAAAACAACGTCTTTTATGTCTGGCTAAAGTCAGTTGTTGAACTGGAAGTAGTTGTTTAAAATTAATTTAAAACGTAAATAAACGTATGGCTTATCTTAATATTATCTGCAGCACCCCTCCGTAAATTGTACATTTCATACAATTTTAACAGCGATTTGCGTATAGCGCCATCTAGCATTCGAATGCAAATGTATTATAATTTTGGGTAATTGAATTCAATACTCACGATAAATAAGATGCCAGCTTAGAGCCTTATTCGGATACATAAAGTTTTGAATACACTCTAGTCCAAATAATTCGCCTTCATTGTAATATAGCGTTTCATCTGATATCTCTGTAAATATAGTTATTTTATTAATTAAAACTAGTTTAGTCCTGATATTCCGACTACATGCAATCTATTTTCTTAATTTACAATATTTTTTACTACCTTGGCATCGCAGAAATATGGAGACTACAGTGACAATGTAATGACGTTGTATCATGGGGGCATCAGAACGCACGGGCACAGTTAAATCGTCTTCTAAGTTGATGCATATAAATATTGAATAGTAAGCATTTGATGTGACAAGGCTCATTGGCAAAGTGTCACGTCATTGTATACTACAAAGACATGAGTTCGAAGTTAAGTTAAAATTATTTGAAATATACATTCTGTAACTTGCGCCTTATAGAATTACAGTATATTTTATCATCGGGTGAAATGCCCTCAGATGCAACTTATCATTTAAGTAATTATTCTAGTACGATACATTTCTCATATCTTAATGAAGTTAGCTATATACAAGGTGTCCAGAAAGGGTATCGGCTATTTGTTTTCGCGCCATATTCGAAACGGGGCGTCTAAAGGGTGCGGGGAGGGGTTCGTGGCGTCCGCCATTTTGTGGAGTTTTAGTCACGATGGAACAGTACTCGGGGACGCATTGCGCATTTTGCGTACGAGCGTATTATCGTAATGGTGATTCAATAGTGACTGCTCAACGTCTCTATCGTGCGGAATATCGTACACGCCACGCGCCAAGTGACGATAGCATTAGGAAATGGATCAGGATGTTCGAGAATACAGGTGCGACAGTTAAAATTCAAAACTCTGGTCGTCCTCGTTCAGTTCGCAATAAAGAAACAATTGAAGAAGTTGAGGCGTCGGTTCGTCAAAATCCGTCTTTATCCATCCGAAAGCGAAGCCAAGCGTTGAACATCAAAAAATCGTCTTTACATTCGATTTTAAAGAAAGACTTACATCTAAAAGCCTATAAAATTCAATTGGTTCAAGAATTGAAGGATACGGACGATGCTAATCGACTGAATTTTGCGAACGAAATGCTGCAGCGATTTAACAACTTTAACAACATACTGTTCAGTGACGAAGCAAATTTTCACCTGAATGGTCATGTTAATAAGCAGAATTGTCGGTACTGGGCAGTGGAGAATCCGAGACGAAAGCATAAACGACCCCTGCATAGCCCAAAGGTCGTTGTTTGGGCCGCTATGTCTGCTAAAGGCATAATTGGTCCTTATTTTCATGAAGATCAACGAGGCCGAGCAATTAATGTGAATAGTGACCGTTATTGCGATATGTTGCGAAATTTTTTGGTCTCAGAGTTGCAGGAGTTTGCAGGTTTCAACTCAAGAACGTGGTTCCAGCAAGATGGGGCCACTTGCCATACCTCAAATGACTCAATGGAAGTTGTTAACGAATTATTCCCTAATAAAGTCATTTCGCGAAGGGGTAACATCAACTGGCCTCCCAGAAGCCCCGACCTTAGCCCGCTTGACTATTTTGCATGGGGATACCTTAAAAGTAAGGTTTATCAAAACAATCCGACGAATCTAACCCAGTTAAAGCAAAACATCAGGTCAGAAATGGCAGCAATATCGATAGCTGTGTGTCAACGTGTTATCGCCAATCTTCGTTTCCGTTTAGAAGAGTGCCAGCAACGTAACGGTCATCATTTGGATAACATCATCTTTTCCAAATAATTCTTCAATTTATATGCTAATAATAAACAATAAACTTTTTTATTGCAAACAAATAATTTTTGTTTCATTGAACTTACAGATACCCGATACCCTTTCTGGAGACCTTGTAGATCAGACAACTGGGGCATGAGATCACACTAAAAATACAAACTCATTTTCATATGACGTTTGTCAGTCAGCTATCTTGCCCTGATATACGTTATTATAAACATTCAAAAGTAAATATGTTTTATATACTTTCTGAGGATATTGACTATTAATTCAACAAAGATTTAGTAACGATTTTAATAACAACACCCAATCCATTCCATAATGTATTCCACATTCACTAATAATTAATTTCATTTTTAGTAAAAACAAAAAGAAGATACCATTGGATAATTTCTCGTTTAAATATTGATAACGTTGAGGACTTCTAACTTGGACCTTAACATGGTAAGGATCTGGAAAGGCAAAAATACAACAATTAGTTCATATATATATTATAGACATTTCTAGTCTTCGTTTTATAATTATTATGGAATACTACTCTGACATTAACTCAGTAGAAATAATAGAATAGTGGTATTGTTATTTGAAATACAATTAATAATACGTCATGTGCTATAATTGAAAAACATAATTTATCAATATATCGCATTCAGTTGATTAATTATGAAAGCTGGAACAATTTCCCCTCGGCTTTAGAGCAACATCCGTAAGTTCACTGAAATTTACTAGTATTCAATGGTGTAGGGAACGTAGCGTTCTAAAAAAATTACGAAAAATTGTTTCACCGATTACATCTTTTTTTTACAAAGAATAGGCTTGCCTTTGACCACTAACTCAACTGATCGTAATTGATGATGTGGTCTACAATGGAGCACGCTTGCCTCGAAGGTGTCTATTCACTCGAGACTTGAAGATACCCAGGTTATAATTATCGGTGAAATATGAAATCCAGCAAAATGTTCCACTCTTTAGCGGTGCACATGATAAATATGCTAGCAAAACGCTCTGTTCGCACTGGTGGAATATCTACGATAAATCGATGACGCTTCACCGTATATCTTGTCGTCCGATGGTGGAAAGGGGATCGTCAACACTCTTAAATCATCCATCTATTTTTTCTCTGGCTAACTCATATCATAGTCTTGAGGGCAAACCGTGCGAGGTAACGCATTTTATAGCTCTAAAATAATTGGCAAACATTGTAGAGAACCATACTTTTGCCGTGATTCTGTTAGGTTTTATTGTATTCGAATGAATAGCCAGCAAATAGTGGAAGATGCGAGTTTCGAACGGTGGTTAAATCACCATATCAAAAAGTTGCTTAGAGCATTCCCCATTATACATGACCATGACATGACCTTGTCTTTGTGTAGTTCTTAGATAATTCCGATTGCACCTTTAAATTCTAAATTTAATTTTACACCCATTAGTGCAGGTGAAATATATAGATTTTTTTAGACAATATAACTTGAAAAATACGATCCATAATTATCAATATTTCACAATATCTGGCTCATATATTTAATCAGTGCATAGAAACGGGAAATTTCCCTAAGATTATAGAAATAAGTAAAATAGTTCCTTAGCTTAAATCAGTCAGAAGAAGTAATCTTGGTAATTATAGACTAATTTCTGTACTTCTTTCAATTAGTAAGATTTTTGGAAAAATTTGATTAAGCGGTTAGTAGAGTATTTAATAAACACAAGATATTGGATGGTAGGCAGTTCAGATTCACGAAATCGAAATCCACCATTGACGCTGGTGCAACGCTACTAAGTCATATATTTGGAGTATGGGTAGAGTCGCAGGATATAATTAGTGTCCTCAAAAGCCTTCGACTGCGTTGATAACACAACGTTGTTACTGAAACTAAAACATTATAGTATTTGTGGCCCTTCTCTCCACTTTCTAATCTCTTATTTAACATACCACAGAAGTAAGTGATAATGGGGCAACGGCTTAGGGATCATTGGCCGGAATTGGCATCCCTCAGGGATCAATTTTGGGTCAATTTCTGTTTCTCGTTTATATCAACGATCTAGCTCTGGTGGTTGAAAGCGGCGCTGACATGATTCTTTTTGCGGACGACACTTCACTTATGTTCAAAGTGAAAAGAATAGATTGGGAGCTAAGGCAATTAAACAATATTTTAATTACAATCTCTGAATGGTTTGCTTTAAATAATTTACTGCTAAATACAAACCAAACCAAATGTATGAGACTTGCCATGCCCAATGTCCGGCATCTTAATAGCAGTATCAAGATAGACGGGAATTTAGTATGCTTAGTTGATAGTAAAGTTTTCTTGGGTATTAATCTTGGTTCAAAATTACAATGGGGTCCGCACATTAAAACCTTGGCGGGAAGTTGAAGCTCTGCTGCATTCGCTGTACGTAAGATTCGCCAGTTAAAAAAGCCAAATTTCAATAACGAGTATTCTTTAGAAGCCAATAACTTGGCGAATAAATTTCATAATTTAAAAAAAATTGCGTATTAACATTCAGATTCACTAAAAGTATAATTAGGACTTTCAGAACCTCACTTCTTTCACTGTCCGCTTACACACACTGATAGTTAAACTCGTCTTCACCTGTTTGTTTTACTCGCTAAATCTATATTAGTATTTGCTATATTACTCAAGCTGTTGAAGAAATTGCCAGTTCTTCATAGGATAGAGTTTTACCTGGAGTCAGTAGATAAAGGAAGATTTGTATGAAAACGCTTGGTTGAACCATTAAGAGGTAACTTGGATAAGAGCTCTGGAGAGTTAACATAACCAGAAGCGATTTTCAACATGATTTATATATCGGTAATACAGCAGTAGTCATGCTGAACTGTTCCACCTTGAAGAGTATGGTGGCAGACGAGCTGTTTTCACTCAGTTCTCAGATGTAATGTTAAATTAGTAATTGCTTGCAACATCGAAATCTGTATTTGTTTAGAACTCTTGCAACAAAAAGCGGATGCTTTACACTACAGTAATTGCTAGTAGAACAGACATTTATCTATATAAAATATACAAATAAATAAAACTTCAGTATCTGTTTACAATATCAAAATAAAAGCTTTTTATATGGTCTCTAAATCAAATTGCAAAAATTTATTATTATAAACAATATTATTGTATTATATTATTATTACATGTACATACATAACTACAGATTAAAATATATTATGAAAAGGAGTCCCTTTAGGCAAGGTTCCGAAGATACTGGCAGCGTTCCCCCTTTGAATAGCTAGACTAATTCTTTGTCCGAGGTAGCTGCCAGCTCTTCGGTCTCCTGTGATGTCAACTAACCTTTTTACTATTTCCTTGAAAAGCCTTGTAGCGCTAGGACCCCACGGGCCAAGGGTCTCGACGCCGAATGGGACAAAATCATATTCAGCGCCCAGACCCCTGTATTTGCATGCCTTAACTTTTTCAGCCGCCTCACAAGCCACACCAGCTCTGTTGCTGGTTCCAAGTAGATGGGAAGGGGCCAGCGTATCTGAACAGGTTGCATCCCATACTAGCACCCGGCCCATCTTCCATGGAACCAAACTCATACCGTCCGGTCTCTTGCCATCGTCTCTTGCAATACCAGTCGGCTCAAGTAAACTTGGAACGTTGACGGTGGCAAGGGACCGGCGTATGATATCGTTAAGTGCGGCATGTCTCGAGAAGCGGCCTGCACTTTTTTGACATGACAGTCCGTGATGTCCTAGCTTGTCGACATCACTGCCACAGGGACATTTATGAGGAACGCAGACCGGAACCCCAAGCCGTAGACAGGTTGCGATTCGGAGCGTGTCAGGTTCAAGAAATGTTCCTGTATTTGACGAAGGATACGCTTGAAGCCAGTAGCCGGCCTCATGCGCACCTACGGCCAAAAGCCTAGCACGCGCCGAACCCGTACTACAGCTCAAAAAATTGTCATAAATCAATTTGCAGTTTATGTCGTCCCAGCTCCTCTGTGAATTTGGAGAAACTGGAAAATTTTGACCTGGACATGCAATTAAGAAAGCGTTTCTAGCTTCTTCCAAGCCAGCAATCTCAAAGTATGAAGGGGATACCCTTAAAATTTTACTTATGAGATTTGCTGAACTATGGACAGAAGATAGGAAGGCTGGTAAAGCGACACTGGAAATTTTGCGAAAATTAAATAAATTAAATACACATTTATTTAGAAAACTTACAGATAATAGAAAGAGATGTAAAATTAATCGAAATAGAAGGCCTATTAATACAAGTTTTCATAAATAGAGAACACAAATAAAAAACTAAAAGAGAAACACAAAAATTTACACAAACTAAACTTAATATAAAAATTACTTAAAAATTCATTAAAAAGTCTGCACAAACTACGCCTTAAGACAGGACACCCTTGTATTAAATATTTCAACACCATCATCTAAAAAATTAAGTTGTTATACGACCGGATTAAGAATGAGTTTTGTCATTGTCTTTTGTCATATAAAAATTTAGGTTTTCATAATGTTATATTTGTAGGTACACACAGCTGAATTTTCGATAGGAGTTCTGAATAGTCTACAATTCCATTCTCTATGATACTTAAATAATGTACATACGATAATTAGATATAACAAAAAACATTTTGACAGGACGTACAATATATATAGCTGATGTTATAAGGAGTAAAACGATTAGGTGACCACGTAAAAAAACTCATCTTTGTCTTTAAAATAGCTGGTGGGTGACCTCCGTGGGTGGAAACGGGGTCACCAAAATACTGAAATTTGGTAGTCAACAATATAACATATTAACTTTTGGAGTACTTACTGTAGGAAATAGCTCTTTTTATTAACTTATATTTCACCGCGGAACTAGGTATATTATCGGGAGTTATAAACTTATTTAAGTTATCTGAATTCCCGTAGTTTATCTCCAAAGGTCCTGCTATCAGCTCGCATGACGTAAAAACAAACAAAGTCACCAGTAATGTTAAATACTTGGTACACATTTTGCAACTGTGATGAAATGAATTTGGTCGAAGAAAAAAGCAGTTATATATGATTATTATAAAGGTGGGTCGAGCAGTTCATTCGGCGTGTAGGTTAAAAATGTTCCTTATTTACGAAGGATTACGAGAAGGGTTTATTTAGAAAGTTATGTCCTGGTATTCAAATTTAAGAAAAGATTTAATAAATTTTTTTTCTTTTAAAACCTTAATTTTTTGGGAAATTTCTTTTTATTTTCTCTTTATTTTTTTTTAAATGATATTTAAAATTTTTAATTAATCTTGTTTTATTTTTTTTCCCTTTTTCTATTTTATTTTTTCTTTTTTTTTTTTTTTTTTTTCTTTTGAATTTTTTTGTTTTAACTTTTCTATTCTCTTTTTTGAATTTCTATTTTGTAATCAAGTTTTCTCCATGTTTTCATGGTTTAAAACCCATTTTTATTTCTAAATCCTTCCTGTGTTTTATTTTTTTGATTCCTTAAAATGTAAATTAATTTTAATTTTAATTTTTTAAAAAAGGAAAAAAATAATCGTTGCATATAGTTTTTCAAAGTTTTTCAATTATTTTTTTTTTTAACCTTCTTTTAATATTTTCCCACTCATATTTTTTAAATTGTTAATTAAAAACTACTAATTTATAACTTCAAAATTTACTTTCTTTAAAAATTTTTTTTTTTTCTTCAAAATTTATTCACTTTAATCTTTTTAATTGTTTTTATAATTTATAAGCCCACAGTTTTCTATTTTTAAAATTTGTTTTAAACTGTTCCCAATCCTTCCTAATCCTTTTCTTTTACTTGCTATTTCGTTTCAAATAATTAAATATATTTTTTTTTTCAATTCTTAATTTTTTTTAATATTTTTGAAAAATATTTCATCTTAAATTTCATTAGTTTAATTTCCTGCTTTAAGTACCTTTTTAAATTTTATACATTTTTTTTAAGGCCTATCTTCCTTTAAATTTTTTTTAATTTTTTTATTTCTTCATAACAACCAGTTTTTTTTTTTTTTTTTTATTTTTAAGTACATTACGCTTTTTAAACTTTTTTAAAACGCTTTTCCTTATTTTAAACTAAATTTAAAAATGTTCAATATTAAATAAAAATTATTTAAAAAAATTTTTAATTTTAAATAAAAAATTTAAAGCTAATTTAAAAAAAAAAAAAAAACAAAAAAAAATAAAAATTAAAATTAAAAAAAACTGGTTAATTCTAAAAATTTCCTAAAAATTTTTTTTTAATTGTTTATTTGAATTTATTTAAATCTCTAAAAAAGATAAAAAAATTTTGTTCAAAAATTAAAAATTTTTTTTTTAAATTGTTTATGGGAAATTGGAAGAATTTAAAATTTTTTATCAATTTTTTCGACACTTGAAGCCAGTAGCCGGCCTCATGCGCACCTACGGCCAAAAGCCTAGCACGCGCCGAACCCGTACTACAGCTCAAAAAATTGTCATAAATCAATTTGCAGTTTATGTCGTCCCAGCTCCTCTGTGAATTTGGAGAAACTGGAAAATTTTGACCTGGACATGCAATTAAGAAAGCGTTTCTAGCTTCTTCCAAGCCAGCAATCTCAAAGTATGAAGGGGATACCCTTAAAATTTTACTTATGAGATTTGCTGAACTATGGACAGAAGATAGGAAGGCTGGTAAAGCGACACTGGAAATTTTGCGAAAATTAAATAAATTAAATACACATTTATTTAGAAAACTTACAGATAATAGAAAGAGATGTAAAATTAATCGAAATAGAAGGCCTATTAATACAAGTTTTCATAAATAGAGAACACAAATAAAAAACTAAAAGAGAAACACAAAAATTTACACAAACTAAACTTAATATAAAAATTACTTAAAAATTCATTAAAAAGTCTGCACAAACTACGCCTTAAGACAGGACACCCTTGTATTAAATATTTCAACACCATCTCTAAAAAATTAAGTTGTTATACGACCGGATTAAGAATGAGTTTTGTCATTGTCTTTTGTCATATAAAAATTTAGGTTTTCATAATGTTATATTTGTAGGTACACACAGCTGAATTTTCGATAGGAGTTCTGAATAGTCTACAATTCCATTCTCTATGATACTTAAATAATGTACATACGATAATTAGATATAACAAAAAACATTTTGACAGGACGTACAATATATATAGCTGATGTTATAAGGAGTAAAACGATTAGGTGACCACGTAAAAAAACTCATCTTTGTCTTTAAAATAGCTGGTGGGTGACCTCCGTGGGTGGAAACGGGGTCACCAAAATACTGAAATTTGGTAGTCAACAATATAACATATTAACTTTTGGAGTACTTACTGTAGGAAATAGCTCTTTTTATTAACTTATATTTCACCGCGGAACTAGGTATATTATCGGGAGTTATAAA
The DNA here is from genome assembly GCA_033032175.1 of Saturnia japonica. Lineage (NCBI taxonomy): Eukaryota > Metazoa > Arthropoda > Insecta > Lepidoptera > Saturniidae > Saturnia > Saturnia japonica. The sequence goes on along the minus strand of CM065333.1, from coordinate 8,404,411 downwards.
CTTATTTAAGTTATCTGAATTCCCGTAGTTTATCTCCAAAGGTCCTGCTATCAGCTCGCATGACGTAAAAACAAACAAAGTCACCAGTAATGTTAAATACTTGGTACACATTTTGCAACTGTGATGAAATGAATTTGGTCGAAGAAAAAAGCAGTTATATATGATTATTATAAAGGTGGGTTAATGGTGAGCGAGCAGAGCGATTTGACGAGTATTTAGTATTTGTTCCTGTTTCATATTTGTAACGCTTTTTTTATTATTTTCCCTATTTTTTCTTTCCTTTTTTTACACATTTTAGCAAAAATCCTAAACCTCTGGGGTTTGTCTTAGCATGACATGGCCTGACGCTTTATGCATAGCGCTATTGTTTGTAAAATAGGCATGTAATAAGTCAAACGTTCAGTTAATTTTGATATATAGTTCATTGATATTTTATATATCTCCTTATACAATTGAGTTGGCATAGTACTCTTTCAATTTGTATTTGATTTTTTACTATATCTTGAATCTCTAACATCCACTGGTATTATATTTATAGCGTTAGGTAAAGTGAAGGTACGCCAGTCGTAAAGGTTATTTTAAGAGTTATTTTCAATGGCCTATCATGTATTAACTTCATATTTAACTAGTATTTGTATAACGGTATTGTCAAAGTTTTCTATTCATAACAAGTACTCAGCGTGTGCATGAACTGGTAATACCTTAGAAATTTGAGTAAACCTGCATAGTTATCACAGTATTTGCTTTTTATATTGTTTGGTAGTATTAATTTTAAAATACTTATTTGTTGATTCTTTATTTTATCGTGGTAATCTTTTAAATGTGCGTCCATAGCTAGTTAGACCATATTATTATGATGTCAGTTTCAACAAGAGTTGTAAGTATACATTTGCAAAATAATTCCATACCGTAGGTTGTTCTTTAATCAGGAATTTGGCGACAATGGCGCGCAGCTTACTACATACAGATTCCACTTGACAACTTCAATTAAAGCGGTCCTCTACTATTAGTCCCAGGTCGGTATGGCATGGTACTTGTTCTATACGGGCGCAGTTAGAGTTCGGCACATTTTTCTGCAAACAGTCATGACTATGAGTAATGTAATATAATATAATATAATTTATATAATAATAATAATTTAATAATAGAACAGGCAGAAGATAAAACTCATGAATTATTCAAAAGTAAACGTCCAAAAGATACATCTATTGAAGCCGCTCTCTCCTCATCACACAGCGACATACCTAAGATAACTTAAAATAAAAAACTCAGTATAAATTGGAGATATTATGGAAATAAATTATATAATTGGGAATTACGTGCCTATCACCAGTATTATGAATAACTTAATTAAGATAAATTTTAAATATTCTATATTATTCCAGAATCTCTTATCTTAATTATTGTATTAATACATAGCGGATTTGCGCAGTAGTTATTTATATCCCGTAATTTTATTTTTTGTCATATTCTTTTCATCTCTTGGTGGGAGCCCCCCAGTACCTGCTACTTCCTTTAGACCGCTTTAGCGTAGGGCGGCTCGAGTTATTGACGATCAAGCTCTTTCCGATCGGCTTCATCCATTGGCTCTGCGTAGAGATCTTGGTTCACTCTGCGTCTTCTATCGCATTTATCATGAGGAGTGTTCAGAGAAATTGTTTGGATTGATCCCGGCTGCTGAATTACACCATCGGACATCGCGTCAGAATCGTAAATTCCATCCACACCACCTCGAGATCCAGCGTTCCATAACAGTGCGTTTCTTAAAGCACTTTCTGCCTTACACAATCACTTTGTGAAACCAGCTGTCGCCTGAGATCTTTCCGTGTCGTTATGACCTGGTGACCTTCAAGAAGAGAGCTTATTCTTTCCTAAAAGTCCGGCAACGCATCTGCGAGCCCTCGGGAGTTGCGGATATTTATGGGCAGCGGTGATCGCTTTCCATCAGGTGCGCCACCTGCCCGTTTGCCCCCTTTTAACCATAAAAAAAATCATATACCGTATAAATTGAGGAGTGGCATGTATTTCCCGTGTACAATTTTCATCAAAATCGGTAGACAATTATTATTAAATTCCATAATTTCTAATGTATATATTATTAACGATTCTTATAGCCTCTCAATTATTATGGTATGATGTTTGCTTCTTGTCTACAAAATTTGATCAGAATCGGTTGAGAACTGATGAAAATAAAAAAAATCAAATTTTCTTTCCTTGCGATTTCTAGAATTGATATTGTTAATGTAAATTGTTGTAGCTAATCAATTATGTAATTACTTATAATTCCTGTTTACAAAATTTCATCAAAATCGGTCAACAATTATACATTTTTTTTTTATTTGGAAATTATTTTTTCACGATTTCTTTATGTAATACTAGCTATGGCAATGGCTTCGCTCACGTGGACTACAGAATGCCCGCACGAATCTTGCTCCCCAGCCCCCCCTTATTTTAAAGACAAAAATGCTTAGTGTGAGTGTTTCTTAGAAGACAGATGTATACTCTCACTGACTTTTTTTTAGGTCTTTTTATCACTTGCAATTATGTAGTACATTAATTTGCTATATCTCTTATGGTTTACTCAGCGTAAGCCATTTAAGCGCCCGAATTGATTCACCGTGACCAGTTTCTTTTTATTTGTGCGGAACCCTAATTATTTTTCTAAAACAAAAGTAGCCTAAGTTACTATCTATATCATTAGCTATATATCAGTGAAAGTCCCGTTAATATCGGTCCAACCGTTTCGGAGATTATATGGAACAAACAGATAGACGGACAGACATACAGACAACCAAAAATTTAAAAAATGGGCTTTTGTTATAGGTATTATATATACTTTTGTAGTGTAGTTTTACTTTCGTAAACGTACATATTTTAAATTAAACTCCTACAAACATTGTAGAGTTCTTATATAGATAATTCTTGTGCGGTAAATATCTACTGTCGGCTGTTACTGACGCAAATTGCATTGACGCGGAGCGCACGCTGCCCTAGCTCGTGTTCGCAATACCACTCGTACGTACCTTACTCGCTACGTTATTCATCACGACGCTTTCATAGTTTCGAAAGTAGTGCTTCAATGTCTGCTCATTTCATTTTATGTTTACTCTTTCATTCCTATCTAATATTGTAGTTCTTCCATGCCATTATTATACAATAGTATTCATACTTCACGCTTGTCTTTCATTTATGTATACATCATCAATAACCTACAACACACTATACTTTCATATGTATTTAGTAAAAAACTGTTATTTTGACATTACAAACAGACACTTCAATTTAATTAATTGTACAGAAGATAATTCTAGAATTATATTTTTCCTTGTTTGACTACGAAGCGTAGATAGAGGACCCATACTTCTGAATTACTTCGATTTAAATATATGAATTCAAGTGTTTTCGTATTAGTACATCTGTACTTATGATAAAACAGTAAAGAGACGTAATCTGTACATTAAAAATGTTTAAAAAAAAATACTACAGGGGGGGCCTAGAGTCATGGACAGAACACATTTCTATAAATCTTAAAACATTTTCAGGTGATCCAAATCTTTATTTTGAAACTTTTAACACACACCAAATTTATATAAAACAAATACTGTGTACATATTTATAGAAATACATTAATTAATACGTGATAAAGAAAACAAAATATCTTCCATAGAACATTCAGAAATAAGAATGCCAAAAATATAGTCACTACTTTCAAAACCTTTTGCTTTTTCATAGCAAACGCTGTGTCTTTTAAACCATCCTTTACTATGTACTTCCTCAATCCTACAACCCAGATTAATATCATTTCAATCCAATTAATATCCTGAACTTCGAAATTATAAATAGTTTTATCAACATCTGACATTTTCATTTGTAGCTCTCTGAGATTCTTATCAATGAATATCCAATCATTCGTTGTATAATACTTTAGTGCTTTGGACAACTTATATAAAGTCGTATAGGTATTCATCAACCTGTAACAACATAAAATTATGTTAATCAGAAATGATCATAAATTTATTTTTGTTAGGAAATAATGCGAACAGACAAACAGGCAACCTGATTTTTAATTTGAACCCATAACTATATACATAATATGAGGAATTCAAAACAGAAATGTAACGTAAAACGTTACTTGATGCTTAGTAATTCACAATTTGTTTTTTTTTTGTTTTGTGTCAAAAACAAAACCGACTGAAATTATGAGGGTGAACTACCTGTCGATGTCCAGAGGTGTGACGGTGGAAAGTAGCCGCCGGAATCATATCAAACAATACCTCGCAACCCAACACATTACACAAACGCTAGAACATGCGTGTTTGTTGTTAAAGAGTTCCATTGAGCCTTCGAAGTCCAAATTACTTCAAAACGTCCTTAGTTACCTAGTACCTACCTAGTCTTGGATTATCATAAACCCACCAATATATCAATCACTATACATTTCCTATTCGACGTTGAAGAGTTTTTAGGTGTATCTTCGAAATCCGATGATCAATGCTAATTAAATTAAAATGGATCCTACATGAAAATATCCTCTTTCCAACAAAAAAATATTTTTCTAAATCGGTTTATAAATGACGGAGTTATGAGGCAACAAACATTTAAAAAATACAACCGAATTCCTCCTTTTTTTGAAGATGGTTAAAAAATGGAGCATTATAAAATATAAGTAAACAATCTAACAGCTAAAGTATTTACGTTGGATTTTGGCAAAGTAACTCCTATATCAATCAAAATCTAACAGCTGTCATGAATGTTACATAAACAGATTGTTATGTTAGTCCAAAATTTTATATTTTCATTGAGAATGCCAACAGACTCTTTCTTGATTATATACAATCGGAAAGGATTTAATCATTTTTAAACCAAACCGTCATCAGTAGCGGAGAATATAAGCATTAGAATGATGTTTAAATAATTAATTTTGATGAAGAACTAACAGATACATTGTCACAAAAAAAAACACATTTGAGAAATAATATAGAGATTGGTATCATTTTGCATAACATAGCTTAGTTATTGTGCATAAGTGAAATAATATAACCAAATAATCAACTACTTGATAATGGTAGTAATAATTCTGGATAACAAGGACTATCATAGTTGCCGATTTAGTAAGACGAAGAAGAAGAAGAAGTACAAGATTAACTCCTGACATACTGTTTATCTGAGGAATGAGTTCGATTGTCTTGTATGCCAGTGCGTGCTGTCGTATCCCCAACACTGATTGTTTAAGCTTAATGAGAGAACTGGATCTCAAATGCAGCTGCTGGAACACACCTATCATGCTTGAAGACAGATTTTCAACTTGAAGGTAGTAGCTAGCCAAGCGGACATTAGAAATTACCGCACCACCATGATATGATTTCATTACTATGTTTTCCTTCACCGGGTGCTCAGACTCAATGCAGGCTACCGAACTCACATCGATCGACGCGATATCCGTATACGGTACCACTGAGCCATCAGTCTCCGATGCTTTGATTGATCTGATGTTTATAGTAGAAATAAGTCTTGCGGTGATTTATCCTGACCTGGACTTTATTATTTTTGCAATAAAGTTTCATTTACTTCTTTAATTGGATGTAAGAAAAAGATAAATTACATAAATAAGGTACTTTTATTCTGTAACAGTTCGCTAATCCAATAGAACAACGGCTTAATTACATTTAAGTAATTTTTCAGTAGAAAAATTTAAAAGTTTTGAATTGATTAATATTTAGCGAATCTAAGCAAATTTTATAACGACATTCACTCCCTCTATCATAAACTATTGTAAAAACAATTGTGTTATTTTTTCTATATATCGTTTTTGTAACAGGAACTTATGACACTAAAATGTCAATTTTGGCTTTTTAGTAATTATGTCATTGTGGTTTTGGATGAGCGAGTTGATTATAGCATTATTTACAAACAGAAAACATAGGACAAGCAATGTAAAAATGTCTATACATTTTTAACACAGATTAATATAGTCAATTTCATATTCTTATATAATTTTCGACCATATCATTTACACTGGTTTAGTTTTCTTTCTTTGCCAATACTCTTGTCAATTGTCACCCAACTTATTATATTCTTGACATAAACTCTGATAATAATAGGTCTTTACCTATGAAAATGCCTTTCTGCAGTACTGGCCATTTCAAATCAAAATAATTTTTGTTTGGCTAATAATTCTAATTTCAAATTAATTTTATTTTAAAAACATGGAAATCATTTTCCTAAAGTAGTCATTTGTTTATTGATTAGTGTTACATTTTCATCGCATTTCAATCTTTTTTGTCATCATGGATACGTTAAAAATTCGAGTAATTATGGAATATGATTACCGTCGTGGCAGCAACGCGGCACAAGCGGCACGTATCATCAACGACGTTTACGGAGCTAACACTACAAACCAACGCACCACCTGTTATTGGTTTGCTCGCTTCCGTTCTGGGAATTTGACCTTAAAAATGAACCTCGCGGTCGTCCGAATACTTTGGTCGACAGTGACGAATTAAATGCGATTGTGGAAGCTGATGATACACAATCTACGGCTGAATTAGCAGCAGCTTTCGACGTTAGCGTCAAAACAATAATGGTCCATTTGCATCAAATTGGCAAGGTAAAAAAGCTTGACAAATGGGTGCCCCACGAACTCAATGATCGCCAGCACGAAGTACGCGTCGAGACGTGCCTTGCACTGCTTAACAAACACACAAATGAAGGAATTTTGAACCGCATTGTTATCTGCGATAAAAAATGGATTCTGTTTGATAACCGCAAGCACTCAGCAAGTTGGTTGGATCCTGGCTCAGCACCTAAACAATGCCCTAAACGAAAACTTACCCCTAGAAAAGTGATGGTCACTATTTGGTGGTCTAGCACCGGTGTGATTCATCACAGCTTCTTACCAAACGGGGTGAGCATTACTGCAGATGTGTACTGTGAAGAACTGAACACAATGATGGAGAAGCTGGCTCATCTCCAACCAGCATTGGTCAATCGCTCGTCTCCGCTGCTCCTGCAGGACAACGCGCGACCTCATACTGCACAGCTGACGGTCCCCAAGTTGCAAGAACTGGGGTTGGAAGTTCTCCGTCATCCGCCCTACTCATCAGACCTTGCGCCTACAGACTACTACTTATTCCAGAATTTGGATAACTCCTTGGCGGGAAAAAAATTCAATACCCGAGAGGCAGTACAAAATGCCTTTGAAGAATTTGTTGCCTCCCGTCCAGCTGATTTCTTTAAGAAGGGCATCAATAAACTGCCACTGCGCTGGCAAAGATGCATTGATTGCATGGGTGATTACTTCAATTAATACAAATAAAAAATACATGAAAAAAATTAGTTTAAATTTTTTCATACAAAACGGCAATTTCATAGGTAAAGACCTAATATAAATCTAGTTAATATCATAAATAAAATTACCTTGGTATTTTACCAGTTAACTTCATATAAGTATCAACGAAGAAACCAGGTATATAATGCAGGATATAAGTTGCCATCCAAACATAGGGCTCCTTTGTTATATGAAATGCAAAACAATACCACATAGCCTTTGGAGAAAACACATTCCTTGCTTTGTTATTCAGAATCTGGTATAGATCATCTAAAATTAGGAAACTTTTATTAAACATAAAACTGAGGGCGACAAAAAAGATCCGAGAACCTTTAGCAATCGCCGTAGAAATATTTGAAAACTAAAGAAAACTATGCCTCATTTTTATATAATACTAGCCCTGCCCGCAGCTGCTTTCGCGTGGTCTACAGATTGCCGTCGATCCACCCCCACGCGCAAATCATGTTAGCCCCGCTCTCGATTATTTTAAATACAAAAATGCTTATTTTGGGTGATCTTTAGAAGATGGACCTTTTTAAGGTCTACAGTTACGTAGTACATTAATTTGATCTAATATCTCTGATGGTTTACTCCGCGTGAGCCATTTAAGTGTCCCAGACTCGTCGTTTCTTCTATTTGATTATAATTTGTCTGGAACCCTAATTCATTTTCCAAAATAAAAGTTACTCCTTATAACATTAGCTACCTGCCAGTGAAAGTCCCATCAAAATTTGTCTAATCGTTTCGGAGATTATCCGGATCAAACAAACAAACTGACAGAAACTATAGACAGGTTGTCCGGTTTTATTTTAATTTCTTTGGCATTGAACCTTCACCTTCGAAGATACACAAGAGAACTCTTCAAAACCGTTGAAACTGGTTTTCTTTTTTGTTAAAAATTGTCTTGTATTAGTGTCATCCTCACCCTGTGGTAACTTCCTTACAATAATTAATCGTTCACTCACTGGCCTCAACGAAGTAAATTTATAGTGTTGCTATTGTTATTGTACTCGCATAATTGTCAGGGTCCTGTCAACCGTATAAAGTTGACAAAGCTCCTAGATTCCTCATATTTCAATTTCATTATTGCCCCAAGCAAGCTATTGCTCAATTGGTAGCATGTACGATCTCCGCGTCTATTGCCGTTTGTTCGAATACCTGCAATGAGCCTTAGCTCTCATACCATCACACCTGTATTCCCCGAAGGGTTAGGCAGAGGTGTACTAATGTACACCTACAGTTAGTCGAGTATGTTTTTAGGTCGCATGTAATAGGGGGCGAGCCTATTGCCATTAATCGGGCACGAAACCAAACTCCGAGCTGTTACTGAGAAAAATCCAATAACACTTTGCTCGAACTGAGATTCGAACCCAGGACCTCGCTCACAGCAGTCGCGCTTACGACCACTAGGCTAACGAGGCAATTAGCCTTCGCTCTCGGTGAAAGAAAACATCGTGATGAAACCATAGCACGGTGGTAGGGCTTCTTCTAATGTCCGCCTAGTTAGCTACCACCTTCAAGTGGAGAATCTGTCGCCAAACACCAACAGGTATGAACCAGCAGCTACACTTGAGAGCCAGTCTTCTACTAAGCATAGTGTGCTACCATTTTGGGCCTAACTTCACTTAAAATCAAGTGAGATTGTGAACTATAACGATAAAAAAAAATCCGTAGTATCAGTCATTGACGAACTCTCACCCCAGTAAAGGTAATTCCTCGTACTGGTAACCGTGTATATTTTAATCTCTTTCTTTTCACGCGTATCTTTTCTACCTGTCTCGCAACCAGCAGCTATAATTGCATTAACGACATAATCTGCTGGCGTAAAGTCGATTTTGATGTTCCTTCTTGCCACAATTACGTGCATCGCCCCCATTGTGCTTCCTAAAACGAGCTGGAAGATTTTATGTTCATCAATAAATCATACACTTATTAATATAACTAGCTGTGCCCGCGGCTTCGCTCACGAGGATAACAGAATGCCCGCGCGAATCTTGTTCCCCGCTCCCGGCTATTTTAAAGAAAAAATGCTTATTGTGAATGTTCCTTTGAAGATAGATGTATACTCTTCGTGACTTTCTTGTAGATCTTTTTAATGCCTATGATTATGTTGTACATTAATTTGCTATATCTCTTATTTTTTACTCAGCATAAGCCATTTAAGCGCCTAAATTGATTCACAATGACCAGTTTCTTTTTATTTGTGCGGAAACCTAGTTCTTTTTCTAAAATAAAAGTAGCCTAAGTTACTCCCTATATCATCAGCTATCTATCGGTGAAAGTTTCGTCAAAATCGGTCCAACCGTTTCGGAGATTACCCAGAACAAACAAACACACAGACGGACAAAAAGTTTAAAAATGGGCTTATTGTTATAGGTATCGTATATTCCTTCTTATGCATTTAGTAAAAAACTGTTATTTTGACATTACAAATAGACACTTCAATTTTATTAATTGTAAAGATAACAGAAAGAAAAGAAAGAAAACATTTATACTTAAGACCAAAACACGCTATTACATAGATAATGTACATAAAATGGAATAATATAAACGGTCCAGCTACGTGTCCTGCCATTAATTAAGAAAGAGCGTCCAGCTCAACATATGCTGAAATGCCACGGGGCACTTATCGCTGATTTTCAGCTGGAACCTCAAAGCAAGTCACGGTGCGTCAACAATAATCAATCAAAGTATAAAACACATAAATAAAAATAATAATTCACTACTCAAGGCATATAATTTTAAAATAAATAAAAAGTACTGTATAAAACAATATATCTGAGATTATCACTAACTAATAATTAAACTCAGTAGTTTAAAGCAGGATATTAAAATATATATAAATAGAAAGAAATCCTCAATACAAGAATCTACAAACACTGCGCCATTAACAAAAATCGTTTCAAATAAATTCTAAAGTACAACATGGGAGCTTGAGGGGAAGTTACAGGGTAGCGAGCGGAGGTTTGCATTCCAGACGAGTCTCAACTTATCGCGCACGGGTAGTATGGTATTGAAGTCGCGCATTGGAGGGGGCAGGTCATTCCAGCATCGAGTGGCAGCGAACCTAAAACTACCTCGGAAAGAAGCAATAATGTGATGATGGAGTTTTTCACGGAATTTCTACCTGACACGTTGTGGTTGTTAATTTATATTCATAAAATTTATTATTTATATCTATATTGTGTATTCAAGTGATTTAAAAATTATTACATGGCACAAGAGTTCTAAATGAGCAATTTTGTTTGAATATTTAAGTGACTAGAAGACTCTAATGTGAAAAATTACCAAGTTGATAATGGCCGCAACAATCTTTAATTATGTAGATTTCTTGATAAAAAAAAAAGTGTGAAATTCACACGTAGTAGAAGTGAAACCTTCACATCTATTTTTTTTTAATACACACTAAATTACAGTTTTTGAAAATGTATATACAAGTACTCACAATCATTATTCATAATATCATTTTCAATTAATGCACATTTGAAATATCCATGGTAACCTAACACAATAGCATTCAGTAGCAGAATGCATTAAAAGTTTTTGTTTCTTGCCTTTTTGGTGAGGTAATAAAGTTCATTATTGCGTGGCAAAAACGTCTTTTGTACCATTTTACCATTGCCTAAAACTTTCCTATTTCATTTTCTCCCACGTTAAATCTTATGAATTTATGTGTCTGTCTCTTTTTACTGTCGCTTTCGCATTTTCGTTTCATTTGCTTTTTCGTTTCATCGACTTTCAAATCAAAACGATGCTAAAGAAGTTTTCACTTCAATAAATAAGAAGTAGAATAAACGCCGTTACGGAATATAAAAAATGGATGCTAAAGATTAATAATGGACATTTGACAGTATTAGCTTCAACCGATATTTTACACACCAGCATTGCGACGGCAAATGTCAACTAATACATATCTAGAGGGACCACACAATTTTTATTGCATACAACCTACAAATACATGTCTTTATTTTTTTCGAATCAATAAGAAAAATAAATTAATGTAATCTACGTACGCCGCTTGGTCCATATACGCTGCTCATATCAATCCAACCCGGCGTCGGTTCCTTGTATGTACAAATCACTGAAACAATAAAGAACTCTTTACATTGTAAGCTTCATAACTGCATAATATCAGGGTCTCGGTATTGAATAAATACTTTTCTATTTCCGGTAGATAATTTTTTTGGTTTATATTAGGTTGAGCTGAACAGAGCTTTTTTATGCTATAATTATTTTGGTCCGTTTATAAAATTCAGAGCAGCGTATAGATCGCCAAAATAAAAATAATAACAATACACAATATAGAAAAGTAAGTATAATATTATTACTTTATTAATATTGATGGTTAATTTCATTAAGTTATTACAAGCGATATCAATTTTTTGGAGCTACGTTTGTTTTGCTACGGCAAAGAAGTATATATAACTCTTTACGTAAATGCGTTTATTACTAGATTTAGTGGAAACTGATTTTGGTCAGTAAACTGTTTGTTTCCCTTATAATAAATAAATAAATAAATAGCTACATACAATTTTTTGTGTTGTATTACCATAAGAATTTTGTTGAAAATGGTTTAAAATTAGTGCTGTTTAAGTTGAATCTCTAAGAAATAATATTAAGAACTTCCTCATCGAATTTTTCTTTTTCCATACAAGTAAATAGTATGACATTTTGCTTTTGTTAAACTTTAGAAGCTTATATAATTCGTCAACGGATGGATCTCCGTTTTGAAATTACCAATACATATTTCTAGAAAAAATTAAATTATCTACAAAAAAGACCTATTGGGATTTTGCTTAAAACCACAGATTCGAAATTTATTCGTGGTCAAAATAGAATTAATAGTCAATTTCACAATTTTTTTTAATTGTAATATAAATTAAAAATCAGTTTAAAATACTACTTATAAAGAAACGGAGATTAAATACAATTTCTATTAATTAACAGGAAATTTCAAGAAACTGATGATGGTCTAATAAAGAAAATAAACATGCTTTAGAAGAGTTATTCATGTAAAAATACCAATGGAAGGTCGAACGATGCAAACAGGGAGATCTTTGGCCTCCGTCCGTATTACCTCTTCACCTAAGGCTTTCGTAAACGTGTAGGTGTTCGGCCAGCCCTTAATCAACCTGAAAGATAAATAATTAATATCTGCAAATTGATCAATAAGCGTATTTGTCAAAACGATGGAAATCCCAAATTAAATGAATAGGCCAGAGCATGCTACAATTATATTTATTTGCTAAATAACCTTTTCTAAGCAGTAAGAATTCAGTAGTAACATGCTTGTAATCTGCGTTGATCATCATCTTAGGAACCTAAGCTTTCGGTGAAGGAAACATATCGAGCATTTCCTGATGTTCCGAGGATGATAAATAGCTGAAAAACGTTTGCACTAATAGCGCTACTCAAAAGAGTTCTTTTCAAGCACTTAATAGAAATACTGTTAAAATCACTTACAGTGGCGTCATGTCGTTAAGTCTAGCTTCTTCAGTAGTTTCAGCCAATTGCATCATAGATTCAGGTGTAAAGGGGAGCGGATAGAAATCCTCAAATACTTCACCACCAATATTTTTTTCTGTAGCATTAGAATATGCAGTCGAAACGTATATCAACGCCCTGAAGCCAATATCATCGAAATCAATAACATATAACAACATTGGTGTTGATAAACTATAACCTAAGAAGGCAATTCTAGATATCAATTGGAAATAATAATTTAAGAACCCGTAAAAATCCCAATTTCAGTATAATTTTTAATTTTAAGACTTAATATGGTGAACTTTCTATCTGTACATATTACAAGCTTATGATTGTTTTTAATTTGGTTATTAGGGTTTAGGGTTCCGTATCTCAAAAGGAAAAAAGGAATCCTTATATGATCACTTCGTTGTCCGTCTGTGTTTGTCTGTTTGTCATTTTTGTCAAGAGTGCGTGGAGGGTATCTAGCTTAAATTAATATAAAAAAACTGAAGTCTACAATACCTTGAAGCTGTACAAAAATCAAACTTCTAAGTCAACGCAATCAAAAGATACGGCTGTTTATGTCGCATTTTTTATCAATTTCAAAGGGAACAAAAACAAAAACCTATAGCGTGTAGGATTTTGAATGTATTCCAAAGAAAGCGCCCTATAAAAATGTTTTTGGTAAAATGGGTATGGGTATGGTAAAATACTATTTTCATTAATAAATTATTATTATTTATAATAATTTATTAGTATTTATTTAATGTATTAATATTATTAATAGGTATGTATTATACATTATATTAAAATGTAAGGACTGCCTCGTTTGTCTAGTGGTCATTAGCGCGACTGCTATGAGCGAGGTCCTGGGTTCGAATCCCAGTTCGAGCAAAGTGTTATTGGGTTTTTCTTATTAAATTTCAAGAACTATAAAATTGGGTGTTGAAGAGTGTTCAAAGGTTTTCAAACATTACAATTTTTCATGTCTAATAGTGGTAACGCCATATATTACCTACCATCTCCCACCCCCTCCCCCGTCGTGTACGATTTGTTACCGACACCACTCTGCCTTCGTCACGCGCTCGCACAGCGGTCGAGATTATTTTCATTGCTCACGTGCACCCCGCGCTCCCGCTGAAAATCGCCTAAATTCGCGAATTACTTCCTCGATATACATTTAAGAACGGCTGCAAGACAACCAGGAGCAGATTTGCCGATACACAGCAGAACGAAACCAGGTCAGTGCACGACGTCCTTTTTCCTTCCCAACGCAACCCCGCGCCATTGTGGCATACTATAGGGCACTTCGCGTGTCCAAATAGCTTTTGGCTTATGTAGGAGTTTGCCAAACTAACATTAACACATGTACCACTATACTTTCTTTTTACAATATGATTAAAGGCTGAATCTTAATTGTTCTCTTGCTTCAACTAGGAATGTTTATAATAATGATATGTGTTGTGTCGTGCGCATTGTTTTCACATTTAGAAGAATTTTATCAAGTTCTTTACAGATATCTTTATTCCGTCATTTGACTCCAGTATCATAATATTATGTATAATAATAATTACGTTCACCACTAACATATTAAAAAAAACCTGGAAATTAATAATAAAAATTTGACCTTAAATTGACGCAATTTCTAGATAGATTGATAACCTCCTTTATGCTACATACGTTCGTCTTAATCGCTGTGTTTAATGGCTCTTTAAAGTTTGTGGTTGCAGCCAAATGAAAGATAACGTTCACCTAAAACCAATATTTATACAGTAACATATATTATGTTAATACAAAACGATACACTGTGAGAAACAATAAGCAATAATTTCTTAAGCAAAATAAAATCACCTTTAGAGACCCAATAACTCAACAATTGCGAAAGCACCTCTGCCATACCATTTTCTTCACAAAAGCAGCAACGTGAGGGCTGCTGTTAAGCTGATTCGAAAGTTTCAATTGTCAACATGTACAGGCATATGTACAAGCCGATAAAAGGAAAACTTATAAAAACCTCTTCTGTGATTATTTTCCAGTTTTCATTACTGATACCAAGTCCAGCTCGTATCATATCTCCTTCAACTCCAGTAATCTTCTCGCCGAAATTTGGCTGCTCATTACGCAATATATCGAAGACCTGGAAACAATACGTACAACTATAATCAATGCTAACAACTGACACATAATTATACTCTATACCAATTCTGTATAAGTCTCTTTTAATCTACGCTATTCCTTTCTGTTCGGTGCTACTTGTACTCACTTCGACCCCCCGGTCTTACGATATCGTCACGCCAACGCTACTGCTGTCTTTCTGCGGGGTGTTTCCTTCTATGGTAACCATTTAAGAACTACTTTGCACCAAGAGTCATGTTTACGAGCTATACGTCCATCGCAACTCCTCTATTTGACACATTTTGCAAATTTAGATTTTTGTCTGAGCCTAATACCAGGTAGGTATAGGATGCACGATGTTACTTCAAATAGTTTCCATATAGTTGGGACATATTTGGTGAGGACCAAGGTATTGTCTACAGAACTGAAACCTGGGTCCGCACCAAATATGCTTTAGTTAAAATGATGATACATATAAACATAAATATTGACGTTTTCAATTCATCGTCTGCTTGTCAGTTATACGATGAGCTATTCAAGATTGTAGAGCATTTGAATGAGCTAATGCTAGCCGCCACCTTTAAGTTTTAAATACATCACTAACAATCTACCTGTGTCTTCTAGCAGCCGTATTTGAAAATCATTTGAGGTAAGTCGGTACATATGAAATATCAGCTTAATTTGTGATCAAATATCTAACACCTGTACCATCACTACTCCTTAATGTATGAAGAAATGTAAATAGAATCGGAAGATTGAACCTTTACTTAAAACCTTTGATTTGAGCAAAATGCTAACACGCTAAGCTTTGAATTGATTGACTCTATTTCAGCTGCTCGAAAAAAAAACTATATCTACTTGCCGATATATCATCAACTTTAGGGTTGTATACAATCAGACGAGCACCTGCAAATACCCCACCACTATGCAAATCTACACATAACATTTACGTTTTTATTATACATACCGTATCTTTCATTATTTCTGATATTCTCAGCTGTATTGTCTTCTCTTTCTTTGGTCTTAAAATCACGTATACTTTCTCTATCGCGCATGATCTGGAATTAGAAAGGAAGACTTTAAGACTTTAGAATTATATTAGAATGTTCAAGTAACTACTTTTATCAGGTACTTCATAGGGATCTCATTTATAACGATACAAGCCAGTATCACTTGCATGTGATACTCTCTGACGAATGAAGAAAGGCTCTATGCTCTCAACCCCCTAACAGGATGTGTGTAAGCAGAGTGCAACGCAAGTATTATACAACATCATTATGTGCAACACTTTGGTTGCAAAAGTATGTTAGGCAATTTTTAACTAAAACTTGTAGATATGGTCAATGATGTTTCAAAAATTTGTAAAGAAGGCAATGCTGTGTAGAAGAATTATTGCAAAGGGAGGATCCTCCGACCAGACGGGTGTTATGTCTGGCGGGCAGCTGCCCAACGGTTGTAGTCGGGTTCTTGTATATATACTCAATTGAAGAGTTAATTTCTATTGCGCGATGTAGGATGCGTCGTATGTGGCTCGATAGATGTCGCTGTGTGTCGCTATGTAGATGTCGCTACATCACTCCCCTCCGAGACCGGAGGTCGATAGCAGGTTGAGTCGTCCATACATCATCTAGTGATGCTTGCCGGGCCAGTGGGATGTTCCAGTGAGTCGGAACCAGATGCCGCATAGTTCACGGTGAGTCGGAACTGTCTGCGGTGATGCCCCAGTAAGTCGGGGTGATGCCCCCAGTGAGTCGGGGTGATTGCCCCCAGTGAGTTGGGGTGATGCCCCAGTGAGTCAAGGTGATGCTGCAAGAATGCTCCAGTGAGTCGGAGTGTTGCAGTGCTGCGTAGTGGCTGGCTGCTGCGTCGACCAGGAGAGAAGTGCGTCTCTGCTTACTGACCGGCCGAAGTGCAGTGTGCTGTGCCAAGATCGCTGAGAAGGCTGTGAGTGATGACCAGGAATGCGCGCGTCCGCTGCATGCTGGTGGTCAGGATACCCGTAGTAGCCGTGGATGCTGGCTGGCTGTATGACTCACTGCTCGAAAGCTTGTGGAAGTGATGATGACGTCACGATGTAGCTGTGCGAAGAAGGTTGCGCTGACGATCACGTCGCTTGATGACGCAACTGAATATGCATAACCAAAATTAAGAAAACTTAATTTAATTTCAGCTCTAAGACTGGCTGCTAGCGATGCCGCTATATTATTTACTCTAGGAGTTGTATGGACCGTGATCATGCCGCTAGTTCTGCGATGTGGTGGTGCAGCTTCCGCAGCACCGCGGTCGGGTTTAATTCACTCTATAATATTTAATTGGTTTCTCGGAAATGGCTTTAACAATTTAGTTGATTTTGTTTGTTTTTAATTCTTTATTGATCATAAAAGCACAATTAGAGGACTTAATGCTAAAAAGTATTCTCTGCCAGTCTTCCAGGGGAACGAGAAAAAGGTATATTATGCAAAGTTTAGTAAAAATAAAATCTGAAGAATATTCAACTACTTTTAAACCTACGTAGCGAATTATTATTTGTTTATTTTCACTAATAAGTTTCTTTACAAACTTTAGTTAAAGCCATCCTATTAAACATCTGTGGTTTGTCCAATGCCATGGCCTGAGGTTTTATTCAACACGTTGCTATTTGTTAATGTATAGTAATAAGTAATTAATTCAGTTAATAGTAAATTATAATTTACTATACCTATTTAATCGAGTTGACTTATTAACCTTTAAGATTTATTTAATGTTTTTATTATTTATTGTATTTATTTTATTGTCAAAGTTATGGTACGCCTGCAATAAAAGTTATTTTTACCTTGTATTTTAATGATTTTGTTAATGCCTGTCGTGTATTAACTCCTCATACTGGTATTTTCAAATTGTTCTATTTTGAAACAACTAATCAGCGCGAACATGAATAGGTAATACATTACAATATTTGAATAAACCTATATAGTTATCACAGTATTTGATTTACTTTTTAATACTTGAAGAAATCCCGAGAGTTGGCTCTTTGGCTGTAGATAGGACGCGAATTCCACAGTCCAAATTCAGTTCCAAATTTAATATGATGACGGTATGATAAATAATGTATGTATGAAGTTCGTTCATGCAAATATTCTTCCATCGACAAAAACGCTGCATTAGCTTCAAAGAACATCAAGCGTCGTTTATTTAGAACTAGCTTTGCCTTCAGCTCCTTTCGAGTGGACTATAGAATATCATCGGACGAACGCATGCGTAAATCGTGCTGCCTCCGCTCCCACCCGCAGCGGTCGTCCACCGGTTATTTTAAGGATAAAAATGCTTATTGCGGGTTATCCATAGACCATTGTTTCTCAACAATTTTTAAGTCGCGACCCACGTAAAAGCCAAAAATTTAAGTAAAAAGCCTTGCGACCCCGTCACAATAAGATTATAATAATATGTACATAGCGTGCTATTTTTATCAGCTATACGTTTATTTAACGTGACCATACGTCCCGTTTTGAACGGGACCGTCCCTTTTTACGGTAAACTGTCCCGTTGTCCCCAAAAAAAGCTCCGGGACGAAAAAATTTGTCCCGTTTTCTGAAACTGCGCGAAATTTATAGAGCTTAAAGGACGCGAGTGGTGCGTGATCCAGTGTTGCCAGTGTTCGATACAAAGTTGCCAAGGACTGCAAAAAAAGTAACATTTTGATACCAAAAGTAATAATGCATTTTCATAATTATTGTAGAAAAACACATTTCGTCCCATCCGACGAAAAAAATCACTTCTGCTGAATCATTACTTTTCAGTAGAGACGTTTGAATTTTCGTTCGGTTAAACTTGATTATAACTTTTTAATTAAAAAAAATACAACAATTCTGTATTGTATATTTTTTAGTAGGGTTATGAGGGTTATTTATTATTGAAATACTATTTTAAATATTCAGGTTTTCAGGAAATCATGGGTTCTAAAATCATATGTACCCATATACATAAGAAACCATAACTAAAAATTTGGTTTTAAGAGATTAAAGAACTATTTTCGTCGTAGTTAGGATTTCGGAATTGAGGACTATATTAATATGAAATCTTTTTCCATGGATATACAGATTTCTTAACAGTATCATGTAACTAAGAAATTGAGTACTATGATGCGAATTACTAATAAAGTAACAATAAATATTCTTTAAATGACAGCTTTATTAGAAATAATTAAAATTACAATTTGTAAACATGGTAACACAATAATATTATAAAATAACACCAAAAAACCTCTTTTAAAGTTAAAAAAAAAAACATGGCATTAATCATACTGTTTTTTTTACTGATCTTTTTTTGGACAAAAAAATCCTAAATTAAAGTTCTCATTTACTATGTCGCGGTACTGTCGCTCAGTTTTAGCTTGAACAGAATATTTTTCACTATCAACCCGATCTTTGTACATAGTGAACATACGAGAAATACTGAGGCAGCCATCTAAATATAACTTTGAAGTCTTTTCCCTGAAGTAATGTGACTCAATAGGTTCAAAAGCTTTAACATGATCACATACACTGTTTATCATTTCGTCAACCATAACTTTTTTGTGCTTTTGATGCCGACCTCTTTGATCCCCACCCATTAGAGTACTACCATCATATTTGTCCCATGAACTTTGATTACTTTACCACTCATTCCAATAGTATTTAAAAACATTGTCTTACATACTTCTATTTTATTAGCAGCCGCATCCGATACTATAAGCGGCAAAAAATATTTAATAGTAAATTGCCTGTTATTAGGTCCTTCTCGGTTAAGGCAGCGCTTTTTTTTCGCTTTCGTTGAATTGTTGACAATAAATAACCACTGTTTTTCTTTATTAGATAGAGCCCAAAACCTTGAAAAAATTATTTGTCGATTAGCAGATGACAGTTTCTCAAAACATTTATAGCGACAATTACAAGGTGGTCTCAGTACTTTCTGGTCGACTACGTTACCTAACCTATTGATAAAAGCTTTACCCTGATTTTTAAGTAATTTTCGTTTAACATCACACCATTTAGACACATTCCTTTTGCGTTTCCTTGATTTGCGTGGTTCGCTGGAAGCCCTATCAAGAGTATTCTGCCACATTTCATGTACTCCGCAAAATTCATCATTGCATTTTTTATTTGTATGCCTGTTTAATGGCAAAGGCATGGGTGTAGGAATATTAAGACAATTTATTATATTATCATTGGTAGGGATGAATGGCATTGAAGAGTTATCGAAACTTGTAGTAACCTCTATGTCAAAAGGTGACGGTTGTATAATGGACGACGGTTCCGTTATGTTAAATATACCCGCATTTAGAGAAGTTTCGTCTGGAACAGTGACACTACTTTCTATAAGTTGATCCTCTATTATGAGTTCTTGATCTAATAGTACGTCTTGTAAATTTTGATACACCTGCTCAGCTCCTTCTGGCAACGGAGAAGAACCATCCCGTGTCTCTTAAATATAAGGGCGTTGTTAGTATTACAGAAAAAATGGGTGACACAAAATATATTGTGAAATATTGATTAGATATTTTATGACTTAGATAAGACACTATAACTGAAACAGAGTAAGTAAATAAAAAAAAAATGTATGTACGTATGGATAATTTAAGTAACATAACATAGTTTTACGCATGTATCTTCGTAGGGTTAGGCAGAGGTGTAATTTTGTTTCCACCTACGGTTCGCCGACTATGTTTAAGTCCCACGTAATCCTTATTACGCGTATTAATTATGACTTAACTCATTATGCTAACAAAAGTACGTATTCGCTATGTAGTAATCATTAATGTCGTATAAATCGCTTTACACTAGTAATAAAAAAAGAAAAATTAAATTATTCACAAGGGTTTTACTTTAGGCACACTATTAATATATAAGTTGTTAATTTCATAAAATTAAATATATTAGGAAAGTGAAAAATAAAACGTAAATAGTATTATCTTAAACGAGTTACGTAGAAAAAGGATACATATGCACTAAAGACCAACCGTCCCAGGTTCATTTCCGAATAAAATAGTTATGAGTACCTATACACCTTCAAAATTTTACCTACTTTCCATAGATTAATAGTATATATCTATATATACCGTACCTATTAGGACTTTTTATCTATGAAATTATTATAAAACTTATAATTGTATAAATCAGAATAAGGTAAAGAATTTCTTATGTTATGGTTTTTGTCAATTTATTTTAAATAAGGTTATATAAAATATTATGTGTCATTTTACTTGGGAATCGAATGGTAGAAATTCTTAAACCCTAAATTCTGAAAAACTGTTAAAATAATAATTATCATGTAAATAAAAAGAAAATTTACTTACGTGTATCTAAATTATGATTACTATCTTCTGTTCTAAGATTTGTGTAGATAATATTATCACTGTCAATTGCATTTTGTTGGTTAAGTGCCAAATTCAAAAGTTGTCTCGAACGACGATTCATTTTATTATTTTGTTAGTTTAGTGCGCTATGAAGTTAAATTATAATTATACAGAAGTCTACACCCAAGTAAAACTTCAAAACTTCAATAATTATTACGTTAACCAGCAAAGAGTGTCGTCTCCCGCGAAGACCGGTGGCGAGTGACGATAGAACGGCGTGTGCGCCTCTTGCGGGGTGGACATGCGAAACTTGTAAGGTTCTGTCTAGATACATACCTTTATACGTCGAACTTAAATCACATGTATCTTTTTAAGCCATTCAAATCTCAAAAAGTACTTGGATTAGAAAAATAATTTATACACAGAAATAAAGCTAAAGAGAACCATAACAAAACAAAAAAAGAAAACAATTTCAGTTATTTAATTAAATATAACCTTTTTCGTAGGATGGGACGATTTTTATCCTTTTTATGTATGAAACTAGCGTTGCCCGTGGCTTCGCTCATGTGGACTATAGAATGCCCGCGCGAATCTTGCTCCCCCGCTCATGGCTATTTTAAAGACAAATATGCCTATTGTGGGCGTTTCTTGGAAGGTCTTTTTAATGTCTACAATCACGTCCTATATTAGTTTGCTATATCTCTTATGGTTTACTCAGCGTAAGCTATTTAAGCGCCCTAATTGATTCACCATGAATAGCAAGCAAGTGCATAACTACTATCATATCTCACTAACTCAGTGTTTAATTTTTATAAATAGAAAACAGTATAAAGTGGGTTAAAAAGTTAAATTAAAATGGACAAATATGTGACAAAACGAAATGCTCCTTCTACGTCTGGTGAAACGGTGAAGAAAAAGAACAGGTTATACGACGACACATATTTGAAATATGGATTTATTTCATTGGATGTCAAGCCGCAATGTGTTGTTTGTTTTCAAGCCCTATCTGCGGAAAACATGAAGCTTTCAAAATTACTCCTGCATCTGGAAACCAAGGTCTTTGGTCTTGTGGTCTTTACAAGGCAAACCGTTAGAATTCTTCGAGCGTAGGTCACTTGTTTTGAAAAATCAACAAATTGCTATAAAAAAATCCAGCCGTAATGAGACTGTAGCACTTCATGCATCCTACTTATTAGCACTGCGAGTTCGCGTTTACGGAAAGACTCGTTTTACCTGCTGCCATGGATATTGTCAATATTATCATAAGTCCGGTAGAAGCTAAAACATTAAAAACTATACCCCTTTCAAATGATACAATGTCGAGGCGTATTAATGAAATGGTTCGATGTGTCTTGTGATACGTCAAACTGAATAGCAGAAAATTCACTTAATTTAACTTTTTTAACTATTTGGTCGTGAATATGTCGATATTATATATCGACGTATCACAAGATATATCGAACTTTGCGCAATTTTTACGTTTTGTTCGATATGAATGTGAGGAGTCTATTAAAGAAAATATGCTTTTTTGTAAATCAATTCCTGGTCGAGTAACAGGCGAAGGACTTTTTAACGCATTTATCGAAGCAAAACAAATCGAAAGCTTGGACTGGAATAAATGCACTGTGTTATGTACAGTTGGCGCAAAAGCGATAACGGAGAAGAACATTGCGTGATAGTAAAATTAAACGATATTATGCCGCATGTGGAATGGACGCATTGCTTTCTTCACAGACATGCACTTGCCACAAAAAAGATGCCGAACAGATACAAGCTGTTAAAATTGTTAATTTAATTAAAAGCCGACCGTTATTAACTAGATTGCTTTCTACACTCTGTGAAGAAATGGGCGTCAATAATCATTTACCGCTTTTCCATACTGAAGTGAGGTGGTTGTGGCGTGGAAAAGTTCTTACAAGGCTTTTTGAATTACGAGATGAATTAAAAATCTTTTTTACAGATAAAAATAGTTAATTTTTAGAATTTGTACAAGACAAAGAATCTTTATTACTATTGGCTTACTTGAGTGACATATTTTCACATTCGAATGATTTAAATAAGAGTTTACAAGGCCGTAACAAAAAAAAACTTATGACAGACTTATCTGTCCTTTATTTGACCTTAGTCAATGCCTTTATCAAAAAGGTTAGTATTTGGATACTGCATTTGGATGCTACTGCAACTTCTGATTGTAGTGTGCTAATTAATTACCCAGTAGTACGTACTATTTATTAGTCTATCTGTAAGTAAGGCAGTGTGAAATATATCGTTAACCAGCTAACACGTGTCTCATCATTTAGATCTCTCTCTTCCCCGCACACCCGACATTCCGTATGATTATTGTTCAGTCAAAGTCTGCATAAAACGGAAGAAAACGTACACGTTTCAATATGGACCAATTTGATTGGTGAATCGCAGTTGCCAACCATTTTGGTGCTTCTTTCACCCCCCTTCGCCTTCCTATTCCAACCGACGACGAAGACCGTTGCCGACATAAATTTAAGAAAAATCCAAAAACTGTGGATCTGGTGGAATCCAAGTATCCCGACCCTGACCTCATCAAAACTGGTGAGTAATTGTGATATATCCAACAATTATATTAACAAAAATTCGGATATAGAAAATTCAGTTATTGACCGTCTGTTGAAAAGCATGAAAACGCATTTAGGTGAATTAATAATTCAGTTACCAGATTATTTTCCAAATGACAATAATGATTTATCGAAAAGATGAGTTCTCAATCCGTTTGATGACTATTGTTGGAGCTGTCGAGTTACGAAATTACACTCACAATCAACTCATTGAACTATCGGCTGATAAAACTTGACAACTGGAATGTTTATCTCAAGATTTATATCAATTTTGGCTTGCACGATGACGTGAGTACGGACGCCAATTAACGGAAGCTTTGAAAATATTGACATTAAACATCATCTGTTATCACTTGAAAATAATTTACTTATGAGTGTTTGCAAAGATGATCCACGTATAGAAAAACTTTTAAGTGAGAAACAATGCCAAATATCGCATTAATTAATTAATGTTCAAGATTAATCATTTTATTGAAACTTACTTAGTAAGCTATAAGCTTATTTTTTCATGTTATTTATAACATCTTAATTAGTTTTATAACACTACACTAAAATTAATTCCTTTAATAAACGAATCTTTTGTACCTATAAGTAGTTTGAATTTGTTATATTTCAACAGACTGCGACACCCTTTAAAAACAAACTCGACACCCCAAGGGTCGCGACCCCTCGCTTGAGAAACGATGCTTTAGACGATAGACATATTCTGGCTTCGCCTGACCCTTTTGTAGATCTTTTTAACTTGATATATCTCTCAAGGTTTACTCGGCGTAAGTTGTTTAAAAAAAAGTATCGAAAACAGCCAAAAGTATCTTTTTTCGAATTGATTCACCATTACCGTCACAGCTTATTTCGTAACATAATTTTTCTAATATTAAAACAGGATCCGATAATCTTAATCTTTACATATGTAATTTATTTCAAACTTCAAATCGTATATTATTTAAAAAAATGCATATATTTGAAATATAAATTTGAATATATTAAGTTTATGTTGTATGCTCGAGGTCCTGGGTTCGATTCCCAAGTCGAGCAAAGGATTATTGTTTTTTTTAATGAAATTCTCGGTAGCAGCTCAAAGTTTGGCTTTGTGCCCGATTAATGACTATAGGCTCGCCCCCTATGACATGGGACTTAAAAAACATACACATCCGCTTAACCCTCCGGGGATACAGGCGCGTTTATCTATTATATTAATACTATTGTACAATTGAAAAAAACAGATAAACCCGATCGAGATTCTAGCCAGTTATTCAAGATGACAGAGTGGTTTTCCGAACCGGAAGTAGTGTTTTGACGTTCTTATTTGCCTTCTTAAACTAAATAAA
The DNA here is from genome assembly GCA_033032175.1 of Saturnia japonica. Lineage (NCBI taxonomy): Eukaryota > Metazoa > Arthropoda > Insecta > Lepidoptera > Saturniidae > Saturnia > Saturnia japonica. The sequence continues at coordinate 8,379,274 of CM065333.1, read as the reverse complement.
AAAAAAATATTTTAATTTTGTTTTTGACACAATATAAAAAAAAACACATATTATCACTAATTTTATGATTGTTTTACCTCAAAAGCTTCTCAATGAGCAGCTTTCCGAGAAAGCCTGTCCCTCCAGTAACGAGAACGGTAGATCCGTTGTAAAACTTCTGGATATCGGAACCACCTTTGCCAATAGCCTCGGTGATGGATCTTCGTCTCTCTATCATTTTCAGTTCCAGAGCAGCCGCTGGATCCATTTCGTTGGAACTTTAGAAATATAAAAATGATACAAATTTTTATTTATTTTATTCCTTGAGTAAGATTAATACTAATTATTATTAATTAGAATGAATTATATAATTATTATTACTAATTATTGAGATTAGTACTATATAATAGAGGACATTACAAGACAATTTAAAAAAAAACTACTTCAATGATTTTGAGGAGTTTTCCGGAGGATTTTCAAAGTTCCAATACAAATGAAATGAAAATGGCACCACCCTTCAGGTATCCCGTATCTTATAAATAAGAATAATCTGAATCGCTTCATAAACAAATAAGTTATGGATGAACATCCGTAAAAAAAATACATTCGATTTGTTAAACCTCGAGTCCGACTTTTGTTGATGCCGGTTTAAGGAAGGAAAAAAGAATAGCAGTTGACTTGTTAGACTATTAAACGCGCAAATAACAATTTTTTTCTATCTTTGCTTTTTATTTGATTCCCAGACGATTTCATAGCCTATTGTTATGATTGAAGGTCAGAGCTATATTTTTATGTATAATATATTATATTATATTTGCGTTTAGATCTTTTTAGTATTCGTTATTTATATTTCAAGGGCATCGGGTTAGGTTTTTGTATTTAATAAATTTGTTTGTCCAGTTAACTATTATACTACGATTCTTTTTTTAATACTGAATGCTTTGTATAATTTTAATAAATTGTATTTAGCAACAATATTCTCTCAGAATCATGGTTTGCTTACTGCACTGATTAATTATTAGTAGCTGGTTTACTTTTAGGATTGATGGGATGTCAATCACTGTTACTGTGATAATTTTAGATCATGCGTAATAGGGAGTTGTATATTTTTCTTTATAAAGGTTTTATGACACTAAATAAAACCTATGGCTTAATGACAGAGAGATAGTTACTCTACAAATCCATCTTAACATTCGCATCTCTGCCACGTGTAATCTTCTTTCATCCAGTTCTTTCGTTGCCCAGCACTCAGATCCATACGTCAAGACAGATCTTATATTGGTTTTATACACTTTTCCCTTAATAGTCACCCAACTAAATCGTCTGGCTAATTTTTTTATTTATTGTTTAAACATTAAACTACAACATATAAAAAATGCATATTGCCTCAAACATATTTTTGGACAAAAAAATATAATATTTTTTTTAAATTTAGGAGCTGATTTAGCCCCGCTGCTCACCAGCCAGGTCTGCAGCTCCGTTTTGATATTTGTCATTTGTTTTTATTGGTGTTGTGCTGCGGCATGGTGTAATACGATGTGTATATCTGTAAAGGTACTTCACACAGTCCTTAACTAGTGTATTTGTTATTGTAATATTTTGTGAATGTGTTGTTGATGTGACAATAAATAAATATTATCTTAGGAACAAGTTCACCTATTCCTAGGTTCTGCAAGATCCTAAATAGCTATAGTGATATTGCAACTACTCGAGCAGTATACAAACTTGTTATAGGTACAGTATTTTTGTTAGGAGCGTGGGAAATGTAATAAATTTATAAAATTATCGTAGCATTAGACATTCATGCGGTGTCTGTTACATTTAGCGTAATCTATAAGTCTCATTATTTTATTTTAATATTACTGTAAACACTTGTAGACCAACTCTTATAAATAAATACATATTATGCCTTCGCTGACTTTTTAAAGTTACGTTAATTTGATATATATCTAATGGTTTACTCCGCTTACGCCATTTAAGCGCTCCAAAATCGTCGCTTTTCAGAATTAATTTTTATTTGCGAGCAACTCTATTTTTATTGAAATAAAAGAATCCTAAGTTACTCCTTAAAACATCAGCTGTCTGCTAGTGGTAAAGCCGGTTGAACGGTGTCGGAGACTAGCCAGAACAAACAGGCAGATAACAAATTTAAAAATTAATTTTTAGTTGTATGTACCATACTATAAACTTTCATATGCATTTAAACTGTTATGTTGACTCTACAAACAGACACTTCAATATTATTCATTTGTATAGATTATTACATACCAAATATTGCTATAGGTGGCACGGTGGTGCTAAAATAGTGACAGCTCTCAGGCACGTCCCAACACAAAATGATATAAAAATTAGACACGAAACAGAGGTTCATTAATTACAATACATTAATTACATTTTTTAATGTAATAAATTATCCTTGTTAAAGTTACATGGATTCTAGTATTATTGTTAGATATTTCTTGGTATGTATGTATATTGAAATCACACTAATGACCCGCACTATTAACGGGGCGCTATACCAACAGGTGTGTTCTGTGACCAGATGCATTATATAAGGCGGCAGCAACAGGCTTAATGGGCCCCGCGCAATATTTTTATTGATCCCGACGATCACATCGAAAATTCGAATAAATATTACACATCCGTCTCTCCAAACAGAGCGTGCCAGCGCCCACGCCCGCGTAACCACCGTTCTCTCCGCAGAGGGCGGGCGGTCAATTTCGCTCCAGCACACCCGTCACGTCCACCCTCTCTAGCGGTAACCCAAGCCTAGGTCCGTTCCTCGGTGTGAAACCCTTGGGTCAGGCAACCGCCCGCGCGATACAAGTGACACTGTACGTGCATCACTTAGCTACCTACATACAACACTACACACGTATGAACATACACACGTGCACACCACACAGGTACATAGGTTCTGTGAGGGACCTTTTTTTTTCTTTTTTTACGCTAGTTAGTTAGCGCTAGTTAGTGTAGAAACATTCCGATTATTGAATACACATACGCACGGTTCCTTCCTTCCTCCCAGGAGGAGGGGAACGTGCCTATGTGTATATTTAGTTAGCTCGAATCGTAGGTGTAGGGATTCGAATAGATCGCGACCTATTTGCGAACGCGACGACCGCCCGAGCCGAGGTCCGGCCACTGTGGCACCCTCGTGCGAGTCGTCCACAAAACTTTCGCGGCTGAGTGCCCTCTGCGCTCGCCCCCAAGTCCGGTGAAGCTGTAAAAGCCGCAGCGGCTTTAGGGCCCCTAAGGCTAACAGTGTAGTCAGTTCTAAAAAAAAAAAAAAAAAAAAGGCTTAATGGTGGGGTTCCGATTTGGTCACTGTTGCGAACGGACGTGTCGCTCCGTTTTCAATTTTGACCATCACGTGACTTAATTGTTGCGATCTTATATTTGGAATTTATTTCAAATATATTGTTGCAATTACGACGTAAACCAACTGGTGTCTAACGCTCGCGTGGTAAACCGCACTTTTCGGTGCGACTTGCTTGTTTTTTTTTTTTTTTTTTTTTGTAAATCCACGGTTTTGTGGTCACTTGCTGGATACCTGACGGTGCTAACGAAGGCAAGTGGGGCGTGACCCGAGCAGCCCGCTGGTTGTCTCCTTCAGAGGCAAACAGCCAGACTCGGACGGGCCTGGGAATCTAGGCCTTTGCGGTTATCGCATAGTCTTGCCCCAGGTGTCTCCTGCCAAACCTTCCGATCCTGCACACTCCATCCCCGGGAACCTGTTTGGGCCTAGCCCGGTTTAATTACCGGTCTGCGTCCTCGGCCCCGGGCTTGTTAGGGCTCCTTAGGGTTGATAGGTCCTTCCTGTGTGTCATTGCACCTTGACAACAGGTCTCTTGCCGACTCCGATAGTCTTTTAAATATTTTGGCGCACCCCCCTGCCCCTAAGGCAGGGAGGCCTTTAAATTTAAAATTAAATAAAAATGTCCCACTGTCCTCCCTCTTCTGCCGCCATGGCAAATAACGTTGCCGACCTGGCCACTTGCATAGGCAAGTTGCAAGCCAGGATGAAAGCGCTGGAGTTTCAATACCAGCGCTATCAAAATTTCGTCGTATTACGGTGTCCCTCTCTAGACGAGGAATACCGTAATCTACCTGAGAACGCCTGCGTGCGTCGCACCGCTGCGACCGCGACCCGTCATGAGGCCGTTTCAGGTAGCGAGGCGGCCGCTTCAGGTAGCAAGGCGGCCGATGACGTCACGGCCGCGACCGTTACATCCACTGGCGCCGCGCCAGTCGGCGTCGCGCCCAAACGTCCCGCGTGCAGCGTTACGCGCCTGTCCGCCGCGTCATCCGGGGCCATGGCCGCGCCTACGGCCACGCCCCCTGTCCCGACTAGCCAATCGCGCGGGTCAAGCCCCGCCTCCGTCAGGCGAGGGCCGCGAAATTCGCGGTCACAATCTAGGGTTACCAAAAATAGTCCGTACGTCCGTCCCGCGCGATCCACGGAAACCGCGTTAAAGACGAAAAATTCGTTTTCGGCCCTTCCGGTCGAACAAGACTCGCCCGCGAATCCGGATCCATCTCCGGAGATGGATACCGAGAACGACGGCTTCACCGTCGTGGCGTCGCGTAAGCGAACGGCGCGTAGCAGTCCGACTGCTCAACCGGCGCCTAAGGTAATAGCTAAGGCAGTAGTCAGGGGCGCCGCCGCCCCCGCGTCCTCCCAGCTCCCCGCGCCCGCCGGCGGGAAAAAAGAGCGTGCCCCACCTCCAATCATAATCCGGGACGCGGCAGCCTGGATGGGAGTCTGCAATGAGATGCGCAGACTCAAACTCGACTACCACAAGGCTAGAAACATAGTCAACGGGATTTCTATTTCGGTGAGTTCTTCGGAAACTCACCGTAAACTAACCACCCTCCTCCGGCAGAAAGGTCTGCAATTTTATACGTATTCGCTCGCGGAGGAGCGCGTCCTCCGAGTGGTCATCCGCCGCATTCCGGTGGAGCTCGACCCGTCGGAGGTGTGCTCCTCGCTCAAGGAGCAAAGTTATCCCATCCGGGAAGTACACCGGATGTACAGTAAAGATAAGCGGCCACTACAAATGGTAGTGGCCATATTGGACCTTTCCCCCGAGGGAAAGGCCATCTTCCAGCTAGAGACGGTGTGCGGGCTCTCCGGGATTAACGTGGAGCCCCCACACAAAAACCACCAGCCTGCGCAGTGCCACAACTGCCAGCTGTACGGGCACGCTGCCCGTAACTGTCATTCTCGTCCGCGGTGCGTAAAGTGCCGAGAGGACCACCCCACACGGGAGTGCACGCGCGAGCGTGACTCCGTCGTCCCCCCGAGCTGCGTGTTATGCGGGGAGGAGGGGCATCCCGCGAATTATCGCGGTTGCCCCAAGGCCCCGCGTACCACGCGGCCACGCACGCAGAGGCAGGCGGCCCCCCGGGCGGCGCCCCCCACCTTTTTTTTTTTTTTTTTTTTTTTTTTTTTTTTTTTTTTTTTTTTTTTTTTTTTTTTTTAACGTGGAGAAACCCTTCATGGGTACACACCCGCCCGGGGGGACGAGTGGTTATGTGAGACTCCTACTCACTAAAACTCCACGGTGTACCATCGGCCGCCATAGTGGGGCGCGCGGGCACTGCGGTTGCAATCTGCCGCAACGCCCCGGCGGCCGGCCCCAGTCGGGCCCCGGCGCTAAAGAGAGACAGTCTGGTACAACCCCAACTGTCTCCCAGACGGCTGCACCATTGCAATGGGAAGACGGGCCCCCCGACCCGTCTCCCCTTGGTCCAGCAAGGGCAGAGGAAGGAGGCGAGTGAACCCGCCCCCTCCTACCACCCAACGTCTACGCTCGATCCCTATAAGGGTCTTGGCGCTGGCGGTTGCGCCCTCTCCTTCTTTTCAGGAGGTCTGCATTTTTTACCCCCCATGTAGTGCTCAGTCGGCCTCCCAGCGTCGGCACACAAGGCACAGTGCAGCTTTTCAGCTGTGCACTCTTGCGCCTTGTGGCCGAGCTGCCCACATCTAAAGCATAATGCTCCTCTATCTGTAGTTGAAGTGCAGACTGGCCGCGTATGCCCCACGTCCAGGCACTTATAACATCGCAGAGGCCCTCCATCTAGAAGCCGGACGCGTGCCGAACTCCACCCAACTAGAAATCGCTTGGCTTCCACTAGCGCCCTGGCAGCGGCGACAGGGAGCGACAGGTGGATTGCTCCACTGCCCCTCCCATAGGGGCGTATATCCCCTGCCCTGATAAGGACTGGATCACAGCCGCCTTTTGCCGCCGCCGCCACGACGACTTCCTCCTTCGAAACTGAATCGTCCAGCCCAACGATCCGGACGTCAGCTCTCTTCATTGGCCTTGTTACACTGGCCACGTCTCCTAAAACCTGTTGGATCTTCTGAGCCAATCCGTCCGCCTGCTCTGAGCCCCTGGCACCTGGGATCTCCACGATTCTGGACCCCGTGGCAGTGTGCCGGAGCGCCAGATCCTTAATACCAAGATCCGACAGTGGGACTTGATCTCGCACCCTTGTGAAGACCTGACTGTACGTCAGCCCCCCCGAAATTGCCTCAGGCCGCAGCGTGATAAGCACAGCGGCTGAGCTCGGCGCCGAGGGGAGCTTTCTCCTAGACTTAGTCCCAGGCTCTCGATGAAGAGCAAGAGCCGGTCTTACGGTAACAATAGGAGCCACAGAGGAGGGCTTCTTCTTCTTCTTACCCTTACGGCGTCGGACCACAGTGGACCATCTTTCTGCGTCCTGTGCACTAGTTGGAGCTGGGACAGAAGCCGCAAGCTGAGCTATTCTCAGGGGCTCCTGGGAACATTCAGGTACAGTCAAGCCCTTAGATTTTTGGCGCACAGCACTGACGGGTGCAGCCCCAGCCAGACCAGAATCCATGGAACACCTGTCAGTCGCTAGAGGGGGACGAACCACCTTGGCAGGCAGAAGACGATCTTCCAAGGCCTCAATGCGGGCGGAAACAACCCCCCCCATCGAGACCCTGAGCGACCGCTCCATCCTATCCATGTGGACTCCCATAGCATCCACCACCATTTGCACCAAGAACTCCGGAGCCTGGCCGCTTTCCAGCACTACTTGTGACGACGGCGGCACAGGAGGAGGAGGAACCTCCACCCGACTGCGCAACGAGGAGAGCTCCGCCTTCAGATCATCGATCTCCCGACGGAGCCTCCCCGTCTCGCGCCGGAGGAGGAGGGTCTCCTCTGCCACCGTTCGCGTAAGAGCGGTGGCGCCCCCCACCTCAGCCATCAAAGCGCAACCCCCGCTAGCGTCAGGGGAATTTCCCGCGCTGCCGGTCCCGCGCCAGTCCCCGGCCACCGCCGGCCTCTCCGCACCCCGCGCGGTGCAACCGCAACCCGTGCGTTCATCGCAGAACGCATGGGGCCCCCGTCGCCCCAATCCACAGCCCCTTATGGCTATGGATATTCCCGCGCCCCGCGCGCCTGCGCCCCGCGCGCCCGCTAACGCTGTCGTTAATAGTAACGACTTAATGATACTGCTCCTTCGCGAGCACGATATCCGCGAGCTCATTGACTACAATGACCATCTGGAGCGCTTCGGTCTCATCAAGACCGCTTGCGCGTTCCCCCGCCTCTCAGAGACACTACAACGTCTCGACCGTGAGGCGTGTAATAATAACTTAGGGCCTTTCAATGGCAAAGTTTAAGCCGAAAACGTTAAATCTTTCATTTTTTAACGCGCGAAGCCTACTACCGCAGCGTGATCTCGTCGCGACCTTTCTTAAAGATCACCAAGTAGATGTTCTTTTAGTGCAGGAGACGCTCTTAAAGCGTGCTAAACGTGATCCGAAAATCGCGAACTACAATATTGTAAGAAATGACCGGGCCGGCCGCGGGGCGGCACTCTCATTTATTACAAACGATCGTTATATTGTACGCCGGTAGATCCTCCGATACTTACCAATATGGAAGTATCCGTGTGTAGACTAGGAATGACCGACCACCCGTCCATAACGTTAGTTTCAGTTTATCTCTCGCCGAGGAAAGAGCCTCTCAGGTCTGACCTAGAAAAGCTACTTTCGCTCGGTGAATCGGTCATTATAGCGGGTGACCTCAATTGTGGACACACTTCGTTTGGCAATTGGAGAGACTCCAGTAATGGGGTTAAACTCGAAGAGCTAACGAACGTGCTAAACTTTGATGTCATAGCGCCACCCACTCCCACCCACTTTCAAGACAACTGTATGCCGACAGTGCTTGATGTAGCTCTCATTAAAGGTATCGCGCTTCGGTTACGACTCATTCGGGTCGTACACGAGCTCGACTCCGACCACCGTCCGGTCATCATGCAGCTAGGTCAACCAGACGACTCTAGCCCTCCTTCGGTCCAAGTGGTTGACTATGCCAAGCTAAAACATTATCTTGCGGACAGGCCGTCCTCGTCCAGCTTAGATAGGATCCCGGACGTATTGGGGTCCGTTGCGGACGTAGATCTCGCGATCGATTCCCTGGTCGACCACCTGCAGGCCGGCATCGGAGAGGCCTCGAGAGAGGTCGAAGAGGCGAGCGATCGCCGCTTCGTACTCCCTGCCGACGTGCGGGCGTTGTTGACGGAAAAGAACGCGGCGACTCGTGCGCACGACCACTATCCGACCGAGGAAAACCGCGCACGTTTACGCGCACTTCAAAGATCGGTTAGAGCCCGTATATTAGAACTCAGAAGTCACAGATGGGACGCCCTCGTCGAAGGGCTAAGGCCGTCGCATCTGGCTTACTGGAAATTAGCTCACAGCCTCAAAATAGAGGCTTCTTATCTTATGCCCCCCCTCGAGAGGGGTCCCGGTATACCGCTCGCCTTCGATAGCAGCGACAAGGCGGAGTGCCTCGCCACTTGTTTGGAGAGCCAGTGCTCTCCGAACAGTGTCGATGCAAATACCGACCGGGTCGAGGGTATCGATGGATGCGTGCGGGAGCTGGATAAGCTCCCTGCGACAGACTCCCTGTCCCCAGTCACGTCTGAGGAGGTTCTTTCCATTATAAAAAGCCTTAAGCTTAGAAAAGCACCAGGTCCCGACGGGATCAGGAATGAAGTACTTAGACTTCTTCCCGATCGCCTCATAGCTCTTTTGGTCTGCATCTTCAATGTAGCCATAGCCCACTGCCATTTTCCAGCCGCCTGGAAAAAGGCCATAGTCATAGGTATCCGTAAGCCCGGCAAGAGCGCGTCGCTTCCCGACAGCTATCGCCCGGTCAGTCTCCTAAATACTTTAGGGAAAATGTACGAGCGGATCCTTCTGAACCGTCTCAAGTCAGTAATAGAGGAGAAAGACCTCTATCCGCCTGAGCAATTCGGTTTCCGTGCTAGATATTCTTGCACTCATCAAGTGCACCGCCTCACGGAGCACGTTGCATTTAATTTTGCTGAATTATATAAACCCCGCCGTACACTTGCGGTCTTTTTCGACGTTGCCAAGGCCTTCGATAAGGTCTGGCACGAGGGATTGATCTACAAGTTGTATCACTTTGAAGTCCCCGATAGGCTAATTAAAATAATTCGCGACTATCTAACAGATCGCACCTTTCGCTATAGAGTGGAAGGTGAATTGTCCACGCCCCGTCCAATACGCTCAGGCGTTCCCCAAGGATCGATCCTGGCTCCGTGTTCGCACATATGTCCGAGTCGAGTTTCAAACGGTTACAATCGATACAGAATAGGTTCCTCTATCGTCTCACCGGGGCCCCGTAGTATGTTCGAAGCGTAGATCTCCATAGAGATATGGAGCTTCCTTCGATACATGCCTACGTTAAACAGCTCTCCCGTTCGTATTTCGACACCGCGTCGAACCACGCGAATCCGTTAATAAAAACAGCCGCCACTTATGTTCCGGCACCCACGGACATCCGGTGCAAACGCCGGCCGCGCAATATTTTTATTGATCCCGACGATCACATCGAAAATTCGAATAAATATTACACATCCGTCTCTCCAAACAGAGCGTGCCAGCGCCCACGCCCGCGTAACCACCGTTCTCTCCGCAGAGGGCGGGCGGTCAATTTCGCTCCAGCACACCCGTCACGTCCACCCTCTCTAGCGGTAACCCAAGCCTAGGTCCGTTCCTCGGTGTGAAACCCTTGGGTCAGGCAACCGCCCGCGCGATACAAGTGACACTGTACGTGCATCACTTAGCTACCTACATACAACACTACACACGTATGAACATACACACGTGCACACCACACAGGTACATAGGTTCTGTGAGGGACCTTTTTTTTTCTTTTTTTACGCTAGTTAGTTAGCGCTAGTTAGTGTAGAAACATTCCGATTACTGAATACACATACGCACGGTTCCTTCCTTCCTCCCAGGAGGAAGGGAACGTGCCTATGTGTATATTTAGTTAGCTCGAATCGTAGGTGTAGGGATTCGAATAGATCGCGACCTATTTGCGAACGCGACGACCGCCCGAGCCGAGGTCCGGCCACTTTGGCACCCTCGTGCGAGTCGTCCACAAAACTTTCGCGGCTGAGTGCCCTCTGCGCTCGCCCCCAAGTCCGGTGAAGCTGTAAAAGCCGCAGCGGCTTTAGGGCCCCTAAGGCTAACAGTGTAGTCAGTTCTAAAAAAAAAAAAAAAAAAAAAAAAAAAAAAAAAAAAAAAAAAAAAAAAAAAAAAAAAAAAAAAGGCTTAATGGTGTACTTTCCACATCCCACTCCGTTCGCTCAGGTGTCCCTCAGGGCTCCATTCTGACGCCTTCCCTTTTCAGTCTGTACGTCAGTCACCTACCCCGTCCCTTTGAGTTGGAAGTAGGTCTATACGCTGATGATATAGTCATCTACGTTTCTAATAGGAACAGATCAGGAACAGCTGAATAATAAGACGCCATTAATTTATGAGCCTCACACTGAATATCTTAGCTGTAAATTAGAAAGAATTTCTGATCAATTACAAACTTACGAACCAATCGTAAGAAAAGAGGGCTATTTGATGGACTTGATTCAGTAATTAAAAACATTTCTGGTAAAGTAGATTATACTAACGCGATAAAATATAATAATGCTATCAAAATTATCCAAGGTAATGAGAATAAAATAGAAACTGAAATTAATAATCACATTAATCTAAACAAAGAGTGGACAACTCAAAATTCTAGGATACTAAAAAATATTACGTCTAATCAAAATAAAATAGGAAAAATACTCGGTCATATATCCGATATCGGAAACTGAATTAATTACTTAAATACAAGCATTTGACACAAAATTTAGTAATTTTGGCGGTTAACATAGATAGATTATCCGAAGAACTTTATAAACTTGAGAACGCTATTGATTTCATTACAATATCAGGCGCTCCTCATTCGATATTAAATATAGCAGAGTTGAAGATAGTTTTAAGTAAATTAAGAAATCACCAAATACCCAAGTCCGTTGAAGCTGTAAAAGCCGCAGCGGCTCTGTTTTTGGATAGGGCCCCTAAGGCTAACAGTGTAGTCAGTAAAAAAAAAAAAAAAAAACCAAATCCTTATACCCTACCTTACATAGCAATTTCTGGAAGAGATTCTATGTACATGGAGACATAATGTACGAAGGTAAAAACATGGCATTCATCAGCTGATCACCAGGCAAGAAGTTAACCAATTCTGCATGCTGACTTCGGTTACCCTAACAAAATACGCTGTGGATCAACTCGATGGCAAACATTGTACTCTAAATTTTCCCAACCGAACTAAAGTCAAGATATCCTGTGGGCAGGAACAATAAAGAATTCTCCAGGGGAGCTACTTGGCCACCATCCCAATCAACTGTTATCTCAAGACCGCTGATTTTACTATTTCCAATACGGAAGACCGTATCAAAGGCCACCCTTTGAAAATTATGCAAGTACCTACACATAAAGAACAGATACGTAACGAAGTTTCATCTATAAACCTGAACACGATTTATATTGGAAACCATTATTCAATCAATAAGAAGGTATCTCTTCAAACTTCAGGTACGCTTGATGAGATCCCGGAAAGAAGCTTATACCACACTACGATTCCCGTCTACGTAATAATCTTAAGTGTAGCTGTACTTGCAATCGTTCTTACATCTCCACAACTTCGAGCAAAATTTACTAAGGAAATCGCGTTCGAGAAATAGAAGCCACCACACCTAATGTAATGCATCCTGAAATACAACAGAGAAGATCTAATCCACGCGACATAAGAGTCGACCACAGCATCATTTCTGCAACTCTATCAAAACCAGTTTCGACATAGTCGCTGAAGTACGGGGGGAGGTGTTACACCGTCGTAATGCATAAGAATCAGCAATTGCATTATTCATTATAATTACAGATAAGTATCGCGACAGGCCAACCACCGCCAGCGCAAGGCGTCGTTACGAGGAACTCGGACTCGTCACTAACGTGAGAATCGATCCATATGCGGAGTCTCATTCGGGTCACTATTTGATCATACTTCCATCTGTAGACACGATTATTAAATGAAGTCTTATTGTAATTTATGATTAAATAAATATTAATTTGAAATAGTATTTTTTTATATCTCTCGGTCGCGCCCCACATCATTTACTAACTGGCCTTGCGACAAATAACCGACTTCTGTTGCTTTACTTATATTCAAATATTAAGGTCAATCTTGGGTCACGCACATAATTCGATTGTTTATATTAAAATTAGTTCTGCGACTACTCGTTGCTCGTCACAAAAGAAAAATAAATGTCAAATTTCGTCTAAATACAACTCGTTGATATGTTTTGAATTAAATCAGCTCAACGAATGCAGAACGAACGTTGTTCGAATATGAACTAAATTAATTGTTAATTATTTGTTGATTCAATTATTCATGTGATTGTAATTTACTGAATTTATTTTGAGATTTTTAAATAATATTGCATACCAGTATAAATATATTATAAATTATTATTATTATTTATTGAATTTTCGTCGAGCACAGTTTCGACATGGTCTTAACAACAACATATTTTTAACAAATGACTTCTCCAATATTACATACTATTAAATACATAATTATTTTGATTATCTTCGCTATATATCTATACAATTAATAAAATTGAAGTGTCTGTTTGTAATGTCAAAATAACAGTTTTTTTTTACTAAATACATATGAAAGTATATACAATACATATAAAAAAAGCCCATTTAAAAAAAAATTGTCTGCCTGTCTGTCTGTTTGTTCCGGGTAATCTCCGAAACGGTTGGACTAATATTGACGAGACTTTCACTGATATATAGCTGATGATATAGGGAGTAACTTAGGCTAGGTACTTTTATTTTTTAGAAAAAGTTTTCGCACAAATAAAAAAAACTGGTCATGGTCAATCAATTCGGGCGCTTAATTGGCTTATGCTGAGTAAACCATAAGAGATATAGCAAACTAATGTACTACATAATTGTAGGTATTAAAAATACCTACAAAAAAGTTCGGGAGAGTATACATCTATCTTCTAAGGAACACCCACAATAAGTATTTTTGTATTTAAAATAACCGGGACGGGGGAGCAAGATTCGCGCGGGTTTTCTGTAGTTCACGAGAGTGAAGCCAGGGCACAGATAGTCTGTAAATAGGAATGGTACCTTAACATTTCAAAAACTAAAACCGTCCGTTCGGTAATAGTGTTAGGTTCTATAACAAGATCCCGAAGTACATTACTGATTTACCTGACAACAAGTTCAAGGACCATGTCAAGCGGGTTTTGTTGTCAAAAGGTTATTATAGGGTGGATCATTATGTGAATGATAGTGATGTCTGGAAGTAACTCCCTCTCCGTGCATCCACTAATATATTATTATTGTACCTGTTATATTTGTAACATTACGTCAGTCATCGTGTGACATTAACTTTGCAGAAGCATACATTACTTTTTAACAGTCAAAAGTAAGTTTTTTTCTTTCCTTTTAAAGATTTTTGTTATATGTTTACGGATATAGTAATGAGTCTTTTTCCTCGTTATAAGTTAAACATTAGTAGTTAAATAGCAGTGATTAATATGTACGTAGATTATTTGATACTTTCATAGCGAATGTTTTTTTTGTGAATGATAGCGTTGGGTACGGTTGTTGTTGTAGGATGTAGCCTACAATATTATAGAAAAATGTTAAAAAATTATAAACGGGTGATCAGGGAATGATAATAAAATAACCGTCCGCGTTGAGTGCAAATTTAACACTGATTTTATTGATTTGGTCACCCGATTTAGACGCAGGCACACGATGCAACGTATGTAGTTTTGTAATGAACTAGGACAGCTCGTATAGTTGTAACATATAGTTTGGGTACGGTTGTGACACAAGTATTTTTTTTTATTTTTGCTTTTAGATGCTTAGAAAACGTTCGAGGAAACCGAAAGAAGGCAGTATGATTTAGTGAAATATGAAGACACTCAATAAGAAGTGAAACGTGGGACTTGTTTACGGAGAGCACGGGCCGTAATAAAGTATTTTTTGAAGAGCAAGAACAGCAGCTGTCAAGATATATTATAATACGTTGCGCGGAAATATATTTTGGCCTTTCTCCGAAAGAGATACGCAAGTTAGCCTTTGAGCTTACCACTAAATATAATCTGAAGCGACCTGCTACTTGGATTGAGAATGAAATGGCTGGTGAGGAATGGTTTCGTGCATTCATGAATGGAAATACATTAACAACAGCAACCAGCTATAATTAAACAAATGTAGAAGCTTATTACAACAATTTGTAGATTTTATTGTTTTTTGATGTCTTATGTTGATACTTATACAAATGTTTATTTTTACTTAAGACATTTTCAATTCTTTGTTTTGTAACATTTATTAATATTTCTTTTATATTTTTACACAGTTACCGTTACGTTACCAGGTACTTAGAGTTTAATTAAATGTTTAGTTAACTATTAAACTGATGAATATGAAGACTGTTATTGATCCATATTAGTTGTAAGCGATTAGATGGTATTATCATGGATATTATAATAAGTGTAGATACTACGGTACCTTAATAGTTATAAGCGATGAAAATGTTTCGAGATTTTATTTCTTTTGTTGTTTAATTATATTTTTTCCCAGAATAAAATTGTGTTGCATTATGTTTCATATTACTCGCAATAAAACTGATTTAAGATCATTTTGGTACATTTTTAACCTGTCACTACCAACCCCAAGCACTGTTACAACCGTCCCTGGGATGTGGTCGGTTGTGACATTTTCCTTTTTTTTTGCTCGTATTAGTTAACCATTGTACTTAGGGCCAAAATTCTAGTATTTATAATGTATATTTCACTATAAAAAACAGTTTTCTTTCAGTTCACTGGTATACTATCAAAATTAAGGACAATCAAATGAAAAATGTCACAATCCGTTAGGTCTCATTAGCCCAGTCATCGCTTTTATGAAGTTGTTAGTGCAAGAATGCTGGAAACTACAACTCGATTGGGACGATGAGGTTCCTAATTTTATTCATGTAAAATAGACTCAGTTTTACAATGAACTCACGTATTTAAAAAATATAAAAATGCGACGTCATTTAGGTGAAACGAATACTTTACAAATAACACTCATAGGTTTTTCAGGTGCAAGTGAGAAGTGTTATGGCGCTTGCATTCATGTACGTGTTGCCAGTGACGAAAACTCTCAAGCTATTTCAGTTAAAATTACTCGCTTTAGTTGGTTCAGTATTCAGTAAGCGCTGCAATATACGCAATATTCACGCCTTCTCAGACTCGACAGTAACGCTTACCTGGATTCACTCGCCATCTTATAAGTTTCACACGTTTGTAGCTAATCGCATAGCTCAAATAAATAAATACTTACACGCTACTCATTGGTTTCACGTCCGAGGCGGAGAAAATTCCGCTGACATAGTCTCGCGCCCTGTAACATCCAAGGGATTAGTTAATAATAGTTTTTGGTTTCGTCCGAAGTGGTTATCTGCTCCAGTAGCCGATTGGCCTGTAAAAGAATTCATTATTAATCACAACGAAGAATATAAAGAATCTAAGACTACAACTCTTACTGTACAAACAAAATCAATACCAGATAGTACTCAACCGATAGAAGAACTTGCAGGACGTATTTCGTTATGGTCTAAAATTTTACGCACCCTAGTATATATTTTACGCTTTTCAAAAATATTAAAATCACGTGGTCTCATTACAGACCATGATTTAGATCGAGCTGAATATTATATAGTACGTTACGTACAATCTAAGTAATTTACCCAGAATATCAATGACATTCAAAATTCCAAAATTTGTAAAAATAAAACCATGTTAAAACTCAATCCATTTATAAGCAAAGATTTGTTACGCGTTGGAGGCACGCTCACTCACGGACCCGCGTTACTCTTAGCTCTTCTTAGACATACATTTTGGATTCATTCCGTTCGCAATTTAGTTCGAAAAATAGTACAGAAATGTGTAAGTTGTAACGTTGTAAAGTAACGCAATAACAATGTCTAATAGACTTGCCTACGGAAGCTCCTTTTTTTAAGAAAACATTAATATTAAATATTTTTAATGTATAAATATAATAAAGTCTTACGAATTTCCTATTTAAGCAAATACATAGTATAAAACAATTAAATTAAACAAAATTAATACGATATTATATTAGTCTTAAAATATTAAGGTGAGCCCAAGAATATTTTAAGACAATTTATTACACACATAAAATTAATATATTGTACATTTATTGTATTTGTGGTACTATACTTTATCGATAGATGGCGAAATAGGCACGCTGGAATTATTTAATACACGCGCCCATAAGTACTATAATTCTTCCAATTTTATTAATTGTATGTATAGATGTTTTAAATACATTAAGCTATTAACTACTCACATAAATATTTATATTAACATTAATCTTTAAAATCTAAATAATGTAAAATTATTTTAATCTGTTTATTAACTAATCAAATTTGCGTTTCTAAATACAGTATCATATGATTAACTTCAGTTAAACCTAGTTCAATTTAACTAACCAAAATGTAGCGTTTATCTATTCGATGGTCATTTCACGTCTGATCTGATAAAAACAGTCAGCAGATATCCGACTGACAAATCAACAAAAATTATTATTATATTCTTTATTGTACAAAAAAGTATAAATGAAGGACTTAATGATAAAAAGCATTCCTTACTAGTCTTCCAGGGGAGCAAGATGCAAGATGTGCATAACATTTAGTAAAAAAAAAAGAAAAATCTCTCCAATATTCAATTGCTCCAAGTAAAACCTACGTAGCGATTACTTGAAGGAATCCCAAGAGTTGAGCAGTTGGATGTTGATAGGAAGCGAATTCTACTGTCGACCTGCTGTTAAAAGATCGATCGCAGAACTTAGTATTATGACTTGGTATACAGAGTGTTGTATATGATATAGTCTGTGATTACTTGTTATGATGTAGGTACATGTAAATAAATCAGTTGTATCTAAGAGATCACAGGGTGTAATTTGATTTACATTATATAAACACAACACAGAGAATTAAAGAATCTGAAGATCTTAGCTGTATATTGTGCGTATTTGCCAGAGACCGAAATAGTGTTTTTAAATAATTAGGGGAAATGGGATTATTAAGTGGGCTTACAAAGTACTATTACATTCTTACGTTGTCGAATGGGTGGCCATTTCAATCTGGCTTAGTACTCAGATACATGATCAAACTTCCGAAGACGGAAGTTGGAACCGATACAGATAGTGAGTAGACGATCAAGTTTATTTAAGAGATCTTCTGAGAGGTCCAACTAATCAACGACTGTATATTTCAGAGGAGGGAAAAGAAGGGTATATACTGGGGAAATCTTTGCATCAACAGGATGAAAGTTTTTCAAATGCATGAGAGAATGAAGAGAAGCATAAAATTTCCTCCAAACTTCCTTGAATTGGTCTACCCAGCATAGTTTAGTATCGAAGATAATACCAAGAGTTTTATTGTATTAAAGAGGAATCAATGTATTAAAGTCAATTTTATCAACCTGTTTGGAGATACCGATTATAATAAGTTGACATTTCGTGGGATTTATTTCAATCCCGGAAGATTCAGACCAGAAAGTAAACTTGAGAGGCCCTGGTTATAGTTATTGATTATAGATTCTTTAATTTGCAATGAAGATACAATTGCAGGTCATCAGCATAGAGATGGTAGTGGGATTATAAAATAGGGATAAGTAAATTTATATAAATAGAAAAAAGTAACGGAGATAGAATGTCGCCTTGGGGAACACCAGCTTCAAGAGCACACCAGTCTGATTAGCCATCATTAACGCGAACAGCCTTTTTATGATCTCGGAGATAAGATGAAAACAATTCCAGCGATAAGGGTGAAAACTGAAGACAAGAAAGAGCGGCAATCAAAAGATTACAATTTGTTTCTATTCTGTTCTATAATATAAATATAGCATTTCTTGTGCAGAAATTTATTATACTGATGAAGTTCAATTAAAAACATGCTACTAACCCTTGAAGAGTATACAAAAATTCTGAGAATGCTTGAAGAGCAGCAGAGAGAGGGCGCAGTCAGCGTTATACGACGAGAACTGTTGGTTTTTCACTATCAACCTTTCGAAGAGTGCTCCAGCGATATGAAGAGACTAGATCTAATATTCGTAGAACAGGAGCAGGCCGAACAAGGTGCACAACAGAGCGGGAGGATAGATATACGGTGTCAACAATGTTGAGAAATCGGTTTCAAACGGCTGTTTATGTCAAAACGTACCTTATACGTTCTGGAGGGATCAATCTGATCAGGTGTACAGTGAGATAGCGTCTTGTTGAAGCAAATTTGAAACCATTTAGACCCGCAAATGGTGCAAAACTCTAAAGGCAGCATCGAAATTCAAGGTGAAGTTACGCTAGAGAACATATGATTTGGACTCTGCATGATTGGTCAAGAGTAATGTTTTCGGAAGATTCGAAGTTCATGTTATGCATGCACGGTAGGAAGCAAAGAGTCTACAGTAGACTAGGTGAGCGCTATAACTAAGCTTGCATTGAAGAGAAAGTGCCATACGGTAGACGCTCCATACACGTGTGGGCTGGAATTTCTTCTGAAACCTACACCGAGCTAGTGGTGAAAGAAAATAACGCTTTAACTGCGGAAAGACACGTGAATGAAATCTTAAATGAGTATGTTGGCTCATTTTTAATAAATATGGGTGAAAACCCCATCTTTATACAAGATAATACTCGTACCCATATAGCTAGGATAGTGTTTGATGGCTTTGAAGATGTCGCTATTGACACGCATGGAGTACCTAGCAAGCAGCCCAAACTTGAACCCCATAGAGCATGCCTGGGGTGAACTGGAACGATGTGTACGCCAGCGAAATTCCTCTCCAATCAAGATTCGTGAACTGAAAGAAGCACTGATAGAGAAATGAGAGAATATTCAAGAGCATCGGGGGTATGTTAATGTTGAAAGTATTATAAGTATACTCCAATGCTTTATTTTCTAGGTATATTGGATTTTTTGTATTGTTCGTCATAATGTTGGTTTTAGGTTAGCAGCGTCACTAAGGAGATACGGGCAAAGTTTGTTTGAGAGAGAATTATAGGTTTAGGTGTCTAAATCTTAATTTTAAATATCAAATCACAGGGCGAAAAGGAAATGTTAAAGTTTTTATTTCTTAAAATTGAAATAATGTTTTAGTTAAATTAATAACATTTTATTTTAAATACGCACGATTTATTTTGTTCGGTAGTAAAAATATAATATCATACATTTAATGAGAGCTTCGTATAGGTCCCGTCTAGTGGCAACTTATTGGATAGATAGTTGTCGAACAATCGCAAATGAATTCATAAATACAATCATGATGAGATAAACTTGGTTTAAGCGACAGTTAGCATTATAGAATCAATAGTTAATGAGCAGTTAATTAGAAACATCAGAAACCGGGCACAACTGTGCTACTCCTAGTCTAATTAAGTCTGCTATAAGTTAAACGTATTCTCTTGACAGATTTCACAGCTAGGTTACAAGATCTAACACTATATCTTCATTTAGCTATCTTGTTAATAATGCCTAAAGAAAATACATTTTCAAAATTTTCAGACAAAATTTAATGTATTAATTGAGTAAAGAGTTAATTATTTCACGAAATAGGATCTAATATAAAAGTAAATTTGGTTTAAATATTTATCACAAAACTGGATATTGACTCTGAACAATAACCTATTTAATTTTTAGTAAATATACAAGCAAATAGAACATACCTGCGGATAAGTTCTTGTTTAAATACTCTTAACGTTTAGGACTCCTAATTTTAATCAACATACGATTGGGATCTGAATAGTAAAAGGACACAACAGTTAGTTAATGTAGAGATGAGATCGAGTTCATTATTTACTCTGAAAGATCTATAACTACTCAGCCAGTGACTCAATAACCAATATATTCCAGTCGTAGTGATGACAGTTTAAAGATTTTGTTATTTGAAAAACAATTTACGATGTATATATGCACTATAACTGATAAACAGAAATTAAAAATATATCACATCTGGTTGATTATTCTATGAAATCTGAAAATTCCTTCTCAGCTCCCGGGCGACATCTGTGAGTTCTCTGGAATTTACCATTACTATTGCGGTGAAAAAGAACGTAGTAAGGAAAATTACGCTACATTTTTTCACTGATTACATCGGTAAAGAGCAAACACTTGAGAACCATCGGTCTGAATTTTTTCTGGCTATTTCGTATTGCTACCCAGACTGTCTAAAATCTAAAGAATATAAATGATAAAGTGATAATAATTCGGTGGTCTGAGCCTAAACTTTCATGTAAACATGAAACTTTCATGAGTAAACGTCTTGATGATACCACAATATGCAAATAGCTAGCTACTCGTGAAGTATAACGAAGTATCTATATAGAGCGCAAGTTCGATCGTGCATCTCTCATCTTTGGGACGGATCGGCCAAGTAAGTACCAACTTGAGGCATTGGACACAGAGGCATGCCAAAAAACTCATTGGCAACGATTCGCTAGTTGAGGCAAGACTCAGAGCCTTGAACATCGTCATAGAGTAGCCAGTTTATCAGTTTTTTACCGGATATATTTCGGCGAGTGTACGTTGGAATTGCACAATTTAATTCCCCCATCCCCTTTCCATCATCGCACGATAAGAGACACGGCGAAGCGTCATCGATTTATGGTAGATATTCCACCAGTGCGCACAAAGCGTTTTGCTTGCACATTTATCATGCGAACAACCAAAGAGTGGAGTGTTTTACCGGATTTGTATTTCCCGATAACTACAACCTGAGTATATTCAAGTCTCGAGTGAATAGGTACCTTCTAGGTAAGCGTGCTCCATTGTAGACCACATTACCATTTACGATCAGGCGAGATATCGATCAAACGCAAACTAATTTACAATAATTAAAAAAAATAATCCAGCAGGAGGCCGACTTCCACATACATGTTAAGTAGTCCATCCTGGTTTCGAAGTGACATTTCAAAGAGTAACAGTCTAATTGAAAGTTAACTTACATTCGCAATTGTAGTTATTGGAGTTCGATATGTATATTACAAGCGCTTTCTTGCATTAGACATTTGTGTTTGGTTTGTTCTGAAAGGAAAAGAGCTCCTTTGTAATAACAAGCCAAGTTTCTCGAGAGATCTAGAATAGGAATTTATTGCAAACCAAATTTCTCGCTCGTATAATTTTACGAAATTCAGCAATGATCATATGATTTAAAATCACTAGATTATATTTTATTGGGCTATGTTAAAGATAGAGAGTATATACAGAGCCATTGAATCGATCGTAGCCTTAGGCTCCGCAGTCGAAGGCTTTTGAGGATTACAGAATACACCGATTACATCCTGCGACTCTTCTCATGCCCCAAATATATAACTTAGTAGGGTTACACAAGCTTCAGTGGTGGATTTCGATTTCGTGAATCCAAAATGCCGACCATCCAATATCTTATGTTTATTAAAGTACCTTATTATCTATTTATGCATAATTTTCTCGAAAATCTTACTAATCGAAGGAAGAACAGAAATTGGTCAATAATTATCAAGATTAAGTACTACAGCCTGATTTAAACAATGGAACTATTTTACTAATTCGCATCATTAATATGATGAATGTGAATGGGAAAGTTCCTGTTTCTATGCATTGATAAAATATATGAGCCAGGTACGGTGAAATATTGATAATTACCGATTGAACTACTACTACTGACATTCCCCAACTGTCTTATTGGTCTGACAAGCTCTTATTATTTCACCTGAACTAATGGATGTAAAATTAAATTTAGTATTTATAGGTGCAATCAGCTTTTTCAAAAGTGATGCGGTACCATCGAGTGACTATATTATATTTTTAATTACTTCTAAAGGTATATTAGTGAAATAATCATGGAACACAGTTGCTACCTCTGAACTGTTTGATCTTTATTTCAACAATTTGGCTTTTATGGTCCGACCGTATCCCAGTACTAATGACTTTAAAGTTGCTAAAAATATTGTCTATAGAAAATGAAATCTGGGACGTAGTTTTGGTTAGCTCATTAAAAAGCGGATCTAAGATAAATTACTTAAAGAGCGACATGAATGTAGTGACCTCCGGTGACGAACTTAAAATATCTATATTAAAGTCACCACAAACTTTAACTGACCTATTGACATTAAATAATCTTATTAAAATTTCCTCCGTTGTCCTATGAATACTATAATATTTGATGTTGTAGGTATGTAAACACATAATATAATTAATTCGTCATCCTCTGCACAAGCCACTTCACAAACACGGTCAATTGAGAGACTACATATAACTTTTCAGTCTTTAAATTTTAAATAATTTTTGAATAGTATGATACAAACACCACCAACAGCGATTGATCGAGTATAAACACTAACAACTAACACTAATATCTTAATAGGTTTAAGCCAAGTTTCTGTAAAGCATAATATATCTAGTCTCTCTCTATCTAATAACAACTCTAATGTATCTAATATTTTGCCCGAGAAGCGATTGATGTTTTGATGGTATATTTTTATGTTGCCCTGCTCCTTTGTCATATTTACTGGTTAAAAAGTTTATAGCAGCATACTCAAACTACTGATACTGCTGAGTCACAGTGCAGTGTGCGGGTTGCGGGAGGCGATAAATGAGTATAAACACGTGTACGTTTGACAAATGGTTTATTACGACTGACTTACAATTAATACATATCTTACACCACAACAACATCGGGGTGCAAGAAAAAAAAAATTGATTATACATAATTTTTTTTTTTTTCTAAACATTATATAATTTAATTAAATACGAAATTAATATTATATTAAATTAGTACAATCTGAAAGAGAAAAATAATCATAAAACACATTTCATTAATAATAACTATGTATTAATAATTTTTAATTTTATATATTATAGAGAAAATATTTAATGAAATAACATTTAGCGTATATTATAATTAATGTAATTTTACACAAAAATTTTAAACGTAAATACAATGCTAAAGTTTCCGTAACATATTGTCATTAATTTTTAAATAATTTTGTTCTATTTTTGTGTACAATTTCAATGTTATTGTTTTTCAAAATTTTTACATTTGGTTCCTGATCTTCGATAACAACGTAAGGACCTTTATACAATGTGTCTAACTTATTCGTAGTTTCGTTTTTTAACAATATTAAATCACCTGTCTCATATACTACTTGGTTTATATTTCTATCATACTTTGACTTTCTTATTTGTTTACTTTTTAACAAATTATTTTTCGCATCTCTATGCGCTACTTGTAAGCGATATTTTAATTCTAAACTATAATTATCTGGGTTATATAAAGGTTGTATATTACTTTTTATTCTATTCGGAATGTCACATGGTTTTCCAAATACTAACTCATATGGAGTGTATTTTGTAGATGAATGTACAGTGTTATTAAAAGAAAAACACCAAAAAGGTAGCCATTGGCTCCACGTTTCACAATAATTATTACACTGTATTCTTAAAAAAGAATTTAAATTTTTATGTGTATTTTCAAGTGAACCTATTGATTCATGATGGTAAGCAGTTGAACTTAACTTTTCAATTCCTAATAATGTACAAACTTCTGTCATTGTAGATGATATAAATTCCGTACCTTTATCTGTAGCTATTGTTTTTGGGATTCCAAATCTTAAAATAAAATTATTTACGAAAGCTACCGTAACCGTTTCTTTGTTTTGTAAAGGGTAAGCCTCTACGAATTTACTTAACTCGCATTGCAGCGTAAGTATATAACTATTACTATCTATATCCTTATCTAAAGGACCAACTAAATCTAAAAACACTTTTTCGAAAGCATATGAAGCCGTGGTTGTAATTACCATAGGCTCTTTAGTTTTCTTGAATATTTTAGATTTTTGACATTTTTCACACTTGTTTACGAAATCTCTTACATTTTTTTCCATTTCTGGCCAGTAATATTTCCTCTTAATGTTGTTAATCATTCTACGTATTCCAGCGTGACCACTTGTAGGTAGCAAGTGATAATCATTTATAATAAAAATTTTATCATTTTCATCATTTATTCTTTCAATTCCTCTCAAGATACAAATGCGTGGTCCGGACCACATATCTTTACTTTTTATTTCTTCAATTACATTTTTTATGAATAACGCGTTATTATTCTCTTTTATTATACATATTTCGTTAACGTTAACATTTTTACATAATTGACTCAATTTTCTCACAAAAACGTCTCGCGTGTATTGTGACTTGAAATCAAGATTAATGTATAATATTTTGTTATTTTGTGAAAATGCAAAACACTCGGTTTCCACATCTATAATATTTTGTTTTCTAATCCTATTCAGCTCCTTTCCTTCTACTAAAACCATTTCTACACCATCACTCGGTTTCTGTAATAATTCCACGATTCTCGGCTGATCAGACCGATAGTCTGTGTCATTATTATCGAAAGAGTTGTTGTCTTTATTTTTCTGGTCTTCTAATTTCTTTCTTTGCGCTCTAGTCATAACACAAATTATTTTGTCATTAATACATTTTAATTCGTCAGAGGTTATTGATATTCTAGACAATGCGTCAGCTACTGTATTGTCTTTTCCTTTAATATAAACTATTTTAAAATCATACTCTTCCAATGTTAACCTAAATTTTAATAATCTACTTGACGGATCCTTCATTCCAAAAAGATATAATAATGGTTTGTGGTCCGTCATTATTGTAAATTTTCTACCATAAAGATATGGCCTAAAATACTTTATTCCCCATACAACTGCAACTAATTCCTTCTGTATAGTTGGATAATTTCTTTCAGCCTTATTTAAAGGTCGACTTGCATAAGCGATTGGTCGCATATCTTTGTTACAAAGTACTACTCCAACACTAATTCCAGAAGCATCAGTTTGTAAAATAAACTCGTTGTCATTTGAAAAATCTGGGTATTGTAAAACAGGGGGCGACATTAACGCATTTTTCAAAATTTGAAATGATCTTTCACATCGACTACACCAAATAAAAGGTATATTTTTACGACATAAATTATTTAGTGGAATAGTTATTTCTGCAAAATTATTTATAAATTTTCTGTAATAATTACAAAATGCAACAAAACGTTTTACTTCGTCTGTATTTTTTGGTGTGGGATAATTTTCAATAATTTTAATTTTATTTTTATCCGGCAAAATTCCTTCTGCGGATACTGTGTGACCTAAATATAATAACTCCTTTTTCAGAAAATTACATTTGTTTGGATTTAATTTTAAATTAACTTTTCGAAGTCTCTCAAAGACATCTATTAGGTTTTTATTATGTAGTTCCCAATTTCTTCCAAAGATCACCAGATCATCTAAATATATGAAACACTTCTCATATGTAAGTCCCGCCATTGCAATAGTCATTGCTCTTGAAAAAGAACTTGGGCTTGTTTTAAGACCCATAGGCATACGTTTCATTTGATACTGCCCGGTATTAGTCGTGAATGCAGTAAGCTTCCTTGACTCGGGATTCAAGGTCACTTGGTAATAAGATTGGCTAAGATCTAAATGAGTAAAATAAACAGCACCAGAAAGTGATTCTAAAATATCAGTTACGTTGGGAAGTGGAAATTTATCATCTTTTATTATTTCGTTTAATTTTCGGTAATCTACTACTAATCTCCATTTTTTATTATTATCATCAGATTTTTTCGGTACTAGTAAAACAGGACTAGACCACTCACTTTGAGCTGTCTCTATAATATCATCTTTTAACATTTGTTTAATTTGTTTATCTATTTCGGGTTTTTGGCTGTTTGGTAATCTATAAGGTTTTGTATAAACAGGACTAACATTTGGTTTTAAATAAATATTATGTTCATATATTTCAGTAGTTGTAAGCTTGTCTCCCGGTAAACAAAATATATCATTGTATTTAGAACAAATAGCTTCTATTGTTTCACGTTCCGTAGAGTGTAAGTGATCCAACTTCAGTAACGATAACAAAGTATTAGTTCGCTCTGCGTTAGCCTTTTGTTTATCAAATTGACATATGTGATATTCCTCTAGTGAATGCAACTCCGGTTGAAACGTAGGTATAGTGACTACTTCGTTCTTAGTATTTAGTATTCTAATTGGAATAACGTTATTTACTGGTTTTACTATTAAAGCGGCTAAAAATAAATCCTCTTGTAACTGCTGTGATAAAACAACACAATAATTTTTTAATTTATTATTTTTTAATTGTATGTAATGAATGGATTCACTTCTTGCGGGAATAGTTAAATAATTATATGAAATAGTAGGTGACGTATAAAGTGGTATAGTAATTTTCCCATCATTTTCTAGAATTAATATATCATTTTCTAAATCAATATGTGAATTAAATTCCGATAAGAAATCCAATCCAATAATTCCATCCGATTTACACGGTAAATTATCGAATAAATAAAACTTGTGCTTAAAACAGTTACCACTCTTAGTACGTAATGTAATATAAACATAACCTTCTGAATAAGTTTTACCACCTATACCGTTTATTACAATGTTATCTTTGTACAACGGAACTTGCTCCGATAAGGCCTTCTTAGTAATAGCTGAAATGGACGCGCCGGTGTCAAGTAACCATGAACACTGGGAGTTGTTTATGTTAAGATAAATATACCTGACATTTTTGTTACAAGTTAAAATATTATAAGATTTATAATCGAAAAAACTGATTTTCATTTTCGGTTTTTAAATTATCGCTTAATTGGGCTGAAAACATTTTTCGTTGGTCATTTTTAATACGAGATACGCCTCTACCTCTTTGAAATTTAGAAGAATTATAGTTATTAAAACTGTTACCTCTTGTACGTGGGTATGCACCATGGTGGTGACCGTTAAATTGTTTTTGGTCAACATTTTTAAAATTTTTACCTGTAGAGTAATTTCCACGGTAACGACCTTGATTATAATAATTATTTCGGCCTCCTCTACCTCGATTATTATAAAATACATTATTTGACCTACCTCTTGCCGTGAAGATGTTGTTCGTCATTAAAGGTTGCATCAGCTCTTCGTCTTCAGCTGCACGAATTGCATCCTTAAGGTCTGAGTAATTTCTTGCTGAAATTATAGTGCTTATACGTTTATTTTTTAAACCATCCGAGAATTTTTTAATTGCCAGTTTTTCATTAATAGGTCTAAGTATGTCACTCGCCGTTTCATTACCATCAGCTTGCGCTATTGTGAGTCCCATGAATAATTCGGATAATTTATTCCCGTATTGATTTATAGACATGTTGTTTTGGGATAAATTATTTAATTGACACAGTATAGAATTAGGAGATTTTTTCGCAACTAAATAGGTTTTTATGTCTTTTACGAGGCTATCTACGTCTTTATACTCATTTTTTAATTTTAACTTTGCAATTTTGGTAAGTCTAGTTTTTAAAACGAAATTAATTAATAATATTTTCTGATCATTATCTTTGAGACAACTGTTATACAGTTCTACAGTATTTATTATTTTTTCTGTTGTTTCTTCTGATCCATCCATATTGGGAATTAAGGACGTAGCGGTTTTTAAGTCAAACTTCTCCATCGTTGAAAAAATATTACTTACCTCACTATCCAGATTATATGATAAGATTTTACTGTAAGTTAATTCTAATTTCTCACTTAACACTTCGTAAATATAATCGGCTAGTTCTAAGGTACTTTTACGCTCAGAATAAATTTTAATAATAGTCTTATAAGAAGCATATAGCTCTTTAGCCTTTATTATTTTTTCATTAACATTACTTTTATATTGTAATCTTCTACATGGGCCTAACTTCCTTAAGCTAACTTGTATATCTAATAATTCACTTAAAATTATTTCTAAATCCTTTTCCATAAAATTTTAACTAAAACATACTCACATTACAATAATACTTACATAATATATGTATCGTACTTAACTAATTCGTTTATGTCCAATAAAACTTCCATAGTATAATAACGGATGACGCAACACAGGGATGTTCATTAATCACTTAATTATTACGCAAAATTACTTGTAGTGCGTAATTTTACACATTTTCATTTTCTTCCTCTCGTTCTCGCCTTCCCGACAATCGCAAACGCATCCTTCTAATAAATTCAGACTGAACCCGTTTTTCTATCCATTTTTTCTGCTTCTTCTTCATGAGTTTCAGTAATGCAATGATGATTCCAAGGACAACAATAGCCATGATCGACGCTAGTAAAATATTGTTTATTTTCACGTGGGATTCTGTTGAAGTATTACTTCCTTCCGAAGCATTTTGTGCAATAATAACCTCCTTGTCCTCAGTCTTGGAATGAGATTTACCCATCGTTGAAAAGTTGCACGTAGTTTTTATGGTAGTCAAAACTTCATTGTTTCAAAGTCTTTATAACTTTTATATCTTAAAATTCTAACTTGTGAGCACAAAGGCACACAGGAACCTGCTGAGTCCGCTCGCAGCTCGAAACCCGACCGCGAAGCGGCGCTTGCGCTGGCAGGGTCGCCATGCAGTGTGCGGGTTGCGGGAGGCGATAAATGAGTATAAACACGTGTACGTTTGACAAATGGTTTATTATGACTGACTTACAATTAATACATATCTTACACCACTACAACAGTACAGTAAACAGTACTTACTAACTTTGTTTAATCAACCGGTGAAATCGAATGAAAGCGGCTAGGTAGAGACTAGCACAGTGGCAAAGTAGATAAGTTAGGTATTTAGACAAATATTGTAAATAAGTATCGCGCGAGATTGTCGCCGCGCCCGCGCGTCCGTTGACCCTAGCATCAGATGTTATTTATTTTGTGTTTCATTACTGGATTTTTTAAAGTAATGTATTTTTTATGATATTATCGTTTCATTTAGCTGTACTACCCGTGCGCGATAAGTTGAGACTTGAACGCGGTGACGTCATTGTCGGATCCTGGTACAGTGAACAAAAAAGGAACACAACTAGCTTAGTATAGTAAGAGACTAAAAAAAAACTATATTAAATAATGGCGTTGCGCGCTATACAACGCGGGTGTCATTGGGGAAGCGGGGTGGGGAGTCGCTTTCCACGCGGGTCTCAACATATCGCGCACGAGTAGTACTAACCAACATGGTGGTGTGTGAATAATACTAATAAACCTTTTAAAAAGATTTTTTTTCATCGGGATCGATTTTTTTTCCGGCCCGTCATCAAACGTATTATTAGTACCATCGCCTATCTTCGTTTTCGGGAGCGGTCTCCTAATACCCTTTTACTTTCATATGAAATTGGACCTGTAGTCCCCTTACATCCAAGCTCAAAGACAAACGAACGACGATTATTAATCTACCTACCTACAATCGAAATATGAGCGCTGGAGAACGTAATATGCGATATTTCCTAGTTATACGAAACGAAACGATACGACATTAGATAACAACTAGAAAATACAGTTAATTACGTATCTGTTACCCACCAACCAAATAGCGGATAACTCGAAATCATATGAACGAAAATTTTACAAACGGTAACCAAACTATATCTATCTTTTCAAACCATCAAACATGGTCTAATCCGGCTCGAAGGACTAATAATTATAGTGTTTGCGCGATAATGAGTGGACTGTATGGATTTATTAAAATTACAGATTAAAGATTTTTATGTACCTACGAATGCTAAGTGAATATCATATGTGAACCGATGCGATAATGGGGAACAAATATAGGTAGGATAGGAAAAAAGGTACTCACGATTTTGAGTCACAAACTGCCCGAAGATGGATCCTTTCTTCCAAATTACAAGGGTTTTGATATTTGCACGTGGTCAGGCTCAACGGCACGATTTTGTCCGAGCGATACGATTCGTTTTATGCTAAATCAACGAAGACACTGGCGCGTACGACGACAGGTACAAGCCAACGGTAGGAAAATAGACGGAGCGGGGTGGGGGGCGGATATAAGGGATGGGACATTATAACATCGAACCCGTCACGTCCACCCTCTCTAGCGGTAACCCAAGCCTAGGTCCGTTCCTCGGTGTGAAACCCTTGGGTCAGGCAACCGCCCGCGCGATACAAGTGACACTGTACGTGCATCACTTAGCTACCTACATACAACACTACACACGTATGAACATACACACGTGCACACCACACAGGTACATAGGTTCTGTGAGGGACCTTTTTTTTTCTTTTTTTACGCTAGTTAGTTAGCGCTAGTTAGTGTAGAAACATTCCGATTATTGAATACACATACGCACGGTTCCTTCCTTCCTCCCGGGAGGAAGGGAACGTGCCTATGTGTATATTTAGTTAGCTCGAATCGTAGGTGTAGGGATTCGAATAGATCGCGACCTATTTGCGAACGCGACGACCGCCCGAGCCGAGGTCCGGCCACTTTGGCACCCTCGTGCGAGTCGTCCACAAAACTTTCGCGGCTGAGTGCCCTCTGCGCTCGCCCCCAAGTCCGGTGAAGCTGTAAAAGCCGCAGCGGCTTTAGGGCCCCTAAGGCTAACAGTGTAGTCAGTTCTCAGTTCTAAAAAAAAAAAAAAAAAAAAAAAAAAAAAAAAAAAAAAAAAAAAAAAAAAAAAAAAAAAAAAAAAAAAAAAAAAAACATCGATTCACAATACGATAAAGAGGCGCAAACAAATGTGAATGGGAAAGTTCCTGTTTCTATGCATTGATAAAATATATGAGCCACGTACGGTGAAATATTGATAATTACCGATTGAACTACTACTACTGACATTCCCCAACTGTCTTATTGGTCTGACGAGCTCTTATTATTTCACCTGAACTAATGGATGTAAAATTAAATTTAGTATTTCTAGGTGCAATCAGCTTTTTCAAAAGTGATGCGGTACCATCGAGTGACGATATTATATTTTTAATTACTTCTAAAGGTATATTAGTGAAATAATCATGGAACACAGTTGCTACCTCTGAACTGTTTGATCTTTATTTCAACAATTTGGCTTTTATGGTCCGACCGTATCCCAGTACTAATGACTTTAAAGTTGCTAAAAATATTGTCTATATAAAATGAAATCTGGGACGTAGTTTTGTTTGGCTCATTAAAAAGCGGATCTAAGATAAATTACTTAAAGAGCGACGTGAATGTAGTGACCTCCGGTGACGAACTTAAAATATCTATATTAAAGTCACCACAAACTTTAACTGACCTATTGACATTAAATAATCTTATTAAAATTTCCTCCGTTGTCCTATGAATACTATAATATTTGATGTTGTAGGTATGTAAACACATAATATAATTAATTCGTCATCCTCTGCACAAGCCACTTCACAAACACGGTCAATTGAGAGACTACATATAACTTTTCAGTCTTTAAATTTTAAATAATTTTTGAATAGTATGATACAAACACCACCAACAGCGATTGATCGAGTATAAACACTAACAACTAACACTAATATCTTATTAGGTTTAAGCCAAGTTTCTGTAAAGCATAATATATCTAGTCTCTCTCTATCTAATAACAACTCTAATGTATCTAATATTTTGCCCGAGAAGCGATTGATGTTTTGATGGTATATTTTTATGTTGCCCTGCTCCTTTGTCATATTTACTGGTTAAAAAGTTTATAGCAGCATACTCAAACTACTGATACTGCTGAGTCACAGTACAGTAAACAGTACTTACTAACTTTGTTTAATCAACCGGTGAAATCGAATGAAAGCGGCTAGGTAGAGACTAGCACAGTGGCAAAGTAGATAAGATAGGTATTTAGACAAATATTGTAAATAAGTATCGCGCGAGATTGTCGCCGCGCCCGCGCGTCCGTTGACCCTAGCATCAGATGTTATTTATTTTGTGTTTCATTACTGGATTTTTTAAAGTAATGTATTTTTTATGATATTATCGTTTCATTTAGCTGTACTACCCGTGCGCGATAAGTTGAG
Source organism: Saturnia japonica (assembly GCA_033032175.1). Taxonomy (NCBI): domain Eukaryota; kingdom Metazoa; phylum Arthropoda; class Insecta; order Lepidoptera; family Saturniidae; genus Saturnia; species Saturnia japonica. Next base: position 8,347,001 of record CM065333.1, on the reverse strand, counting down.
ACTTGAACGCGGTGACGTCATTGTCGGATCCTGGTACAGTGAACAAAAAAGGAACACAACTAGCTTAGTATAGTAAGAGACTAAAAAAAAACTATATTAAATAATGGCGTTGCGCGCTATACAACGCGGGTGTCATTGGGGAAGCGGGGTGGGGAGTCGCTTTCCGCGCGGGTCTCAACATATCGCGCACGAGTAGTACTAACCAACATGGTGGTGTGTGAATAATACTAATAAAACGTTTTAAAAAGATTTTTTTTCATCGGGATCGATTTTTTTTTCCGGCCCGTCATCAAACGTATTATTAGTACCATCGCCTATCTTCGTTTTCGGGAGCGGTCTCCTAATACCCTTTTACTTTCATATGAAATTGGACCTGTAGTCCCCTTATATCCAAGCTCAAAAACATTTTATACTTCTTTATAATCTGCTAGCCAGCTCGGCCACGCGTAGCTGTACTTGCTTTGGTATTCATAGGGAAAATTGATCCGATCGTTAAAAAACATAACCCGCTGGGCTAATATGAACATTGTCTGATAATTTCATCAAAATACGCCCAGCCCTTTTTAGAGTACATATGGAACATAGATAAAAACATCGACTTTTATGTATAGATAGATATTTTATGTATCCTTATAAAGCAAATTGCGCGCACGGAGACTCTCAGATTAAAGCTTATATTTGGAGAAGGAATGCAGAAACTTTAAATTTATATATAACTAGCTGTACCCCACGGTTTCACCTGTGTTAATTTTATCCGAAAAACACTGAGCCTCCAACGCATCCGTGTAGTCTGTCATAATTGTTCTTCCCGCAAGAACAATCATTTTTAATTATCTCCTAAACTATGTGTCCAAATAGCATACTCTAAAAAAGTAATTTAACTTAATAAAATTGTCTTTATGATGAAGTAACTTTTGTTCGTAAGAATTAATATGCCATGTCTAAAAATAATACTTATAAAAAACTTTTTCATTTTCAACAAAACTTTGTCACAAAATAACTTATTGTGGCTTATATTTATAAGATAGGCATATGCTGTCACTGACTTATTTTAGATATACTAAAGACAATATTATTGTGGAACATTATATTTTCGTATCATTAATGATTACGCCAGCGCACGCGGATAAAGCAGTTCGGGAGGCCCTCGACTTCCGACTTACGTTACAAAAATCAATAATTAAGGCTATCTGAGACTTGTAGCCTAATCTTAAATAGCTTTCACTATTCCTCGAGAGTCTGGCTATCATATACAAAAAGAATTTAAACCCGACTGGTAGTTCCAAAGGTTAGCGTCTTTAAACAATCAAACAAGCAAAAAACTTTTCCGTTTTATGTTATTAGTATAGATACGTGATTACATTAGAAAAAAGAAAACCACCTTCAAGGATTTAGAAGATTATCTTTGAAGTTGAAGGTCCATGCCAATTAAATTACATTGTTGTTCCATTTGTGAGTAATCCCCTGTCCAACAAAAAAAGAATTATCCAAATCGGTTCATAAACAAAGAAGTTATGACTGAACAACCATTAAAAAAAACATTCGAATTGAATAACCTTCCGTCTTTTGTTAAATCAATTAATACTGTGGATACTATCCTGACCAGTGCCATTAAAATTAGACATCCCAAAATATTGACATTGACACTCAGTGAAATGTGACAGCAAGAATGTTCATTGCTTACGCTCATACATCTCATACGCTCATACAAAATTCTATAATCAAAAAGTCGCTGGTCGAAATTCGACCATTGGGTGACCGCTTAATAGCTACCTAAACCACACGCTTCGTTGTATATCACTCTGATATTATTATTTAGATAGAGAAATCCGAGAAAATCATTTTCTTTTAATTTCAGACACGTCTTATCCTAGCAACATGTATTCCTTACAATCTACACTATCAATTATTGTGAAATGACATACCTTTTTTCCTTAAAATCGTTACGTTCCATTCCCGACTCGTGTATAAGTTTTTTTTTTGTAAATCTATGAATGCTGTTTTTCTTTTGTTTAAAATCGATGTCATAGATCTTTAGAATATATTTATCTATCTCGTATAGTTTCAGAGTTCTCCCCACTGACCTATTTAAATGTTACAGGTGTAACGTCAACGCAGGAATGTTAGAATACTTTTTCCTACTTGGCTCCATACTTAATAATCCCAAATCCTCTAAATATTTAAAAACACTGTTTCAGTCTTCTTCTTCTAATTCTTTAACTCTTACTATACAAAGTCAATAAACTAATTTCCGCGACCGACCTTTCGCCGTAACAGCAGTACGACTGTGAAATTCGCTTCCTAACAACACCCAACTGGCCAACTCTCGGGATTCCTTTAATTATTCGGTACGTGGGTTTTACTTAAAGCAGCTTAATATCGGCTAGATTTTTTAAAATAAATATCAATATTTAGTATTAATTTTACTCTTGCTCCCCTGGAAAACTGGTAGAGAATAGAATGCTTTTCAGCATTAAGTCCTAATCAATCAATTCAATTTAAAAATCAATTCGGCAAATATCACTACCAGCACGCTGTCTTGAAATACACTTCCAAAACCGTTATTATGGGTAATAGGAACACAATACAAATAGGCGATGAAAAAAAATAGTTGGCCATCACGGGACACCCGACAGATTTGATACGTTTTAGTGAATATTCAAAATTCTAATAAATAAAAATCAAAAACTAATAAAAAATATGAAGTAACATAATATAAAAGATATCTTGAACATAATATATATAGTAAACAGCTCATACAGAAAAGCAATGGAGTGTCTTACACGCAAAACGGAGTTGATTGAGGGCGGCGCGCGTAGAAAGGGCATGACGGCATGAGTGAACATACAGTTAGATTCTACTGCCAAGGCGTGTCTATAGATTTTTCACATCATAAATATTTTTGGTACATTATAGATACTAGACATTAATCTTGTAGACTAGGAAGATATAAACAGACTGTTGCACCTTTTATAATCCATATATTAATACGTGAGGAGAAAACTTCAGACCTCGGGTGCGGCCATTCGCTGCACTCCCCTCTTGATGGGAGGGGGCCTACACTCCCTTCCCCCCATCAGCGCACACTGCACAACGTAGAACATTGGCCCTACAATCCACCGACAAGTGCCCTGCTTCTCCACACCGGAAGCAGAGCCCACCCCTCTCCGCGTCCGACGGGCATACTGCGTGTGTATGGGCCAAGCCCATGCATTTATAACAACGCATGGGCTTGTCCTCCAACACCTGCACTTGAGCAGAACTCCACCCCACGGGTAGGCAGCCAGCCTCGACTAACACTTTGGCCACGGCGAGGGGAAGGGTCATATGCAGCGCACCCACCCTTCCTCGCCGCGTTCGCAATAACTTCTTCTCTCTCTACGGTATCGTCGAGACCGACCAACCTCAGGTCCACCTTTTTTGTTGGTCTAGTTAGAGTTAGATTTTAGGGTGCAGTCCAATAGAGGGAGCAAAGCTCCACCCTATGGCAGCAAAATAAAATCTCTAAACACTAACCAAATAACAGAATCAACCACAAAAAAAAAAAAAAAAATCTGCAGAAAATCACAATCAGTAAAAAGGGGTACCAAGTCCGGGTCAATAGCCAAGTCGTTCCCCCAACCCAATCCAACCTTCTCCAGAAAAAGAAAACCGGTAAGTTGCCAGAAAAGAATGTGGGGGAAACAAAGTCTATGGTTCTGGGGAAATCTCTCCGTTATACGCCACACTATTCACGACAGGGGGTTAGGGGTTCTTGACATCACATCAGGCGTGGTCCGCCAGCCATGTAAAAATTTTTTTTTTCACTCTTTTTGCAATAACTCATTAACCACTTCCCTTAGAAAAATATTTTTTTCACTATCGGATGCGCCTTTTTACCGCGGAACTTTTGATATATCACACAATGTTTTTAACGCAAAAAAACTTATTTTTAGGATTTTTCAACCGCGGAACAGCTTAAAAATGAACCGCTCGACTGTTGTCCAGGGTTGCCATCTCTGCACTGAGACACCTTTTCTTTTTTTTTTTTTTTTTTTAACGTGGAGAAACCCGTCATGGGTACACACTCGCCCGGGGGGACAAGTGGTTATGTGAGACTCCTACTCACTAAAACTCCACGGTGTACCATCGGCCGCCATAGCGGGACGCCGCGGGCAATGCGGTTGCAATCTGCCGCGTACGCCCCGGCAGCCGGCCCAAGTCGGGCCCCGGCTGCACTGAGACACCTAAGCCAACCTCACCTGCACGTGGTGCACCCTGCTTGGTAACAAAGAAGAAATGGCTATAGCGGGATGGTAGGGTTGTCGCTGAAATTGAAAATCTATCACCAAACAATTTCAATCAGAAGTTCCTTATCAAACGTCCGTTCTTGAAGCAATAATGGACACCGGGTCGATCGATGCAAGTTCGAACCTATAACATAAGCATAAGTTTTTGGGTATTTTCTAATACCTGCCTGGTTAGCTACCACCCTCAACATGAAACTATCGCCAAGCACCTATCTATAAGTGTTCCAACAGTTATACTTGAGAGCTAGTCCCCCCATTAATCTTAGCATGTTACTATGTTGGGCCACACCGTAACTTAACACCAGATGAAATTGTAACCAAATGCTTAAACCTATAAAAAATTAAATAGGACGACCGATAAAAAGCTTAACAAATGAATTAGTAAAAATAAAATTTATTAACTAACAAAGTAAACTATAAAAACTTAATTACAAAGATGTCTTTGAATTTCTCATTCTCTTTAAAGCATTATCAGATCGACTGCTAGATGAAAAGACAGTCGCCCGTGACATATGTATTAATTGTAAATCGATATTTTCTTTCGATTTTTTCGTACCAGGAACAGAAGAGGGTTTTGATCTCCTCGATAGGTAGGATAATACATTCTTCACAACATTATTCTTCGACGTTTTACTTGATAACGAAGTTGCAGTTGATTTCATGGGCTCTGAAGAACTCTGTGAATTCGATAGATTACCTTCTGCGAGGAATATTATACCACGATCTGATAGGAAATCATCAATGGAATCATTTGAAAAGCAAGCCTGAGCTCCTTTTTCTGTGGAATTAGACGAAGTATTTTTAACAATTTCTCCATTTCTATCATTTGCTTTAAAATTTGGCATGTTCGTTCGTTCATCATAATAGTTATAAGTGTGGCATTTTATTTCTTTCTCCGACATATCATTACGTATATCAAAACCTTCTTGACTTTCTCCACTACCTTGTTCATTTTCGTTGATACCATCCTCAATGTTCTTTTGATTTGAATCGTCAAAAGTTACTTTGTTCGGAACATGTTCTGTTTTGTCTCTACCAGCTTCGATCTCTTCTCGAATAGCATCTGATTTAGTTATCCTATCCCATTTTCTTCTGTTCAAACATTTGGAAAGAATATCGTCTGACATACTCATCTGGGGGTTCGAATTTCTCTCTTTCTGGCATGCTTTATAGCATTTTATTTTTTTATCTACATTGGACGAATCACTTACAAATTGATAGTCAGTAGTTTCAGTATCATTATTGCTTGTGTAAATTAAAGGTGTTGTGACAGAAGCATCTTGTCTGTAATTAAAATATTTACTTTCCACCTTTTTCTTTTTACAACAGGAGCAGCTTTTCGATAAACAGTAAACCATAGTACAAATTAAGCAACATTGCACAACTATTACTAATCCTAAAACAATTAAAATATTTTTATTTGCCATTAAATACGCCACAACTGTTTTAAAAGTACCTTTACTATGGTATTTATGCGCAGTTATCTTTTGATGTATATTCAAAACGTTTTTACAATTCGGACATTCTTTATCATTACTATCTATTGATAGATCCTCTTTGGGTTCAACATTTTTTATAATCATAATGTCTTTTGTATGCCTATCATTATTATCTAATGATTTTATATATTCTAAATCTTCATCTGAAACTCCAGCTTCTCTAACACATTTATTTGTTATAGGATTATAAATTATATCTGGATCATCTATTACAGAACTCACACAGGTCGGCGTGTCGATACACCTCTTCTCTTTTTTACTATAAAATTGTTTAACTCCGTTATAATGTACATCACAATTAACTGGATTGCAATCATTCATTGGATCTTCGTCCAAATTTCGACAAGGTTGTAAAGTCTCTGATATATCCTTCGGCAGCTGTTTATTACTGAGACGTGTGTCGAATTTGACTTTAATTTCATCCCTCATAATATTTCTCTTTCTATCACTTAGATACGAATCAAGGTAGAAGGTGCAGTAGCCATACCTCTCAAAAGGGTCTATTAGTGGAGCAATGAGATTTAAATTCTTCGTTGTACCTTGAAAATAAATTTTATTTCATTACTACTTACAACCGCGGCTTCGCTCGTGACAGAATGATAGAATAATGTATAACACTTATATAAATCATAGCTTTCCTAAACTTTAATAGCTTTTTATTGAATGTACATGTCCTGCTTTTTATAAGGACTGTGTATTTAAGAAGTAAAACTAAAAAGAGTTAGTTAAAATCTCTCCAGTAATTTTTCCATGATGCACATACAACGGCAAACCTCAATAATTTTATTTATATAACATTTTTAACTTCAAAAAAAGAAAAATAATTTCTTGCTATTGAGACACCCAAGCCAACCTTAATAGCGTATCATAACACCATACCGAGTAACGACCGATCAAATAGCGATAGCGGAATGGTAGGGCCGTATATCTCGACTTTTGCGATTTATACCGACAACTATGCATATAAAGAATAGTTTGTCACAGTGATTCGCATATACACACCGCGTTTAAAAATCAGGTGGTGTGTTTCTATTTACGCAGGTCGGCATAACTGCAGTGACTGGAAATAGATTGTTGATATCTGATGACAGATATCCTTATATGACATCGGTTAACGGCCATTTCCAATATCCTATCTATCCGTTGTTTCATTAACCAAAGATAGACATTTATAACCTTTTGTCCTTACTTCTTTTAAATAACCTATCAATGGATAGTTTTTCGTATCTACATAATATATATCCATATCCTATAGCTTGAATAGATAAGAGGGAAGCCGATAACTGTCTTAAGTTAAAGATATACTTATAACAAATATGTACTAATCGGGGATAGTAAACTCAGATATGTTATTGAAAACGGCCGTAAATAAATATAAACGTTAACTGGTTCGATAGACTCGCAACTACAATAAACCAGGTTTAACACCCGTCCTAATGGCACACTTAGGTATATCGCTTTCTCGGGCTAATACACATGGCGATATAGCGATAAAGCCGTTACATAATACAATACACAACAAAGGTATCAAACAAGCATACAGCCCATAGGCATAACTAGCCGTTGCAGAAATTGTACCCCTCTAGCTCAAAGAGCTCTGGAAACCTTACTCACCGCAGAAACACAACACAAATTCATTTGGCTGCGATCATCTGTTTAGTCGAGGTCTGTCCATCAGTTGAACTGCTCCATACATACATAAATCAGGCCTATTTCCTAACGGGGTAGGGAAAGACCACGTCCTTTCTCCTGCTACGATCCTGGCATACATCTTTCGCTTCTTCAACATTCATTAATCATATGCATTTTCATGAACTGCTTCAAGTAGAAAGAAATCTCCAAATAAATCTCTGTAAATAAATCGCCTTTCAGTATCAACTTGCGGCAGTGATAGTGGCAATCAATGATGGACTACTGACCGTTAGGCAAAGTGTATTCACTAGGTCGTGCTACAATTTAAAAAAAAATACCTTTTGGAACAGCTGCTAGAGATCCACCAATAATTTGCATCGATTCACAATCGACGCCATCGTCCAATACCAAACAACATTGATCAGGTCTTAGTTCTACCATATAATCCATTTCAGATGTGTTATTAACTTGCGTGACAAACTTTAAACCGATAGACGAAGGCGATACAGCGTCCAAACTGGCTATGGTAATTAAATCTTTATTATTTAAACAAATACATGTATATATACAAAATATAATAAGTATGTATATGTAAAAAAACATCGGAATTATTTCTATAAGACGTCATAGTTGGCAGTGATCGGCGAAATGTCAATCATGTTGGAAGAAGAAAATTTAATTTTATAAAGGAGGACTTGTTCGAAATAGTTTTTAATCTTTCGGTTGACCGTTCTCCAATTCTGTTTAACCGACTTCAAAAAAAGACGGAGGTTACTCAATTTGAATGTATTTTTACAACCCGTTACCACCCGATAAAATAGATAGAAAAAAAATCCTGTTCCCGAAATATTTCGAATCAACTAGAAACTTCTCGGGACATCGAAATAATGTTCCCGTCGTAAACAACCACGGCGCATGTTTAGGTAAACATTGCAGTTTACACACACACATGTAAAGGCTTATCGCCTCGATTACGTCATCGAGCGGGCATTGAAAGTAAACATCAATGAAAAGTTAGCGACACTTTACGATGTTTCTGCTGTCGTTTAGTGTAGGTATATAAGCGACTCAGGCGTGGCGCCATGGCAGTTCAGTTTTGAATTACAAAGCGATAACAACGTTTGATAAAAGGAAGCGAAACCACAGTGTAATAAATAACAGTGTTGTGAGTTCGTGTAATTTGTAACTGCGTGGAATTCAAATAAATCTTCTTCACGTCAATCATCGGCATTTTTAATACCCACGGGTGTAACAGTATAAAAATATATATTTTTCTGAATGTTCCGCCATAACTTCTTTGTTTATGAACTGACTTGGATGATTCTTTTTCTGTTTGATAGGAGATACCTCAAGGATACTTGACATTGGACCTTTAACTTTGAACTCTCCAAAGAAGTTGGTTTTCTTTTATCCAAAAAAAAATCTAGTAACAGTAGCACTGTCGCTAATGGTATGAATTCAAATACAACCACGACCATCGGGAGACCGATAATTCATCACTGCTCGTAGCTGTTCCGCAAGTCTTCTGGCAGGTGGAACAAACAGAGTTACAATGTGCACGGTGGTCGCGACCTAGTTGAATACAGAGATCTCTAACACTGCTTGAATACTGGATTTGTACTGAAATGGTCGTGAACGTAGATCGCGACACGCCCAAGCGTGCCTATTTGTTGGAGGTTACATGGGTGTATGATGGTTAAGATCTTTGTTTGTCCCACCACCCAGAAACGGTTTACAAATGCACTCATAGAGAATAACGCTTAATAATAATTAATAATAATAAAAAATGTATAACTTCCATCGAAAGGTGGTTTTGGAATGCAGCGCTTGTGAGGGTTTACTTGCAAAAGAGCAAAGGATTCCGGGATTAAAGACATCAATAGTCAAGTGACTTAGATATTTTACTTTTTAGTGAGTGATAAACTCGAATATGATGGAACATGGCAGGACAAGCACGGTTACCACTTTGTAATAAAGTATTTTCGATAAATATATTTTATACTTTGCGTACCCTTACCAACTTTAACCACTCAAACACCTCACTTTTTGAAAAACTTCACTCAGTTCCAAACGGCCGTAAGTGCCAGTAAAAAATGTATGGGAATGTAGCCCTTACTTTACACAGTATATCACTGATATTAGCCTGTTTTTTTTTTTTTTTGTAAAAAATTCAGTGGCACTAAGCTTAAACGCCTTTAGGATAAAAATAGCTACGTTGTTGTTGTATTTATGTCTGGACGTTGCTATTTTTTTTATCTTTTTTGCAAATTATATTACAGAAACTATATTTTTACATAAAATTAATATGTTATGATTACTTTTTCCATTTCTAAGAAGTATTATTATTATTTTGTAGGACCAAAGAAAATATTTCCTGTATTATTTAGATATTATATTACTAAAGCAGTGTTATGGTTTTGTTTTTTTGTGTTTTTCTAGTAAAGTTTAGTGTATGTGTATCTAAGTATTACATTTCAAACAATGTTTCTTTTTTATCTATTTATATGCTCAATTATTAGACTAGTGCACTGTGTAGTCTTTTGAATTTTTCTAATTTCTGGCGAAAGTACACTAGGGTAAAAAAGAATTAGGTAAATATGTTGAATTGTTCTAGGAATGAGGAGAGTAAGAGAATGATTGATAATGATTTTCTCGTTGCACAATGTGCTACATTATTTGATGCCGGATTCGAGACATCTGCAAGTACGTTAGTTAGCGTGTTGTTTGTATGAATGAATTTGAGAAGAATCAGAAACCCAAAAGCACACTGAAACTCCTGTACACTATATTCATATATGCACTGTAGCAAAGAAGAACGGTCTGAGTGGTCGCTAATAGCCAATTTTTTATACTTTGTGTAAAACTATCAACATTTGACCAATATTGTAACCACATGTCGTAACCTCCATAAGAAAAAGTTTCTGCCTCGTCTCCAGCTGCCCTGCCGTGAAGATTAAACTGTTTTTTATTTTGAAGCCGATTCGAAAGGAAGACTTGAAGTCTACTATAGGGACCTAAAAACATACTCGGCAAATTGTGGGTGTACAATTAGTACACCTCTGCCTAACCCTTCGGGGAATACAGGCGTGATGGTATGTTATGTTTATAAATTAATCTTTCAAATTATAATTTAACCTATATTACTCGCTGATACTGTAGCTTTAGGTCCAATAGATTTGAGTTTATCCATTACAAACAAAAAATCAAATCTTTCCTCTTTATAATATTGGTTTAAGTAATGAAGGATAAGGATCGGATTGGATTACGACCGAACGACCTTTTTTTTTAGCAAATTGGTTTATATGTTCTTGTAAAGAGCTTTACGACTGAGCGATTCTTTTTTAGCTTCCCATCGTACATTTATAATAAGCACATATCTCAATTCAGTCATCATTCAGAATCGCCTACCTCTAACAGATATTATTACTACGACAAAAAAAGAGTTTTGCCACAAACATAATATGAAGTAGATAAGTATTATTTTTTCTATACGTCGCATGTAAACTAAACACCTGTGCTATCAAGTGGCGTCAAGTGCAGCGACGGCGCGTCGCGCGGCGTTGAGTTATGCGACGACGCGATATTTTTTCTCTTGCTCTAACATAAGCAGGGTTGCCAGATGGCGAATTTTTTACCAAATATCTCTTACTTTCAACACATAATCTCGTAAATTTATGAATTTTAAAAATGTATTTTGTACTTGCTATTAGTTCATCATGATTAATATTATGGTTATGTTTATTAGTATTTTGTTAATGTCAGGGCTATTAAAATCATTTATATTTTTATTGTACAGTTTTTTAACTGTTTTTTAGTTACCTATCAATTTGGAACACATTTCCTTAAATGGTTCCAAATTTATAATTTTTTTCGATCTTTTCTTAGCTTATAAAATGAGTGACCGGATAGATTTTGAGAAACTACGATTTTTATAAGAATTACCCGTTCTAATGTAATTAACGCGAGCAAAGCCACGGGCACAGCTAGTCTGTAATAAGACGATTTCTAATATCTGTTTTTATTAAATGGATTTTGCTGAAAATATGCCCGCGCACTTTTTCTAATTATGCCTGTCTTGAAACCAAATGTAGTCAACTTTTGGAGTTGTAGACCCGATAAAAACGAAACAGATTTGTTTCTCTAATTTTTGATTTATTTAGCATGCGATTTGAGATTTCAGCAACCAGAGAGCTTGATGAATATAATGCGCACTTTGCTTTCTTGGCAATTTTAAAATCTGACTACTCCTTAATTAAAATTATTAGGGTTAAATTAGGGTAATATTGTATATAATTAGAGTAAAATTCTGAAACGTACTAGAACTTCTACTACCATTGCATAAAAATACATTTTTACACCTGTTTCAGTTAGTCCAAAAGAAATAAGAAAACAATATTTCATCATTAGTGCAATATGGATAATCATAAAAAAATCATCTTAGCGGGGATTCTCCAGTCAACTAATAAAGATACATTTGATGATGAGGCAATGAATCTAGTCATGTGCATGAACATAATATATTGTTTTATAATTAGTATTTTTGATTTGTATATTGGACGCTGACAGACACTATTGTTGAAATCTCGTAAAAAAGCGTACGAGTTTTTTTTTGCTCGTTTACAGGACTGCAAAATATCCTAAAAGTACGAGATTTCTTGTACATCTGGCAACCCCACAGTGTTTTTTGTTCCCAATGTTTCCCATTACGTAATAGGCAATGACGAAACGTAAAAGTTGTACTATAGGTTATAAAATTATTTGAAATTATGTGTAGAACATAAAAATAGTGTTATTGTATTTTAGCTATGTGTATCAAGATTTATAATATTACCAGGTATTGATTTTATTTGCATATCATTTTTTTTTTATATTTGTTGTTATTTGAAAAGCTATGTATGTAAACCACATAAAACCTTTTTTGTGTACCTTTTGACTTTTATTTGATTTGATTCTAATATTACATTTAAAATGTGATAAAACTTGAGAAATAGTCTCAAATATACTAATTATAATAAATCAGTATATTACAAATACAAAAGTTCAAGTTTTTAGCAGTACGTATATTTAGTCGAAGTAGGTATAGTATAACCTATAATTATAGTATTGTTTTTTTTTTTTTCGAACTAACTAGACTCTTAGTTTTTTGGGTCTTGAAGCCAATAGAGGCTTTCAAAGCTTCACCAGGCTTGAGTAATATTGTAGGATGAACAATAAACAGTTTTATTTAAGCGCCATCTCTTAGAATGAGTACGAGTACCTTACTATACCTCTAATAACTTCGTAATTGATTACTAATAACTGATTATCCGTCTCCACACAGATGGCGCTATGAATGAAGTTTTTACTGAATCTTTTATTTTTGTTTTATTTGGATTTAGTTATTGTATTTATTTAGAAATTATAGAAAATACATTTAATAAATTAATTATAATTAAATGTCTAAATTATCATACATTTTTACTTCATGCCATTTATTTTTGAAATGCCTTTATATACTTCAGTATTCATACGGGAAATATGTACACATTATAGGCAGGTATATTTATAATTTATAACACTATAGGGCGAGCATCCTCCGCGGATGCTTCGTCGTACATAACATAACATAACGCCTGTATTTCTAATGTACACCCACAATTCGCCGAGTATGTTTTTTAGGTCCCATGCAATAGGGGGCGAGCCTATTACCATTAATCGGGCACGAAACCAAAATCCGAGCTGCTACTAAGATTTTCATAGGAAAAACCCTATAACACTTTGCTCGACCTGGGATTCGAACCCAGGGTCTCGCTCATAGCAGTCGCGCTTACGACCACTAGGCTAACGAGGCAGTTACTACCTAAAGGTTATAGTCACACGATATGTATATAATTCATTATTATGTATAATACAGCATGTCCTTGAATGTACTATCGGGCTGAAAAGCCGCGGGTGCAGCGCCGCGTCAAGTCTTCTTATTGCGTGCGGTATTTTATACATTTGTAGGTATCTATTTGGGTCGTGTTTTTATATTTAATAATAATTTCGTATATTACGTATTAATAGTTTTATTTCTACGTTTTAATATAATATATTTTAACATATAAAAAATAAAATCCAAAAATCATTCGCAGTAAGGAAATAACCGGGAAAAGTGTAGCATGATTCACGCGTGTTTAGAATCGACGGCATTCTGTAGTTCACATGAGCGAAGCCGCAGGGCACAGATAGTTTGAATACAAATTTGTGTTTTAAAACTAGCTTTGAGACTTCCAAAGACATCAGAGAATGGATTGTGTGTGTTAAAAGCGACCAAAAAGATATTTTTAAGGGCATAAATCCTTTTTTTCTTTTCAATGAATTTGATATGTTATTTTCTCAAAAAATTTGGCAACTGCTGCACTTTGGCGCCAGTTCCATCTTAGACCACATTGCTGTTATTTAACATCAGGTAAGATTGCACAAAAAGTGGGCAAAATGCTAAATTTATAAAGAATACTTAATTTAAAAAACCCTTTGTTGTCCCCCGGCTGCGTGAACACAATGACATAATGTCGTGTCTCGAAATACCAAAACAGAATTCCTTGGAATATTGCGGTCTAGCGATGTATTGAAGTGTTATTATATTCAAGAAAAAGAATTTCACATATTTAAGAAACATATTTTAATTCATTTACAAAATGTTATCACAAAAACTCCTTTAACATTACTTTATTTAAAACTGTTCAATAGATGTTTGCTATTTCTCCGATAGATGGCGGCTATTACAAAATCATGACATATAAAATTTCCTTTTTATATTAAAAAGTAACGTAATGCTATATTAAAATCAGGGGCTAAAATGAATAACATAATATCTTTAATTACAATAAAATAAAATATATGCTAAGCAAATACAGAAATAAAACCTTTTTTTCAACTATAAAATTTTCAATTTTTCCGATAAACTCACCACTAATATGTAATTAAAAAAATTGTGCGTCTGTGTCTATTTCTATGTCTTTAACTCAAAAATGGCCCGACTGATTCTTATGAAATTTTGTACACGGGAAGTATAAATCACGCTTATAGAAATTGTAGTAAAAGAATATTAAAATTTTAAATTTTCATCATTACTTAATCGTTTCTGATCAAATTTTTATTACGAAAAATTTGTCACCAAAGACCGAAACGTCAATTAAAAAGACACTCTTAAAGCCTTGTCTCTACGACTAATAAAGATATTGTTGCTTGACTAAAATTATCATAGTAAATAAAAAAAAATGAAAATAATATCATCGATAATTATTTATATCGCCCAACTTACATTTGAAGCATGATACCAAATAAAAAATTACTAAAATGGTATATTATTTTCAAACGGATCTTCTGAGTACAATATCTAAACGAGATACGATGCTATTCATATTATGTACCGAAACTATATAAGTTTAGGACTAAAATTACAAGTTAAACTAACACTTAACTTATGTAATATTTATACAAATACCAAGTAATTTAATTTATATACATAGAAACTTAAAAATAACTTACATTAATGAGCAATATCCATATTTCACTTAGATTATAATATACTAAAAAAACTACTTAGATTGTCACTAAATTTTTGAATACCCACAGGTTTTTTTTTTGCCTGTTCATATTACATAATATCAAATTATAATGACTTTTGGTAACAAACTGTTGTCGCAATTGGGTATCCAAATATTGCAACCAAATTGCGCTTGATTCTAAACGAATAGACGTGTATAAAATTATCAATATTTTGACATTTATATGTCGTAAATCCGTTTTAGCTTTTTTTTTATCGCCAAATATACAAAAATATTCTATATCCTTCAGATTTGATAAAAAGAAGATGAAGTTTGTTACAATAAGAAAATGATCAATTAAAAATCCACATCCATTAAAAAATAAATGTGAGTGTTTTTGCTCTCTAACTTTTGTTGTCCATTTCTGAGAGCACATTCCTTTGCAGTTTGGCGTGCAATTGGTTGCAAGTTTTGAAGTCCCATGCTTTGAAGTAAAATTGTCGTCTAGTAATAACTTATGGTTGATGATAGTATACAAGTATAAGAAATGTATGTACATATATATACCTACCTATTTCACATATCATTGTACCTTTTCGCAATAAAAAATGGATTAAATTTTAAGGAAAATCGTCATATTAATGCAATTAATTGAACCATTGCGAAATGAGAAATTTATAAATTTTTACCTTTCCAAAAAGTATGGAAGATACAATGAAAATTTCAGACATTTTAATCTTCGAAAAAGAAAAACAGAATTTTATCAAAATTGTTTTTATATTAAATCGCTATAGGCTTGAGCTTGTGATGATGTCACCCAAAGTGGTGACAGATCTTCAACTTGAGGGTGGTAACTAACCAGGCGAGCATTAGAAAAAGCCCTACCACCATGCTATAGTTTCATCACGATGTTTTCCTTCACCGAAAGCTGAGGCATTTTGCAGGGATTCGAACTCACGTCGATCGACGTGTTGTCCCTACACGTTACCAATTGAGCTAGCATTGCCTTGAACCAATTCTTTTTATGCAAAAAAATGTTTACAGCCCCTGACAAGATTCCTGCCTTTTATATGTCTGTCCTACTAATGTCGACAATACGTTACTTAGGTACATGTTATGTGTATTTCACTTGTATTTAAATATTTACCCTGAACGATGTCATAATGCAGGTAGCAATATATTGTCGATGTAAATGACATCCACTAAACCAAGTTGTTTTATTTGAAATACATCTTTTTGTGCTCCATCATATCAAAATTTTACATTTCATTTTTCGTAACACTTTTTTCTATAACTTTCACAAAATTATCCAATATTAAACCTAAAATTTAAACTTTTTTTATACCCTATGTAGATCTTTATTTTGCACTATTATAATCTGCATTTTCATTGCTTTTAATACAAACATGAAAAGGAATCCATTGGAATATCATATACTTATTACTAAAATGTGATTTAGAATAATAACTAGTATATTTAAATAAACCAAAAAATAAAAAAGATAAATTGATAATAATAAGATAATAATAATAATAAGATGAATAAGTTGGCCTACGAGGAGCGATGTTGTCTCTAGTAGCCAGCCAAAACGAATACAATGTCAGAAATTTTTAACATTAAACAAAAAAGACCCTCATTAAAATTCCAAATAAAAATAAAACTTAAATACAATTCTCTGTACAAAAAGTTAATGATCTACATAAAATAAATAATTAAAAACCTATAATTGTACAAAGTAAACTCCAGAATAACCTAAGAGATAGCGATAAGAGAATTAAACAGAGAAAATAGTGCATGTACTTAAGTTTGTTGTGTTTTTTAATACCCGCTGGTATTGTGTCCATAGGATCTTTCAGGAGGTATATCCTGATACCTCGGACATAGTTGTGGAAGTATTCGTTCCACTCGAGACGGCTGAGGTCGAAGTCAAATATCTGCTTATCAGCATCACACATCTCGTTGTGAAGGTTCCTGACGTTGTCGTTATGAAACTTCCACTCCCTGGTCGCAAAGTAGCCGATGACTTCAGAGAATTTGCTGATCTTTTTGTATGCTTTTCTTAACCTGGTGAATAATTTTACTTTTAAACAATGTAGCTCAAGATTGTAACATGCTAAGCCTTGTAGAAGACTGGCTCTCCAAAGCAGCTGTCGAAATACACCTGTAGGTAATAGTAACAGATTTTCAACTTTAGGGTAGTAGTCACATGCACATTAAAAAATTCGCTACCACTATGGTATAGTTTCATCACGAAGTTTTCAGTTCAGACTCATAGCAAAGACGTGAGTCGTGAGACGTGAACTTATGTCGATTGAAGCAGTGTTTGTACAAGCCATCACTAAATCATCATTGCTTCAATTAGCTCCACATGATTCAGTTATAAAAGAAAGAGAGGGGAAATAGTCCAACAACTTTTCAAAACATCTGATACTCGAATTGTCTCAGTGATGCAATATTCTTATGCAACAGGAGCGAATATGTGTACATATATGTCAACGAATAATTATAAACTGTTAGTTTTAAAGACAATCTATTCAGATCGTTATAACTAAACTGTCGGGGTTATGAACGAACAATAAATTTTGTAATCTAACGGTTATATTTTCGTAGGTTTAAAACTAACTAGATTGTTTAGCTTAGATTAAAACTATGATCATAATACACGAGTCGAGCGAGCAAAGCAAGCGAGTCACGCTAGCGACTTTAAAGTGCCAGAAGCAAATTTGCCGTTGAAAATTCTAATTTTACAAGTTCTAGTATCGTGATACTGCTTATTTAATGGACATAGCCTCAAAAATCGAAAATTATTACTGTTCGTTCACAATCTACCAAGAATTAACAATCTCACTATATAGTATATATAACGGTTTGTACAAACCCAGTGACAATTTTATAACCCCGATCACAAAAAGTGATCATAACTTACATGGGCTTCTTTCCGATGAGCACAGCAACACCGTCGATAATATAAGCGGGAATCCAATGGAGGAAGAAACAGTACAGGCTGTAGATGAACCTAGATGGAGTCAGGTGGAAAAGGTAGTAGTAGACAGCTTGAATGGTAGGCACTTCAAGACCGTAAATCTCGTTGAATTTCATAAAGTTTTCTGAAAAAATATACGTTATAGAACTGAAAAACGAATTAATTCTGGTCAATGAAACTGAAATAATAATATAAACTTAATGACTATATGATATGCATTTGACCACAATTTCACTCAGAGTGATGAGGCAGCCAGAGATAGTAAAGAAGTAAGTAAGAAAGGAGAATAGCTTTTGAGTGAAGTTGCTGGTATCAATGCATCAATATGTAGGTATTGTTTCAACAAAAGCTATATTAGGTCCTTACATATGAAATTATACATTTAATCAATCAAAGTTTGTACCATTATTATCTATGTAAAAAACGCCATTTTATAGGTAGTTCATTGATTTAATTGCAGAAAATTTTCTGGAAGCGAGAATCAATAAAATCTTTGAAGGCGGTTTATCAGTCTCATCGGAATTGTATTTTTCCTTGCAAGAAATCGTTCAAATTAGTAAAAATGTGGTATTCTGTTGGAGTGAGGTCCAGTTAGTACATCATACTAGCACTGGTCCATCAAATACTCACCAGTACCTTTTTCTGAGTAAACTTTCGCTTGGGACAGGATTTGGCCGGTTCTCCTGTGTTCAACCACTGTGATAAGCGTTTCCGATTGTCATAAAGGAACCATTTTTTGTCCCAAGTAACAATACAATTTAAATTCTCTCGTTATTGTTAATAACGAATAATGTAACGCAGCACTTAATTAATTGTTGGTGTGCTTCAGTAAATTCATGAGAAACACTTTTCTCGAGCTTTTTCATTTTTCCAATTTGTTTCATGTGCATTGAAATTGTTTTATCACTCACACTGAATTTTGCCGCTAACACTGACGTAGTTTGCGATGAACCCGCTTCCACAATCACCTTTAATTCTTCATTATCAACTAGCGTCTGTGGTCGTCCACGGGGTTTGTTTCGTAATTCAAAATTTTAACGAAAACGTTGAAACCAAAAACGTATCGTGCTTTCTTTTACAGCAGCTTCCCCATACACATCATTAATCTTACAAGCTGTTCCTGCAGCGCTGAAGCCAGTGTGGAACTCATATTCATAAATAACACGAAGTTTTATATTTTGTGAAAAGAACGATGACAAAGAAAAATCAAATGGTGCAAAAACAAATGAATTACTAAATTTAAAATAAATTTTGTGTTCTAACCGAACGCCAGATATTTAAGATCCTACTTTGATCTCATCAAATCAAAACGCTAAACTTAAATATAAGGACCTAATATAACATGTAAATAAAAAAATTAACTATTCTTGAATTATCTAGAAAACGTTAGAACCTACTAGAAACATTGAGTATGTATTCGTAGGTATGAAAAGTTATTGCAGCTACTCACACATTTAAAGCTTATTGGTCCGATTGCGTAATCCAACAAACAATGGAATAAAAATAAAACACTTCCCCTTTTAAACAATGTCGTAAACTTCAATGATTTTCTAGTGATTTCGTCGACCCTTCCTTTATTTTAATATATTAAGCAAGCTATGTTCCGAGCTGGGACAGTTCTGTTTTGGATAACCAAGTGAAAACAACAAGCGATAAAAGGAACAATCCAATAAAAAGACAGAGATACCGTAAGTTCGACCATAGTATGGTGAGTTTGTTTGAATTTTGTTTCATTGAGCACGAATAAAATATTTACATAAAATTACTTTTACTCACTCCAAGTTAAGGGACATTCTTCAGAGGAGACGAAATTGTAAACCGGTGGCGGGAGATCTGGAGGTGGAGCGTCTTCGTGGTTCCCAGGGTAATCCTTGGCAGTCTTCCAGGCTGTCGCTATACAAGCGTTGACAACCATGTCCCCGGGTACCAGATCAGCTATTGCTGATGGATTGCAGTTCAAGACATGGAGAAGACCAACAGCGGCTCCTACTACAACCTAAAATAAGATTATTTATCTATCAAGGTAAGATAGAAATATTTTGTGACTATTCTACCTGACTCGTGTGAAAATTCCACACATTATAGAATGTATTTTTTTATTTTGGCTTTCTGCCTATGTAGGCAATTTTGCTTATATCAAGTGTGAAAAATACAGGTTATAGAGTTTAGTTGCCAAATATTAAATGTAGGTACTGTAGAATAAATAATCTGAGAGAATAACCCATAAAAAAGATACATTAATACAACATAAAACAGTCACAAATTTATACGTAATACTTTTTATGGGAACTGCAGGGATAATATAAAACTATATAGTATTTTAAACATATAAATAAAAGGTATAACTGTAATCTATATAGACACGAACAAAACACAAATTACAATTTTATAAGCAAATTTTACTAACTGCTGTCATGCTATTATATATAAATATATTTTTAGTAAATGGCGTCTCTTCCATGTTAGTTGATTACATAATTTAATCATGTTTTGAAGAAAACATAAATTTTGAACTTTCCGTCTATAATTCTTCAATTGCGGGCCGATAAGCTTCAAAATGACGTTTGAATAATTAATATTGGTGAAGAATTAACGGAGATATGGCATTGATAAGAAAAAAAAAACACCTTTGAGAAATAATATTTAAAGATCAAACCCTTAGTTATAAATAAAAATAAACAATATTAAATAGTACCTGGTCTCTGATAGTATTTTTTTTTTTTTTCTATAGGGCCAATTTAATATATCATATTTGACACTTCATCAAAATTCAACAACGCAACCTTGTAATGGAGGGTACACGTTTTTTTTTTAAAAGTTACAATAACTTAACTTTTTTCAGTTAAAAATACACGTCTATTGTAACAGTAACTAAAGATCGTCTTGTGGTTGAAATATGACCATGATACATTTAAAATTTAAATTTGAACTTGTAATCGCAATCACCATACACACTATCGTGGCACGCTTAACCGTGTCGCGTTTCTGGATGGGCTTATGTATATTCAGTAATCAAACAGCATGGTGGTGATCTTTCACCATGCATAGGGTGATAAGCAAGTGACATGGATTCAGTCTACATCCAACTGCCGAAAAGTTTGCAGGCTGGCGTGACAGCGAAAAGTAGTAATTAATTATTGATTTCTCGGTGGTTGCCGTCGTTTCAGGATTGTAGTGTGCTTACCATCAGTCAGAATTCCACCAGTTCGTCGTGCTACTATTAAAAAAAAGGCAAATCAGTCATGAGGACTGCTGACAGAAGTGAAAACTTAGAACTCTAAACAAACAGTCGTTATTTTTGGATTGAGGTTAGATTGCTAAAAAGACTCGTTTATAGTTAACGCGTCACGTGACCATGTCGATGTCGACTAACATAAATTTACTCCCTATCCAATACTCCCTACAGAATCTTACACTTTAAAATTGCCTGTACAATTATTTTTATCTGCCTTTTGTTATTTAATTTTAAGATTTCTTGTAATACTTACTCCAGTAGGACCATACACATTGTCGATCCAGCCTGCGACTGGTTCCTTGGCTGTTCCAATAACTGCAAAGAATAATAACGTTATATTTAAGTAGCTTTAACTCCAACGTTTGTATGGAAGACAAACAGTGTTACTGACCAAAGGTTTACTGATCAAAAACAACAGTAGATTTCAGGAAGGCCTTTTGTTTTTTCCTATATAGGATTCTTGTTATAAAATTTAAAGACAACTTTCTTAAAATTAATAATTCTCTTCGATAAACAGAAATGAAATACTTTAGTGTATATTATTGTGCTTATAGATGACTAGCTGTGCCCGTGGCTTTGCTCACGTGGACTAAAGAACGCCGTCGATCGGCTATACGCGCGAATCATGTTACCCCGCTCCCGGTTATTTTAAAGACAAAAATGCTTATTAAGAGCGTTCCTTAGAAGATAGACATATTATACTCTCTTTGACTTTTTTATAGGTATTTTTTTATGTCTACAATTATGTTGTACATTAATATTCTATGTATATATATATCTTATGGTTTACTCGGCGTAAGTCATTTAAACGCC
Source organism: Saturnia japonica (assembly GCA_033032175.1). NCBI lineage: Eukaryota > Metazoa > Arthropoda > Insecta > Lepidoptera > Saturniidae > Saturnia > Saturnia japonica. Next base: position 8,325,039 of record CM065333.1, on the reverse strand, counting down.
CGAATTGATTCACCATGACCAGTTTTTTTTATATGCGCGTCACCCTAAAATTCTTTTACTAAAATAAAAGTAGCCTAAGTTACTCTTTGTAACATCAGCTATCTACCAGTAAATGCCCCGTAAAAATCGATCCAACCGATACCCGGTTTACAAGGGATTTACCCGGAACAAAATGAGAGACAAAAATAAATTAAAAATGGGTTTTTTGTTATTGGTATCATCGTATGTGCATTTAGTAAAAAGCTGTTATTTTGACATTACAAACAGACGCTTCAGATTTATTAATTATTTGTAGATAATAATAAATAAAAATAATATTAGGCTATAAGTCCCACTGCTGGGTAAAGGCAAAAGCAAAGGTAAGGGCTTAATCACCACGCCTGTCCACGACGTTTAGGAGATTTCAAACAACGAGAAGTCAACGGTTCTATCTTAGAATAAGGTTCTATATTTATTTCCACATACAGTGGTTCTACAAGATCATTTCTCATACTAACAGGATTCTTCATGATGTTTCCTTTTCCCATTTGAATTAGTAAATGTACGCGAATTCCGAAAAATTTGTTGGTAAAATCCAGGGTTCGAACTTGCGGTCATTGAATTGGTATTCCACCAATAATCGATAAATATTATTTACTCTACATTATAGATGTACTTTGAGCAATTTAATTTATCATTGTGTATTATCATTGAGGCTGTAAGAGTTCATTAAAAAACTCCACTGCTTCTCATGTGATAAGAAACTCACCAATTGAAGGTCTGAAGAGTGCTACTGGTAGACCCTTGGAGTACTTCTGCACTATGTCCTCACCTTCTGCTTTGGTATAGGCATATGTGTTAGGATAATCACCTAAAAGCCTGGAATAAAATGAAACACATTTGAATTGACCTGCTTTATTCTTTCCACAGACATATTATGACAAGATCAGTTATGGACGTAATATACCATAAAATAAGTCGTCGTAAGTTACAACCACTTGGATGGGAACAGTAAGAATTTTTTTAAGGTAACAATAAAATCGACCCCATGTTACTAGGAGCTTCAATATGAACCTTACCTGATGGATGGATACTGCTGTAATTAACGATTCTAAATTTACGAAAACCACAGTTATCTTGCTGTTTTGTATTACGTATTAATACTTTGTTTCTTTATATTCGTATGTTATAATTAATATTACATTAATTTAGTCGTGTTGTTCCCGGTTTAGATTGGGATCCCACCACCTTTCCTCATGGAAGGCAACTGAGGGACTTTTTGGTGATCAACTTATGCCAAACATAGCATTCACATGTAGAGTTGACGTCAGGCAGGCGGCCGGTAGTAAAACTCAAACCAAATCTATTTCAGCATGGAAATGAATAGTATAATATATGAAGATGTGCTGTGCAGACCCCATCTAGTGTGGGATAAGAGCAGGAAGAAGAAGTAAGAAGATTTTTTATATAACTAGGTGGAAAATAATCGTACGGCCCCGCTACCGTACCCTATGGACACTTGTCGTTTATGACGCATAGAGGACGGAAAATAAGTAACTATTTATTTATTTTTTCTTGGTTTTTGCGGTTATTGAATTTACTACTTAACCAGAAAGCAGAAAGACGGAGAAAAAGAAAGAATATCTTCTCAACAAAGTACGCGTGACATCAAGCAATAATGATGAGTAAAGATTGGAAAAAGACAATTTGTGTTATTGATTTCTATTCTTGAAGACTGAGCTGTAACACCTTTTGCTTCAGCTCATTTATCACATGTATTAGCAGTCCCATACCAGCATGATAATTTAGAACTTCGCTAACTTACCCAGGGGTGATGTTGTTGATGATACTCTCGTCGACTGTTTCCACCAGGTCTATAAGCTTCTCACCGGGAAGCGGACTCTCGTAGAATCTCTCTTCTATTTCATTCAGTGTGCAGTTGCTGAAAGAGAATTGTTTATATTATTAGGCCAGATTAAAAAATAAATAATCCGGTATTATCTTCTTTTTCAAAAATATGTTTGTATTACAAATGCATGTTTAAATGTAAATAGCGGGCATCCAATAGTTTATAATTCATACCAGCGGTTATGCGATTATAGATTATTATTTGTTTCACATTTGTAGTAAGAACGTACACAATGAATTGATCTTAGTTTAATGGTACTGGTATACAGTAATACATATTATATGCAAATGTTAACTTTCTGCACCATATCTTCATATAAACTTTGCAATGTTAAAGCCTAATAGTCCTCTGTCACATATTAATATAGACTAGCAGTCGTCCAATAATCGAAATTCGACCAGCGACTTCGTAATCATAGACAATTTTCTGTTTGACATTTGCAATATTCATGAACCTAGACAGTGAGTATTATCACATCACTTGCTGTGAGTTTTCGTTGAGTGACAGTGTCAATATTTTAGGGGGTCTAAGTTCAATGGCACTGGTCGGTTTAGGATTAGTAGGAATCATTTGTTTAATTTTATATATTAGTAACAGATATTATAGATCAATTTTAGCTTTCTGTACTCCTTCTCCATATAAACTTAAACCATGCCAAAAAACACAGTCTTCCGTGCACGCAATACACTTAAAAAGGTGTCCGAAATTTTCTTCTCACGTATTAATATAATAATGATACCCACCACAGTGGCACGGTGAATATCCACATATCAAGCGGAATGGTATGATCAATCTGACCCGACATAGTGATAAAACTCGTCACAGTATGACGTCGTAATGACGTCACTTTGCCGTGGGATGTAAGGGGTGTCAAATTACATCTTTAAAATTGGGACGCCCAAGCCAACCTCATCTGCATGTGGTGCACCTGGAGATAGAGGGCTGGTAAGGCTGCTTTGCCCGACTGGGTCGCAACCACCATGCATGTGGTTACAAGACCGTCATTGTGACTCGCTTTGGCGTGTCGCGTTTCGGGATCAGCCTGCGCATATCCAGTTAAATGATTTCAGGTCAGCATGACAGCTGTGACCGTCAATGGATTACAATTTCTCGGTAGTCGCTATTGTACTTACCATCAGGGACAATACCGTCAATTTGCCATGGTGTTATAAAAAAAAAAGTATAATATAAAAATAAATATTAATTGTAATAGAAACGTTTATTAATGTCAAATCATAATATCACTCATTGACACAAATTACGCAATAGTTGTGATATTGCGAATTTAAGCAAAAAAAAAAACAACATTGAATCATTAACATAATATGCGGCTATAAATATATGACCGGTTTTTGTATAAAATCCATTCAATAATATTATATCATCAGCGCACTATTTAAACGATATCCGCTTAAGAGAGGCCACATGGAGCGCCCAGTCCGAGCCAGTGTTCGGAGCTCCAGACATGTTTACTGTCCATGAAAACTAAGTTTCCGTCGCGACGTAACGCTTATGTGACTGCCATAAAAGCTCACACCTCCGTCTGCCCAGTTGACTGCCACTTGCTGCATGCCCATGCCCCGTGCAGTAAGTTTTTAAAAGGCCCTTCTCAGGACCAAAAAGAAGCCAAGGATCAGGGCCAGCAACAGAAGAAAACCACGACCCACAGCACGCCTAAGGACTCCGAAGAACCCGTGACCCGTAAAAGAAAACCTGTGACTACAAACGCAAGCTCCATGGACACCGAGAATGCCCAGAAGAAAGCTGTCAAAACCTATAAGAAACCCACAGACCGCAAGCCAAAACCTTCCGCCTTACTGCCCGCTGACCTTACACCAGCAGAGAAGGGTGAGGGTTCAGTGAACTGTGAATGTGGTTAAGCGTTCTTTTGCCGCGCACACAAAAAATCGACTCGAAACGGAAAGCGAGGCGTGAACCGTGTGAACATGCGTGAAACCTACCCACACTCGCGTTAGCGCCCTTTCACGGGTGTTCAAGCCGTGAGTGTGGAGCGGCCGTTACGTGTAACCAAGAAGACTATTCTGAAAGGATTAATGGCTTTAACATTGAATTACTCTATTAGTATTGCATTTACTCAATAATGCAATCTAAACATACCTATAAGCAGTGGAGATGTGTACTAGAGACTTAAGCTTGTCACACGCCCTGGCGAGCTGGCAGATCTCTCTCGTTCCTCTTACGTTTATTTCCACGGCTGTCTTCAATGGTTCATCGAATCTCACTGTTGCTGCTCCATGAAATATTATCTCCACCTGAGAACATATACAGTTACTCAATGAAATACGTTACAATACCTACTTATAAAACTGTAAAATTTTAGCGCCAGCAAAACAGACTTAATTTCTTTTTATCTATATTAATATAATAAAGTGGATAAGTGTTTTGTTTGTTTGTTTATTTAAACACGCTAATCTCTGGAACTACCAGTCGGATTTGAATTTTTTTTTTTGTATATTTTAGCCAGATTCACGAGGAGTTTAATTTATCTAACATTAGGGTACAACTCTCAGCTAGCATTTAATATTGATATTTGTTAAGTAAGTTAGAAGTCAAATCGCTCATGAACTGCTTTATCCGCGTACGCTTGTGTATTGGTTAATTATACTTTATTGCGTAAATACAATTTTCTACAAAAATATTGATATTTAGTATATCCAAAAAATCCACAATAGCATAGATAAGCCACAATATGGTATTTTGAAATCTTTTTGTTGAAAATAAAAAATTGATTTCTGAGCATTATTTTTAGCAATGGCATATTATCACTTAAACATCATTATGATGAAGTTACTTTCGATACATATACACACAGTTTAGGAGGTAATGAAAAATTATGAAGATTTTATTTTGATAAAATAAAATAATGAAGAATATAAAAGTATTAAATAATATAATTCATAATTGATGTAAACAATAAATAATTAATGCATGAATAGTTTACCTAAGTCACAAACAATTTTACTGTACTGCAAATGATACGATTTATTGTGAGTATTATTTCTACACTCCTTATTATGCTATCAGATTATATATATCCGGGTATATTGAAATAAAATTTTATTTAAACTATTCTTAGCCCTGTTTGAAATTTTGAAAATGATTTATACATCTAAATGACAGAGATTAAATTTAAAGTCGATTGTAAAATTTGTACCGAAAAGACTACAAAGCGAGTTAATGAAATTGAATAAATATAATATCAATTAAACACCTGTTTTAGTTAGTAAAGTGCAACAAAAATTATAGAATCTAAAGTAAAATAAATATATGGAAATTATACAAATAGACGATCACATTACAAATGTGGTCAAGCAACAAAATGAATATAGAAATACCATTGAACTCAGTCCATGTTCCCGTAAATCACTATCAATTGCTATCAAATACGATTTTGATTTTTTAATTTTGATATTCAACACCTTCATGAGGGTGAAGAATTGAAGATTTCAAATGAACGGAAATACGCAAGTACATGTTTAATAAATAAAGGATTAAAAGAATTCATTATACCTACTTCATTGACAACTTTAGTCCTGTCTTCTGGACTCATCCCTAAGTCAATCGCTCCAATATCACCTTCAATAATAGCAATCTTCTTTATGAAATCTGGTTTCTCCTTTCTTAGTTTGTCGTATAGCTGAAATAAAGAATTGGAAATCAACATTAAATAACTCTCATTGCGTTTTAAAAATAACCAGTATATCACTTAGAACATAATGATCAATTATTTAACTAAAATTTTGTTATACAATGTGGATTTTTTCCTATTTAATTTCGCTTCCCTTTCTCGCGGCAAAATTAGTCTAAGTTCGTTCCTCGGAGTGAAACCCTTGAGTCTGGCAGCCGCCCGCGCAATACGGGTGACACTGGACTTGCAATCACTTAGCTACCTACACCTATCATCATTACTCACAATTTCTTCATAGATACGTGTGTACACCACATAGGTACATAGATTCTGTAAAGAACATTTTTTTTCTTTCTTTACGCTAGTTAGTTAGACCATATTTTCTTCCTTCCTGCCAGGAGGACAATTATATATTAGTTTAGCTCGAATTTTACGGATAGGGAATTAGTTAAATCGCGACTTCTTTCGAATCGCGGCAATAGCCCAAGCCGAGGTGCGGCCACTTTGGTACCTTTGAGCTCTTGTTGCCCACGATTTTGCGGCTGAGTGCCTTAAGCGCTGGCCCTCGAGCCCGGTAAAGCGGTAAAAGCCATCAGCAGCTCTGTTTTTGGATAGGGTAACAGGCTATCAGTAAGGTCAGAACGAAAAAAATAATTAGTATCTCGACAATGCTTGATATCTGAGAGGTCAACAATCCATCGCCAGAAGTCACTTCAAATGACAACCTGCAAACCTTTCAGCAGCATCATATACGTTAGCTGCAGTGCCATAACTAGAGCTGGACCAGCTATGCCCAGACATAGGGCGCAGACTCTTGAGGGGTGCAGAAATAACCAGACCAGGACCACAAACAATACTTATATTAAAAATTTTCAAGAGTGCAGTTATAGAAGCTCGCACTGGGCACATAAAAGGCTAGTTACGGCACTGTTTAGCTGATCACGAATTGTAACAAACCAAAAGAGCTACTGTCACTATGTGCATGTTAGTCGACATACAATCTGGTAAATCTTTAGCTTAATTACTGCTTAGATGTATATCGATTGATCCATCATGGTGGATGCTATTCATGGTGTAGGGTAGTCGCGATCCAGTTAGACACAATTATTGTGCCCTATAATCCATTAATCATGAAAGAAAGAAAGCACATATACTGAATTCAATATCGAAAAGTACCCTCAGTTCAGTATATTCTATACCAAATGATGGCTAATAATGATGGTCTTAAATTAAATTAGCCTTTAGAAGAGATAATGCTACCGTTTATGAAAAGATTATAAACCAGTTCTCTTTCTCTTGTATTAAGTATATTATTTGTTTAATCCTGTGTTATTTGTGTTATATAATTAACGAATTATTGCATAATATATAGTTGACCTTTACCGAAGATTATTCTGGTACAGGTTTTTCTAACGTATAAATTACGTTATATCCAGAAACGGGTCAGACTTTACAAGGTAGAAGGAACCAATTAATATGAAGGATATGTAGAGTTTAGCTTAAGGATGAATTACCCAAGCAGTACTGCAGCAAGAAGCAGTCCAGCAGAAATGCCTCTTCATACTTCCTTAGTAGGATTTGATATAGTCGATGGGAGGGATGAAGCTGACTGGAAGGCGATTTTAGCTCGTCAATGTCCGGCAAACAAGAATTTACAAACTTGTTTTTTTTTTTTTTCGAAATTGGTTTCGAACCACATCGAGTGGTTATGTAGTGGAAGGGAGATGATGGGATAAAGTCAAACAACTCTCCAGAACACTCGAAAGAGTAATTAGTATTAATATGGAGTTGGCTTTATTTAATGGGGTTTCCAGATCGTAATTTTTTTTTATTCAACAAATTAATAATGACTTGATGTTACTCCATACATACTTGGTCCTTGTCAATAAAATGTTATTAAAGATTTAAGAAACTTCGATTCTTATAAGGACTACGCATTCAACGATGTGTTTTTTGCCGTGAAGAAGTAAGGATTATAATATTAGTATATATTAGATTAAAGCACACGAAATCGCGGCCAGTTGTTACTTAATAAAAAAAAATAGAAATGGAATACTAACGACATCATCGAATTGTTCTTGAAGGCGTTTTATGATGCTCTTCTCTTTTTTAGGTCTGGCCAGCAGATACAGCTTGTGTATATCCGGACAGCATCTGAAATCAACAAGGTACGTTATAGACAAAGGTTATAAACGTTTATATATAATAACAGAAACTTAATCATTATAATATACTAGCTACGCCCGCGGCTTCGCTCGAGTAGAAGAGAGAAGAACGTATAATGAATCATACGGCTTATTCGCGCCACTACTACTACAGTAAATAGACCCGAGCCGAGTCTTAAATTATTTTAATTTTCCATTATATATCTTCTAAACTATGTATCCAAATAACATGCTTTAAAGTGCAATGTTTAACTTCATAAAATTGTCTTTATAATGAAGTATCTTTTGTTTTTAACGATTAATATGCCATGTCTAAAAATAATGCTCAGAAATCACTTTTTAATCATTAATAAATGTTTGTTACAAAATAACGTAGGATAGGCATTGGCAAGAAAATTGTATTTATGTATCATTAACCATTACGCCAGTGCACGCGGTTACAGCAGTTCATGAGCGCTCTGATTTCCGACTAATTTAACAGAAATTAATATTTAAGGCTAGCTGAGAGGTTTAGCTTAATTAGATAGTCTATTGTCTATGAAAGTTATTAGAGTGTTTGTATGAAGGTGGATGGATATACAAAAACAGGAAGGCCGTTTCAGGATTTAAAGGAGTATAAGGGTTGTATCGGGAAAGACATTATTATTTATAAAAGATATGAAATGTTCAAATGTTCCTTTACAATATCGCCTCTTTAGATGGTTTACGCTCCGAATATAATAAAATTATTGACACAGTTAATGAAACGCAATTAATATTAAATCCTACCGCCTCAGTTAACTATCAAAGCTTTTCGGCTTTTGAAGATTTGTATTGCCGCAGCAAACATGTAGCTCAACAATTAATAGCTGATAAGAAACATATTGTACCTGAAACAAGATGTGGAACGTCAAAAAGGTCAATACGTTTGCCTGAATTGGACTTAGTCGGATTTAGTGGCGACCCTTTAAAGTGGTCCTTATTTTACGAATCTTTTAAACGCACGATTCATGAAAATCCAGATATTACGGATAATGAACGCATTCAATATCTCATAGGGAAGCTGTCAGGTAGGGCACTATCAGTATGTTCAGGTATAACACCAAATGGTGAAAATTATCAACTAATTTGGAGAACGCTTGTTAATAAATTTAATGACAAACGCAGCTTAGCCAACGTTTACTTGGATCAAATGTTTGAATTTAAGTCATTTAATGCCGCAACATCCAAAAACTTAGATTTATTTTTGGAAAAATTCTGTACCGCAGTGTCAAGTCTCAAATCGCTCAATATTCAAAACTTATGTGATTTTATGTTTCTTTATTTAGCTTTAAATAAAATCGATACAGAAACTGCAAGAGCGTTTGAAATGTCAAATCGCAGTACATCATTACCTATGTACGATGACTTAGTTTCATTTTTACGTGATCAGGCAAAAATCCTAGAACGTACCGTTTCACACTTCAACTACTACACAGCGTTGCCGCACTGAACGCGCGCTCAAGCACACTGCTACCGCTAGCGCTAGGCCTACTCACGTATTTCTAACGGCGTCGAGTTTGAAGGCATGCTCATTGTGTAAACGAACTAATCATTATCACTTGTTCAAATGCACAGATTTTTATAATTTATCTATCGAAGATAAATATAACTTCATTAAACAGCATAATGGTTGTACGAATTGTTTAAGTGTTTCTCATAATAGTTCCGCCTGTAAATCAACTTATAATTGTAGATATTGCAATTACAAACATCATTCGCTATTATGTCGTAAACAAACAGCGCGTGGTACAATTGCGCCCGCGCAGCCGCCACCATTGGATGGCTCGATGTTCGCTTCTCGGCCACCTCCAATATCACCCGCCCGCTTCTCCGCGCAACCATCGCAGACGCCTAGTCTCGACTCACCTCACTATTCTAGTACTAACGCTCCGCAGTCCGCTTTAACACAACATGTTTCGTTGTGCAACGTTCGCTCGAGTTCGTATAACAATACGACTTGTTTATTAGGCACGGTCCAAGTCTACTCTAAAGATTTGAATGGTCGTATGCAATCCGTTCGCGCCCTTATAGACCCGGGTTCACAAAACAATTTTATTACTTTGCAATTATGTAATAAACTTAATTTAAATTTTAATAAAATGACTCGCGCCGTTGTTAAGGGCATAGGTTCCGCACCTAATCCTATCAAGGGAGAAACATCTTTAGTTTTATATTCCCGATTAGATAAAAACGTTTCGTTACCGCTCAACACTTATATTATTAACCGCATTACCGATAAATTGCCCGTGGTAAATATCGATTCTTTTTCTTTACCGCACTTAAATAATGTCCCGCTTGCTGATGCCGATTTTAATAAACCTGGAGAAATTGATATTCTCATTGGTGCACCGCTATTTTCTGAAATTTTACTATCTAACCACATAAAAGGCCCGCCAGGAACGCCAACTGGTTTTGAAACTATATTTGGCTACTTAATAATAGGTAACGCCTCTGTCAATAATGATTACAATCAGAGTTCTCTCTCTTTATGTTCGGTTGTAGATCATGAACCACCTTTAGAACAAATTTTACAGAAATTTTGGCAACTTGAAGAAGTTTCATATAAACCAACTTTAAATCTTGCCGCTCGCGAATGTGAAGAAATATTTGCAAATAATATTAAGAGAGATGATACAGGCCGCTATTGTGTTCGCTTACCCTTCGCTCGCGATCCCGCTGTGTTAGGTAATTCATATCAAATCGCTAAACGCCGCTTCTTGTCACTCGAACGCAAGTTTTGTTGTCAGCCTCAGTTACAGGTTGAATATCACGCCATAATAACAGAGTATTTAGAAAAAGAGTACATATCTATAGTAAACGATGATAATTATTTATCTGGTTATTATATCCCGCACCACGCAGTGACTCGTCTTGATAAGACCACTACTAAGTGGCGTATGGTTATGGACGCTAGCTCAAAAACGGATTCTGGAATTTCTTTAAATGAAATACTTCACACTGGTGAAAATCTTCAAAATGATTTGTTTTCAATTTTACTCGAATTTCGTTTTTATAAAATAGCTTTAACCGCGGATGTAAAACAAATGTATCTTCAAATTTTCGTTCAAACGAGTGATAGGATTTTTCAGAAATTTTTATACCGCCCTGACCCTACGGGTCCTCTAAACACCTATCAATTTAACCGCGTATGTTTCGGTCTGCGTAGCAGTCCTTTTTTAGCGTTGCGCGTCATACGACAGCTATGCAATGATGAGCGCGCTCGCTATCCTCTTGCAGCTACTGTTGTAGAAAATAACAGATACACAGACGACATCTGTTATTCTATATCCAGTATTTCTGATTGTCTACAGCTCAGATGTGACCTCCGCGATCTCTTTAAAGCCGGGGGCTTTGAGCTTGGAAAGTGGTCGAGCAACACGCCTGAGTTGCTTGACTCACTGCCTGAATCTTACCGCTATAATTCTAATATAAATTTTGATGATCCAAATCATACTTTAAAGGTACTCGGACTACAGTGGTCGCCAGTCACTGATGAGTTTATGTTTACAGTAACGCTTGATAACCGCCCAATAACCAAACGCAACATTCTTTCAGTTATAGCACGCCAATATGACGTATTAGGCCTTATTGCACCAGTCATATTGTATGCTAAACTTATTCTACAAAAACTTTGTGTTTTGAAACTTGACTGGGACGAAGAACCGCCCCTTGATATTTTAAGCCTTTGGCAAAACTACTTACGCGAATTACCCGCTTTACAACATTTACGAATCCCGCGTCATTTAAACGTTTTCGAAGGTTCTCAAATTCAGCTAGTCGCATTTTCCGATGCCAGCGAAAGAGCTTACGGATGCGTTATTTATATTCGCGTCGAACCCTCTTCTCTAGCACCCGCATTAACCCAGTTAGTTTGCGCCAAGTCAAAAGTTGCTCCGCTAAAAACAGTATCTATAGCCAGACTAGAGTTGTGTGCCGTTCTTTTGATGGCCAAACTAGTCCGCCGTGTGGCCAATACTTACGGCAAACGCCACAAAATTAATGACATTTTCTGTTTTACTGACTCCATGGTCACCCTGCATTGGATACACTCAGAACCTTACAAGTTCAAAACGTTTGTAGCCACACGCATTACTAAGATCACGTCCGCTATTGCATCTGAACATTTTTATCACGTTCCAGGTGTTCAGAACGCGAGCGACTGTTTATCGCGTGGTCTTTCTCCCGCTAACATGTTATCAAACAAAGAGTGGTATACTGGTCCGTCTTGGCTTAGACAAGATGTGTGTCATTGGCCGATCACCACTATTGCGCCTGACGCTAAGCTTGACTTACCGGAAGAAAAGGTTATTTCGCTCCCTGCTGTTACCACGTGCGAAGCGACATCTCATCCGCTTCTTGAATTATCCCAACGCGTTTCATCATGGCCTGTGCTTTTACACACAGTCGTGTATATTTTACGTTTCTTAAAAATACTACCGCGCTCAAATATTTTTACCGCCAGTGAAATGAATTACGCTGAATTATACATTTTAAAATATTTACAAGGTCGTTATTTTAATGACATTATTCTAAATTTAAAATCAAACAAACGCTGCTCTAACACCATCCAACGGTTGGCTCCTTTCCTAGATGAGAACGGCCTCATTCGAGTCGGTGGTCGTCTCTCTAATGCTGACTTGTCATATGATCAACAACATCCTATTTTATTACCGCGAACGGATCGTATCGTGGAATTAATCGTTACTTACTATCACCGCACGAACTGTCATACAGGACCAGTCGCATTAATGTCAATTTTACGTCAAAGATATTGGGTTATATCATGTAGAACTCTAACCCGCTCCGTAGTATTTAAATGCAATTTGTGTTTTAGGGCTAAACCTAAACAGACCTTTCCATTTATGTCTCATTTACCCGCTTGCCGTGTGAATGATGTAAAAGCTTTCGTACACACATCTGTTGACTTTGCGGGTCCAATCAATATTATACCTTACAGAAAACGTGGAGCTAGGTCCATAAAATCATATTTATGCATCTTTGTATGCATGACGACCCGCGCAGTTCACGTAGAGCTCACAACAGACTTAAGCACTAACACCTTCTTATCCGCATTCAAACGTTTCTTGTCTCGACGTGGTGCTGTATCTGTGTTATATTCAGATAACGCTAAAACATTCGTTGGAGCTAAAAACGCAATTTATGATATGTTAAATTCTGAGGAGTTTAATGCTTCATTCGGAAACGAACTCGCTTCTAACCGCATAAGTTGGAAATTCAACCCTCCACGCAGTCCACACTTTGGTGGAAATTATGAGATTTATGTGAAAGCATTTAAGACGCATTTGTATCGAGTGATTGGCACGCAGTTACTTACATACGAGGAACTACTCACTGTTTTGACTCAGATTGAGACAGTGATTAATTCTCGTCCACTTACGCTTTTAAGTCAAGATCCTTCTGAGCTTACCGCATTGACGCCATCTCATTTCTTGATGTCAACTCCGCTAAAATACTTACCCGCGTATGAAGTTGTCGATGAGAAGCCTAACTTACTACATCGTTACGCGCTTCTTGATCAAATAGTACAGTCTTTCGCAAGACGATGGAAACAGGAATACCTTCACCTTTTACAGTGTCGAGGGAAGTGGAATACTCCATCTAATCCAGTGTCAGTAGGCACAGTCGTCGTCATAGTGACCGACAATATACCTCCACTTCATTGGCCTTTGGGCATCGTCATCGCTACTTATCCCGGCAGCGATGGAGTTATTAGAGTAGCTTCTGTTAAAACAGCTACAGGCGTTTTTAAGCGACCTGTGGTTCGTCTTTGCCCGCTTCCTTCACAATAAACTTTTCAAAGCCCCCGCTCTCTTATTGTATTATTTTAAAACCAATGGTTTTAAAGCCGGGGGCAATGTTAGCGCCTAATGCTTTATCAATAGCATTTAAGTCAATTATTTATGTGGGGTACTTTCATTATTAGTTTTTTCTTTTTATTATTTTTCGCTGCACCGCACACTACGCAGTCTATGATTGACCACCGCCGCCGCGAGTCGATCTATCTAAATTATATATTAATCCCGCTTGTTGGAGTTGCTTGTGCACGCTGCACGACATCCAGCTGGTCCACTACTATCGAAGCCGCAAATCTGAGGAATTGGCCGAGAAGAAGCGCTGCCAGGCTGAAGCTGCAGAATACCACATAAAGGTGATCGTGGAATAAGCGGTGCAGCTGTTTCTTACTTATCCAGTTTCAAGGTAACTCTTTCTTACATATTCCTAACTCTCCCGCTCGTGGATTAGCGACCCTCTATATTGCTTAGTTGACACGTCCACAGATATAAATACTGAGAGTACAGTTGATAGAGGAGATTGCAAAAGGAAAAAAATGGTTGTGGTAATTTTTTTACTTTGATGAGTTTTTCATCTGTTTATTTGTTGTTCAAGATGTTGTGTTTAAAATAATACGCAGCAATAACAAGTAGTAAATGGCGTGGCACAGTCGGGAAGATGTTTGCGATTTGATACAATTATCATCTGCGACTGTGGCTCGTCGAATGATTGATGATGTTGATGAATGATAATGAATAGGTAACTGTTAATTGGTTGATGATGTCGCCGGCCATGAAATGTTACATATTAAAATATAATGATAAACTTAAATCTATGGTAAATACACAAACATGGTGGAAAAGTATCCACAATGAGAAATAGATTAATACAACGAGTAACAGAAGTAGAGCTTGAAAAACGACTTAAATTCTATTACAGCTTTTTAAGTTGTCGATGACTGAGTTGGTCCGTTTTAAATACGAATTTAAAGTAGACGCTTTACTCATGAGGCTCTTTAGGTTATAGGGCGATACCTTGAGGTTTTCATAAATGATCTCATGATCAAACCGATTCTATCAAAATGTGGGCAATCCTCATGTAATTTAGGTGAGGTAATGACAAAAAAAAAACGTTTGTGAGCTTAGAAACAACACTTTATGATATTCTAAGAACAGTGCCTAGAGAGGACGGTCATTGTCACAGCACCCTTGAAATCCCTTGTCTCATTAAGGTATTGTTTAACTATGATCCTAATTATGAGTTTAAGAGCGTACGTCCCCTGTCACACGTAGGCATTACGGTGCTTGCCTTGAATAACATCCAGTTTGCGTAACAATACCAACACATTTTATATCGTCTAGGCGTTTAGTGATATTCTTAGTATTCAAAAATTGGAGAATGGTTTTGCACTTATACCTACACAACAACTGGATTATGGAACTTAAAATCACTATCTTACAAATCCTTAAAAATATCTACTTATAGACTTTCATCGTGATATTTGTAAGTGTAAGTGTGAATGTATACTTTATGCAAAATTCACCATTGCAAAACATTATACGCAATTAATATTGTAATTAGGCATTTTAAGGCTTCATTTTACATATAACAGACTGTGCGTGGCCGTGGCTTTGCTCGCGTGTTATACAGAATGTCAGTGTTGTCGTGATCCTGCTTCCACTTCATTGAAGACTTCTCTGTATTTGAGGCAATCCAACTGGTGGAATATTTCTACCTTACAAAAGGTCGCAGCCATATGGCCCTGTCTTGTGTTCATGCGGTGAGTATGATTTCTATAGCTCTTTGGAATATAGTGGTTCATGGTCGGTAATGCGCTAGTGATACCACCAGGTGTTCCGTATACTAATTTGCCATCATCATTGTATAAAGTAAATAAGCCTACAAATTTCGGGAAGGAATAATAACAGATAGCATTGGCGTTACTATATAGTCCACCTAAGACGCTGGTATACTTATAGCTGGTGCTGAGGAATTGAATGCAATATTATGCTGTAACTACGAAATTTTGAATCAACATCGCCTTTTAAAGTTTACTCTACGTGTGTATCGAGCATACGGTATTATAGCAAATAGGTGAGAAATGAAAAGCAAATAAAATGACCTAAACGCTAATTCTAGTTCACTTAAACATTTCATCCGGAGTCTTCGAACTTTTTTAAAATTGAACTATCGCAAGATAAAATATATTTCCCGGTTCATGATAGTTTATGTCACATTTCGGGTTCTATCAGTGTATGTTTTATTTTATACCACATTGTGGCAAATAAACGTGCTGTCCATCTGATGGTAAACGGTCTCCGCAGCTTATAGACACTTACTATACTGGAATCATCAAATGCGTAAATCCTTCTATTTTAAAACCTATTCAATCTCTCCATGTAGAACCCCATATTGTAGTCAAATGGAAAAACATCAGCCTGAAGCTATTTTTTTATCGAATCACGACAAATAACTAACTGTACTGTACTTAATGGTGAGAACAGTGTATACCAATAAGGTTGGCGACTACCGTGGGGTCTATAATGCTTCGTCAGCCTCTTTATGTTATGCTTGAAGGACTCCATGTTATAGGAAGGAGAGAACACACTGGGTCAAGAGACAATTCCATAGCTTCACAGCTTTGATGTGACTGAGTCAAGTGCGTCTGGTTCTATTATGAAAGGGAGAAGCAGGAATTAGGTTGAACAGCTCTTCAGAACATTTGCCATGATACATATATTCGTATAGTCTAGCGATAGGCCTAAGCTCGAAATTTGACCAGCGACATTTTAATCATAGACTATTTTCTGTTTGATATTTTCAGTATTCATGAACCTAAACATTGAGTATTATCTACATCACTTGCTGTCACTTTTCGTTGAGTGACAATGTCAATATGTTGGGGGGTCTAAGTTCAATGGCACTTGTCGGGTTAGGAATCGCAGGATTAATTTATTTTATTTAATATATTAGTAACAGATATTATAGATAAATTTTAGCATTCTGCACTAGTTCTCCATATAAACTTTAACCATGGCAAATCTAAAAGTCTTCCGTGCACACAATACGATTAAAAAGAGGTAGATAGCTTTGCTTGACGTATTAATTATTAATAACATATCCAGAGCGTTCACGGAAGGAAACGCCTCTAAAACAGGACTGGTCGCGACCATTTAGGCTCCAAAGCGTAAGGATGAACTCTCTGCCGATGGCGAGCGGTTCGACGGTATAAAGTACCCGTTGGCATTGTTTAACAAATCCTCGGAAAACAACACATTATTCAAATGGTACTGTTAGTTTAATTATGGGTCAGACCTACTTTACCGCCTTTGACTTCATACGACTCATAATATATCTTGTCAGTCAGATCGCGACTTCGTTGCAATCGCGACAATAGCCCAAGCCGAGGTCCGGCAACTTTGGCACCCTTGCGTGCTCATTGCCCACGCTGTCGCGTCTAAGTGCAACATGTTTAGATTATGAATAACTAGCTGTGCCCCACGGTTTCACCCGTGTTAATTTTATCCGAAAAACACCACGCCGCCAACACACCCGTGTAATCTATCATAATTGTTCTTCCCGCAAGTACAAATTATTTAAATATTTCATTATCTCCTAAACTATGTTTTCAAATAGCACACTGTAAAGAGCAAAATTTAACTTCATAAAAAAGTGTCTTTATGATGAAGTAACTTTAGTTCGTAAGGATTAATATGCCATGTCTAAAAATAATGCTTATAAAAAACTTTTTAATTTTCAACAAAACCTTGTCACAAAATACCTTATTGTGGATTATGTATAAGAGATAGGTATATGCTATCGCTGACTTTTTTTAAACATACTAAAGAACAATATTATTGTAGAACATTAAATTTCCGTATCATTCATTCTCAATTTTGGTACCATTTTTCTTTCTCGTTTATATAAACGATTTACCGTTCGTGGTTGAAAACGGTGTTGGCATGGTTCTTTTTGCAGACAACACTTCACTTATATTCAAAGGGGAAATAATAGATTCGGAGATTAGGCAATTAAGCAACACCTTAGTTAAAATCTCTGAATGGTTTGCTTTAAATAATTTACTAGTAAATGCAAACGAAACCAAATGTATGAGATTTGTCTTGCCCAATGTTCGGCGTGTTGATAGTAGTATCGAAATAGAAGGGAATTTGGTAGGCTTAGTTGATAGTGCTCTCTTCTTGGTATTTTGCTGAGGGGTTCAGCAGCTAAAGTAGATACCATATTTATATTACAAAAGCGGGCAGCTCAAGCAATTTACAATATGAGACCCCGCGAATCACTAAAGAACAAGTCCCAGGAATTTAGTATTTTAACTTTGCCCTGCCAATAAATACATCTTTGATAACTTAATGCATGTCCGTAAAAACTTAGGCAAGCTGGATATTGTGAAATATCGGCACAATGTAAATACTAGTAATAGGGATAAATTAGTCGTACTGTATTTTAGACTTAGTAAGACTAATAAAAGTTTTTTAGGAAATAGTGTTAGGTTATATAACAAGATCCTGAAGCACATTACTGATTTACCTGACAACAAGTTCAAGGACCATGCCAAGCGGGTTTTACTGTCAAAAGGTTATTATAGAGTGGATCATTATGTGAATTATAGTGATGTCTGGAAGTGACTCCTTCTCTGTGCATCCATAAATTATTATTATTGTACCAGTTGTATTAACATTTGTAAAGTTAACAAAAAAAAAAGATAAATCCGATCGAGTTTCTTAACGGTTCTTCTCGATGTCTGGGATATTTTCCGAACCGGCAGTAGTGCCTTCTTAGGACCTAAATTGAATAAAGATTACGCCAGCGGACACGAATAAAGCAGTTCGGGAGAGCCTCGACTTCAAACTTACGTAACAAAAATCAGTATTTAAGGCTATCTGAAAGTTGTGGCCTAATCTTAAATAGCCTATACTATTCCTCGAGAGTCTAACTGTAATTTAATAAAAATAATTTTTTGAAGCCGACTGGTAGTTCCAGTGATTGTGAGAGAGAGTGTGTTTAAATTGTTTATTATATTAGTATAGATATGCTAATAGGTAACATTTATAGAAAATAGCAGATAGTCCACCCTGGTTCACGTAATGTCAATTCACATTATTGCCATTGAAAGAAGTGGTTTAGCAGAAGAAGTATTTTACCTTCTACACTTTAAAACGCTACATATTATGCTATATTATTGTTTATAGTATGTAAGTTTCCATACATTTAAACACTTCCTTATTTTTTATTTTAATTAACACTAGATTTACGCCTTATAATATGTAAAGTCATTGATGTTGTTTTTCAAACAAGTAAGCTAGTGTTAATGATTTAAATAAATATGTGTTTGTACTATCGTCATTACAAATGTCGACATTGATGTTGAAGCAACGATCGCTCAGTGGTTCCGAGTACGGACACCTCGTTGATCAACGGGGATTCGAATCCGTACAATAAGCCCGAGCTGTGATGGAAAATATAGTGATGAAACCGTTGCATGGTAATAGGGTATTTTCTAAAGCCCACCTGGTCAGCTACCAACCTCAAGTTAAATGTTATATTGTTAAGACCTGTTACAGCCGAATTAAAAAGGTATAAAAATCCTGTTCCCGAAATATCTCGAAGCAACTACAACCTTCTCAGGTCTTCGAAATAATGTTCGCGTCGTAAACAACCGCGGCGCATGTTTGTGTAAACATCGCAGTTTACACGCACATATATAGGGCTTATTGCCTCAATTACGTCATCGAGTAGGCATAGAAGCTAAACGTCGAGAAAGTTAGCGACGATTCATGATTTTTCTGCGATCGTTTAGGTATTTAAGTGATTCAGGCGCGGCGCCGAGGCAGTTCAGTTTTGTATTTCAAAGCGATAACAATGAGCGATAAAAGGAAGCGAAACCATAGTGAAATAAATAACAGGATTGTAAGTTTGTGAAATCTGTAACTGTGTGGAGTTCGAAAAAAATTTCTTCACGTCAATCATCGGCATTTTTATTACCCACGGGTGTAACAATATATGTCGCCAAGCACCTATATGTGTGTTCCACCAGGCACTTGAGAGTCAGACCCCCTATTAACTTGTTACCATCTTGGACTACATCGTTAAAAATCAGATGAGACTATAGCCTACTACTAGAACCTATAAATAATTGCTATATAGCCAGTGCATATATATGTGTGACCGTCGATAGATTGTGTTGATCTCTAGGTGGTCACCGTTATTGTTGGATTGTACTGTGATTACAATCAAATACAGTCAATTTGCTGGTTGACTCTTTTTTAAGGTAGGTCTTAAATTATCAATTATTGTCCGATTAGAGGAAAAAATATTGCCATATTTTTTAGGACCTTGAAAACCGCAAAACTTTATTCTAAAAGATTAATTTTTTAAACAGACGAAGACGCTGTCAGTCATATTAGTATGTATATTACCTCTTTTTGGTTTATCTATATTTTTTTCGTATATTTTTACATCTTACCTTATCGTAGGAGTTGACTTGTAGAAAGCAGTTTGTAAGGGAAAAGCGTTCAAATCAAATCGCTTCTCCGTGCGACTTTATCTTTCTCCCTCTCTCTTCCTCTGTATTTTTCGAGTGTTTATCGAGATTCGAGCAGACGAGCATCGTGTGTGGCTGGTTGTATAACCCTTCATCAGATGGCCGGCAAATTGCAAAACATTGCAATTCGAGCGGGGCCTATCAGGGTGGTCTCGTGAAATAGGTTCGCATTCAGTAATTCAATAGTTTATCAGTTATTTTTATGGTAAAACTTACATCGATGAATTGGACTAACTGATTTTTGATGAAGACAATTCTAGACAACACTACGACATTTTAATGTATTAATGTATATATATATATTATAGGGTATACTAACTGTGCCCGCGGCTTCGCTCACGTAAACGACAGAATGCCATCGATCGGGCACACAAGCGAATCTTGTTAACCCCGCTTCCGGTTATTTCTAAAGGCAAAAATGCTTTTTGTGGGTGTTCCTTAGAAGATAGACATATACTACTGGCGACTTTTTTGTAGGTACTTATAATGTCTACAATTATGTAGTACATTAATTTGATATATATATTTATATCTCTTATGGTTTACCCAGTGTAACTATAACCAGCATTTTTTTATTTGCACGAAACCCTAATTAATTTTCTAGCCTAAGTTACTTCTTATGACATAAGCTATCTACCAGTGAAAGTCCCGTCAAAATCAGTTCAATAGTTTTGATGCTCTTCTGGTTATATAACCAGCGTGAAATCGCGAGTCATGATTATTAGACAAACGATGATCGTACAAAATATGACCGCGTCATTCGCGCGTTGGTGCGTATTTTCATAGATTTGTGATTTATATATTATGTGAAATTATCACTTAATCAATTACAAGGGTCCGAGGTATGAGGAAAAAACATATCTATGGCTGTCAGTCAGCGTCACTGTAGAAATATTAAATTATCAGAAATGGTAAAAACAATCACAATGCTAAAAAAATCCATTATACAAAAAAAACTTTGTGTTAGTGCTGAAAATATTCTACAAAGCTCAAGTAGGAATCTGTCGAATAAAGCTGAACCCCCGATTCTGCACGCGTTTATTACGTAGTAATTACTTTCGTCTATTCATTTTGTTTTTACGTATATTTTTATGTTTTCTAAAGGTATTATTGACAATTCATTTAACTTAAATTGTTTAGCGATTTAAACATAAAAACCGATTGTAAATTAATAAAACAATATATTTTTTTAATCTCAAATAGAATTTAACAGTCTAGCAATATACATTACGTTATTTTAATGTTAAAACATCTATGTATTAGTTTGGTTTCATTCATATTAATTAGGTACTTCCACTTGACCTAGAATCATGAAATTTGGCAAGAAGCAATGTCTTATAGCACAAGTAAAGGAAAATATCCGAAAACCGTAAATTTATACATGTAACATCACAAAATAGAAAATATTTTTGCGATTACAATCTTGTTTGCAGTTGGTAAACTGACCGCGGTATAAATCGATGTATGAAGGCAACAGTTTTTCAACGGCAAAGTTAAGTTTTTTCCCAATGTAGTTTATTTTTTTATTAGAATTGTTCAGTGCTTTCTTCAGTAATGTTACCAAATTATTTTGGTGAATATGACTCTATAATTGCGGAACCCTCGATGTACGAGTCGGACTCGCACTTTGCCGGTTTTTGGTAAATTCTATAAGTATTATTGACAGTCTACCAATTCAGAATCACTTGGCTCTCTGTATTTTTTATTGTTTATATGTTAAGCGCTATGACCACAATCCCACCTGATGCTAAGTGACGACATAGCCCAAAATACCTAACTATAACTAATATACTATAACAAAACTAATACCTACCTATGGTTAGTTAGTTATATAATTATTTTTATAAACTACATATGTAATGTGTACATCAATATGTAAAATAAATAAATAGATTAGGCTGATGTTGATGGTAGGACGGAAGGGGCCATTTTTTTAGGTTTTTTTATAGGCAAAAAAATTTATATTCCACATTTGTAAACATCAAAAATGTCTAACGTCGCAGTTTTTTTAGTCTATAAAATTAAATTGTGAGCCAGAAGATGCCATGGAATACAAAGTGACCAATTAAAAAAATAATGTCTCTTTGTTTGGTCAAGTGTCACAAAATACGGCGTGCAACAAATACCTATTGGGTTTTCATTAGATTAAAATTTGTACATATATTCATACATATTGCTATATCCGTGAATAGTTAAAATGCCGTTAGCTTTTACGTAAATGAAACAAAGGTCAAACAAACTCACTATACTGTGGTTGTACTTACAGCATCTCTTCGTTGCACTACTCTATGATGCTCTTGCAAATTGTTGCTTGTTATTTCCAATTAGTTCTCCAGAACGGAACTGTCCTGGCTTGAAACACGGGTCGCTTACACGCTCATATAAAACGAGGAACGAAATCACTAGACAGGTCTTGAAATTTACGACTTCGTTTAAAGAAGGGGTAGTGTGCTATTTTTAGACCTTATTTAAACTATGAATGTGTGTGTAAACTATGATAATTTTTTGTACCTAGCAATACATATGTAAAAAAAACACTAATATACGAGCGCTTTTCTTAAGTTTTTTGTTTCTTCTGCGTTATCTATGGAAAGTTACTAGATGTAAAAAGTGACGTCGAAAGGGACGTCATATATTTTTGAAAAAAAAAAAAAATGCTTATGTACAGAAAACTCTCTTATAAATAATTTATTTTGTATAACTGTAAGAGTATAAAAATTATTGAAGTAAAGGCTTTAAATATTGTTTCCTATGTTTACAGGCGAGTGAATCTTTTGTTAAAGAGAAAATGTAGTTGGTTAATTGTTTTAAATATTGTATATATAATAAATCCTATGTTTACAGAGAAACGCAATTACATCATGGTTTCATTTTCCCTGATAAATCTAAAGTATAATATCATTATACATATTTAATGCTTCGAGAAGATTCTAGACGTTTCCTGATATTTTAAGCATATATAAAAATAATTGGCCCGGTAAATTTTGTTCTGCCCTGTCTACCCTTTTCTATCGCGTTCACTCTCCCTCTTGGTTTAAAGTATTTTTCGTTCTTTCTCTATCTATTTTCCGTCCTATTGCGTCAGATACGTTACAACAAACAACATTGCATTTAACATTATTTACAGTATATCACCAGAGAAGTTTCACACCAAAAACCATTATTCTAACAAATATCTTAGTCGGATGTAAAAAAGATCGAATATTACATACATATGTGATTTTTACACGTAGGTATTTAATTAGTTGATTGGATTGTTTTTTTTTTTTTTTATTTCACACGTGTAGGTATATGAACGGTCAGAAATAATGACATAACAAAAAAGGTTTATGTTTGACAACTTCTAGACACTCAGCAAAGTTTTTAAATTAAAAACTTGCATCGTTGTGATTTCAAATACGATGAAACGAAAAAGAGACAAACATATACATCTATAGGGTTTAGCTTGCGAGAGAATGAGATAGAATACATGTCTTGATTTTCACGACTACGCTTGTCTTCGAATTGGCAAAGTCGTGTGACGGCCAAACTTGTACGCACTGTTGTATTGACAGTATGAGTGGTCGATAGTTCGAGTCCCGCTGATTTCGTTTTTTTTTTTACGGTAGCACGGGAAATTGACTGTACTGTATGGTACAGTGCTGATGGTCCTCATGCATAGGTGGTCGCGGCCCAGTCGGGCAAAACAACCTTATCACCCCGCTATCGCCATTTTTTCTCGTTTGTTGTTCAATGGGGTGCACCACGAGCAGGGTGAGATGAATTATTAAAAAATGATTTTAAAGAAGATGGAATTTTTAAAAAGTGATTTTATAGAAGATTTTTTTGTCTTCTGAAGCTTTCACATCTACCACGTGTGACTAAACACATGTGTTACCAAAAAAGTCATTGCCAGCCGGATATTAATTCCTACCATCCCGATTGAATATATTTGATTGACGTAGACGTTACTTTGCGGAAATCCATCGTAATTAATTTAACCAAATTTTCTTTACTACTTCCGCCTGAAATAACAAAACGGTTATTTCGTCTTTCTGCGACAAAACTTGAGCTATTGAGTTCAACCTGAAAATGTTAAATCTGAAACTAATAGTGGAAAAGAAGAAAAAGTCAAAAAGGGAAAAGTTAGTAACTGAAACGATTAAAGAGATGCGGTTGAGCCCGTAGACGCGAACGTTATTATTAACCTACAAGGAATGAGTGTTAAAAATGTTAAGCAAATTATAATAAACTTCAACTGCGAAGATACACAAGGGAACTCTTCAAAATCATTAAAGTTGGTTTTCTTTTTTGTTAAAAATGTTCTTGTTGAAATAAAATTTAGAGAAATCTGTCTTATAGTTAATCCTGCTCTTTGATAAACAGAAACTAATTTTTTAGTATTATACTAACATTACGTAGACTATAGAATGCCTTCGATCGGGAACAGACGTATATCGTACTATATCCGCTAAATGCGTAAATGCTTATTGTGGGTGATCCTTAGAAGATATACATTCAGTCAAAAAATATCGGGAATTAATGGTTTGGTCATGGATCCATATTCATTTTTTTGTTTTTAATTTGTTTTTAGATTGGCACAACTGTTTATCATTTTGGGGCAGAATTTGAGTTCCATCTATAATTTACTTTAAATACAGTACTATAATATTTTTAATTAGATCATATCTAGTGTGTATTGCGAATTTCATAATGGACAAAAACATCGAACTAAAAATTTGTCATAATAAATTAGTTTGTTTATTTGGAGACACTGAAAACATTACAGAAAGCTTACGGTGAATCGACTTTATCAAAAACACGTGCTTATGAGTGGTACAAAGTGTTCAAAAGCGGTCGAGATACGCTGGAAGATTTGCTTCACCTTGGTAGGCCATGAACGTCTTCACCTGAAGTTAACATCGTAATAGTGAAGGAAATAGTGACTGAAAATCCTCATTGAAGTTTGAAAGAGATAGCTGCTGATCTTTCAGTGTCTCACGAGTAGATCTGTATCATTTTAAATAATCACTTGGGTATAATCCCAAAAGACCTGAATTTTCTTCAAAAACTCAATCGCATTAGAGTCGCTTAGGACATGCTAGAATAAGACAGTTTTTTTCAGACCAGTATTTTTTTTATTTGCGCGAAACCCTAATATTTTTTTGTAAATAAAACTAACCTTAGTTACTCTTAATAATAACAGCCATCTCCGTCAGTAAATGTTCCATCAAAAACGGTTCAATCGAGTCGGAGATTACCCGGAATAAACATATAGCCTTACTTTTTTTTTTATTGGTATTTTGTTATAAGTAAAGTGCCCATATACTTGCATATTATGCATTTATTAAAAAGCTGTTATTATAACATTATAAACAGACAGTTCGATTTTATTATATTAATTTTATAGATATTATATTTTTGTTGTTATAGATGTACCTACTTATAAAATGTTGAGTATTTCAAATTTAATTGTAAGTTAGTAATACTACGAATCCACCCGAGATGTGTGAGGGAGCTAGGTGGAGGTAGCGAGGATGCCTAACGAAGCTGAGGAACAGTGCGTATGTAGCTAAATGTTGCGAGGATACGTAGCGGTCCAGTAGCTGTAGTTCCCCAAACCGTTTTGAATTAATTCCTAACACTCATTCCTCGTTTGCATCCTTCGCACATATTCCTCGCTTGCATCTTTCGCACACATTTCTCACTCGCGTCCCTCATACAAATTCATTGCTGAAATCTCTCTATTTTTGTATGTATCATTTATGTTACTCTTGTATGTAGCCTTTTTCCACCAAAGCTGCGCTAAGCGAGGCTAGAAAATTTTTGTAATCCTATTGCTGGGTACACAGCCAAAGTCTATAAATAGACATCCAGTGCTGCAGCTCTCGGAACATACCGATAGATACTTAGTGATAGATTTTCAACCACCATACATATAGTTAAAGGCATTGTATCACGTCGTTACCTTAACGGGACAATGAGCGTGAAAGTAAATATTTGTACAAAATAGCGATAAATACAGTACCAGCATACAGATGCTCGAAGAAGTCTAGAGGTAATGCTTAGACAAACTGGACAGGTATGTATTCATGTATAGGAATATACTCCCCATAGAATATTTATGTAACGGTGGGTGATTATGTGATATACTAATGTAATCATTCGATTAGGAAGATATTTCGATTAAAGCCATTAGTAAATACTAATATTATTCGATGATGAGTGATCATTCATAATCGAAGTACCATTAGTAATTGCTAATGCTAGGTTACTAATTTGATAAAATTAGTAATTATTACGTATGTGTTCTTGTAAACAACTTTGTTTACGACTGCGAGACCTTTTTTTTTAGCTTTCCACTCTCGCCCACCTCTGTACATCAGAGACTCCATTATGAAATTCATATTCGTTAGTCGATTATGAATTATCACTTATAATTGAAATATCTCGATTAGGTAAATCATTCATAATCGCCCACCTCTATATTTTTATCTATATTTATGACGGTAAAAAGGAATTAAAGGGGGTTGGGTTGATACAAAAGTATTAATGTAATCAGTTAAAATTGTACTGGAATAAAATTAATTTTACAGTTATTAACCGACTGAAAAAGAAAGGGGGTTATGTTTTTCGGGCGTATGTATGTATGTAGATTTATTTCTTTGGCATGCTCTGTAGCCAAAACGTTTTGATGGATTTTAGCATACGAGGTGTCGTTAGATTCGTTTTAATTTAAGAACGGGGTCTGGAAATCAAATAAAAAGCAAAAATAGAAAAAAAATGTCAAGTGTTTTTGTTTCCTTTTTAATAATTTAGCTTGTTTTAAGTGAAAGTTCTTTAGGTGAGAAATCAGAGTAATAAAAAAGATTGCATTACTTAACCCGTTTAATGGGGTTGGTTATGGGCTATAAAGATTTACGCTACAATTCCTAGCTATCAATTTATTACTAATTTAATGACGTTCAAGATGTTGTTTTTTGTTTTGTTTAAATGCGTTAATCTTTGGAACTATCAGTTAGATTTGGAAAAATGTTTTAGCATTCGATAGCCCGTTTACTGAGGGTATTTATAGAATATATAAAAACATGCTACGACCCTTAAAAAGTGAAGCAATTACCACACAAATTGTAGATTACAATTAAATAATTAAACGAAAGTGAAAACGTGGGCACGGATTGTTATAATAGGTATATTAAAAAAAATGGTTACGTGCGTTTGAAATAAAACTTGAAAATATAAATTACATTAATACTTACACCAAGAACAAGTTAATATAAATATCCTTAAAAACCATATTTCATTTAAGTTACCAGCTTAGTGTTGTTGTTTTTACATTGGTTTGGAAAATTACATCAGTGTTTGTGACAAGAAAATTGCAAATCATAGAGTCGCCAATCTCTCTCACTATTATTTAATAACTTAATTATTTTTATTGGTGTTTTAAACATCGAGATACATACAATAAAACAACCGAAAAATCGAGACAGAACTCTGTTCAAAACTAAACCAGTTCAAGCATAAATATTTTGTTATTTACCAATCGAGAGCAATTTAATTAATGATGCTCTAATGATTATAAATAAACTTTAATTATATATTCATAACGACTTTTTATGAATCACTAATGATAGCTAAGTACTTATTTAGATCGATGGAGGCAACTGTGTTATGAATTTTTAATTGTAGTTTGTAAAGTATTGATTTTGGTTGCTGTTTTACTAAATTTTTTTTGAGAAGTATACGTGGAATAAATATTTTTTTGACCAGCACGAAATTGGTAATCCTTCAGCGGTCGTCGCTGTCATGTTGGTATGCATAAATATTACTTCAAGTGATCCTTGAAAGATCCGATATGGTAAAGAGAGAACATACTAGCCGGGAGATAGCCCTCTCTCGCGGCAACTTAAGCCTCGATCTGTTCTCTTGGCGTAGAACCCTTGAGTCAGGAAGTCGCTCGCGTGCTACAGGTGACACTGCACTTGCAATCACTTAGCTACGCACATACATCAATACACACAAAATGTACGTGCACACCATATCTTTTGTTTCTTTTTTATGATATTTAGTTTCGACCATGTTTACAGAATACTAAATACATATACACACGTTCCTTCCTTCTATATATATATATATGCGTTAGTTTAGCTCTAATTTTCTACGGATAGGGAATTAGTCAGTTCGCGACCTTTTCTAAATCGCAGCAACAGCCCAAGCCGAGGTTCGGCCACTTTTGCACCTTTGCGCGTATTTTGCCCATCTTTTGCGGCTGAGTGCCTTAAGTGCTCACCCCCAAGCCTCGGTGAAGCTGTAAAAGCCATCAGCGGCTCAGTTCTATGGCCCCTATAGCCAAAAGTATAGTCAGTTTGGAAAAAACATAAACTTCCTATTTCGCAGTCGGGTAAAAACAATATCACAATGTCAAGTTTCAATGCAGTTATTTATTTCGATTAAACTTGCATGTAGCCTAGAGGTAGGCAATTATGAATAATGACTGATACCTGTTAAAAACGAAGAACGGAAAGCTAAAAAAGGTCGCACAATCGTAAACAAAGTTCTTTACGAACACTTAGAACAATTAGCTAAAAAAAGGTCGTTCGGTCGTAATATTTACTAATTTTATCAAATTAGTAACCTAGTATTAGTAATAACTAATGCTACTTTGATTATCTCATCTATTCATCATCGAGATATACTAATATAATATATTAGTAATTACTAATGGCTATAATCGAGATAAATCGAGATATCTTCATGATCGAATGATTACATTAGTATATCTCATAACCGTCCACCGCTAATGTAGCCGTGTAGGAATTAAATGTACCATTTATTTTACAACATAAGGGATACATCACGCTAACTGGATCCGGACCTGTGCTCTCATAATTATTATGCTGCCGGTGTATTTTTACTCGTGGTGGCATGTCGTGTGTTTATAAGTAGATCGAGCTGGTGGGTAGATTAAGACAGCTGGTTAGTAAACAGTCTTTCATCACATTTAAATGACTTCATACTATTGTTTTTTTTTTTAGTAGCTCGGTAAAAGTACGGTCTATATTCAACGGCACTGTGGAACTGTTTCCAGGTTATTGTGTTCTCTACTTATTACAACATGGAGTCCTTCAAACATAACGTGAAGAGACATTTAAGCAGGCTGGCATGACAGCGACGACGATGATGGATTGTAGATCACACGGTAGTCACAGTGTAGTCACTTTGCTGTGCTATAAAAAAGAGTGTGGATTCTGTTTATGTGCGCGCCTGTTTGGAAGCGCGTTCGCGAATCCTTTAATGTGTGCAAAAAAAACGACTAAACATGTTGAACAATGCGTGAATATGCGATTCGACTTCACAATACGAATACTGGTTCCATACTTCTACAATATTTAACAAAGTCAATAAAAAATAAAATATTTTTCATTTAATTAAACATAAATATAAAATGAAATGAAAAGAATGGATTCATATACTAAACTATTAAAACACTAAACTGCTTTTGTTAGCCAACTAACATACCTATCACTAAACCTCTCATTTATTGCAATTAGAGCTTTTCTAAGTTACAATCATCCTCCTATTCTTATTTACCCACGCACACATACACATCTCGCATACTCTTGTAGCACTCTTAAGTTAGTTCATTAATATTAAGTATATTTGTATTGCTATGAGCAAGGTTCTGGGTTCAAATCCCAGGTCGAGCAAAGTGTTATTGGGTTTTTCTTATGAAATTCTCAGTAGCAGCTCGGAATTTCGTTTCGTGCCCGATTAATGGCAATAGGCTCGCCCCCTATCACATGGGACCTAAAAACATGCTCGGCGAACTGTGGGTGTACAAATGTACACCTCTGCGTAACCCTTCGGGGAATACAACGTGATGATATATGTATTTGTATTAAATGTACATATATTAAAAATAAATAGATTGTTAGAAAATAATGTTTTGCTGTAATTTTTTACACCGCACGATAACTTTCACTTTTTTTTCTTTATTTATGTTCTATAACATTGTAAAGAAACCTGTTACCCTAGAGACAGGATCTCCCAGTTTGTATATCAGGGCATGCTGTATTTGTATTTTCGTTCCTTCCTAAGAAATAAATTTATAAATTCCTGTTCCACGCGTTGTTTTCGCCTTTTCTCCTTATGCACTTACTTACGCGTGGAGCGGTTATGAAAATGATTGGACATTGAAAACATACCTGAGTAATTTCTCTACGATCAGTTTCCCGAGGAAGCCGGTACCTCCAGTCAGGAGTACGGTAGAACCGGAGAAGAATTTTGCAATTTGCGATTCCCCTAGCGACTTCTCATCCGATATGTCCAAATCGGTGAAGTCTTCAATCTTCTTCTTGAACTCGTCGTTCGTTTGTATGTCTGTCGCCATGTCTGGGAAGGGATAGAAATATAATTAATTAATATTTACAAAAATATACCTCGTTTATTAACATTAATAAAATCCTTCTGCCTATTTTATAGTTTTTTTTTTATTACCCACATAAGGAGAATTATGTTTTTCGAACGTATGTATGTGTATGTCTATTTCTTTAGCACGCTCTGTAGACTAAACAGCTTTATGGACTTTAGCATATGAGGTGTCGCTAGATTTGTCTTAATTGTAGAAATGACATAGGCTATATAAAATTTATGTACGACGTCTAGGAATCAAATAAAAGGCAAAAATAGGTAAGTAAATACTTTTTGGAACGAAGATCCTTATGGGGTGTTGCGGAGTGTTACCCTAGCCGGCAAAAAACGTCCGTAACGTAAGATTATGAAAGTGTAAGATTTTTAGAGTAATATAGTTTCAGTAATCCTAAAAATGTGCTCGTAGCCTAGCAGTCGTAAGCGTGACTGCTATGGCCGAAGATCTTTTTTTTGTTGGATAGCGGATATCTCAAGGGCGGTCCCATTTTAATTTCATTGGCATTGAATCTTCTACTTCGAAGATACACAAGGTAACTCTTCAAAACCATAGAGTTTATGTATGTAGTCTATGTATCTAATAAAACACACGGAATGACTTGCAGTTCATAGACTAACAATATATTTTACGGAACCATAGATATTATGTAGGTCACACATTTGAACAGATTTTACAATTAAACAAAGTGGTCAATAGATGTCGCTAGTACAATATAAAAATACATTATTATGATATTGATTCTAACAGTATCGTGGCTATACAGTGTGTAATGTATAGACTCGGCTTTCCGTTCTACGAGCGATATGCCCTGCCTAATGCCACATAAGTCCAGCAATTCTGAGAGCTATGTCACTAACTTTAGTTTCTTCCGCGTATCTCCTCATTTCCAATTCGGTCACGCAGAGGATCTACAAGCATATACCTCTTCATTGCTATTCAGTGACGTTGAGTTTTCTAATTAGACCCATCGTTAGTTATTGGTCAAGATCTTCCCGCGACTTCTTGCTTGTATTTTTCAAACTATATCTATTTCTAGGCCTCACAATATCTCTATGTTAAATTTAACTACAATCGATTTATTCAGATATTTAGTTGTGAAAAAATAACAATCAGACAGAGTTACTTTCAAATTTAAAATATTAGTGGGAATTGTATACAGTAGTACATTTTAGTAGATATCAAGGGAGGGATTTAATTCAATATGTTACGATCCACTTGTGACAACTTTTGTCCTTGAACGTATTGTGCGACACTTCGTGACTTTGGGACTTTATTGTAAATTCTTACACTACTAAGTAATTTTTTATATAACACTGTATATAAACTTTAATGGCTGTTTGACGTAAATCAATAAAAAGTTTGATCTACGAATGACGCAGTAGTTTTAAACATTCACGTATTATACAAAAAATAATGGCTTGTGATGAATTATGGTAAGAATTTTTTTGCTAAGCGATAATGAAATTAATATTATGGTTTTTTTTTAAACTTTGCGATAATGAATATTAAGTAAATAAATAGAAAATTGTCATAATATATTTAACTATAAAGTAATAAAAAATACTTCGTACATTTTAGACCCTAAGGAGGCATTTACGAGTGTTAAAACAGTAAGGAAATATACAAATCGCAACTCCCGTTGCCGACTAAGAATTAGTTATGGATTCAAAAATATTACCATGTCGTACCTGCGGTCTCAAATCTAGACTACACAAATAAGAATAGGGGAGGAGTTAGGACAAGATTAGGAATGTGGACATTTGTAAAATAACATGGATATCTGACGCCTTAACATTTTCACTAGAGAGAAAATGGAAGTGGGCAGGTCACGTGGCTGAATAGGACTTAAAGATATGTAAAATGGACTGGGCCATGTGGCAATAGAGCGAGAAGCTGTCCTCGTGTCAAATGGGCAAATGAGATAGTGGCGACGGCAAGTCAAAGATGACTACATACAGCTACATACAAATAAAAGTGGAAGACCTTGGAGGAAGCTTTTACCTGAAGATGGTTCACACAAAATACATAGCTATACGCATAATATTTTAAATGTAATAATTTGCGTTAATTCTTACTTAGTCATATTTTTATATTTTCTAATTTTCTATTATAAGTTTTAATCATATTATTAGTGTGGATTTTTTTTTTATTATTATTAATATCTGGGCGACCGAGCTGTGCTCAGTGTCTTATAAAAAAAAAGGAAGACAGCCATTTAGGTAAACTTGGAATGTAAAACATTATCTAAATGCAAAGTTTCATCGAAATCGTTGAAAACATTTCCGAGAAACCAATTACTTATACATATACAAGAATTGCTCACTTAATATAACAAGATTACATATAGATAGAGACAAGACAAGAGACAAGGAGTCACTGTCACGTATTGATCCACTCTATAATAACCTATTGAGAGTAAATCTTACTTGACATGCTCTATTCAAACAGGATAAAAACTGAAAACCATAGATACCATAGCTTTGGTTATGTTGCCAATAAAAAGTTTTATAGTTTATTTATATATTATAGAAGCACATATACTCGACTAATTTAAAAAATTAATGCTAAATATAATACATATGGAACCTATTATAGGCGCCCACTTCACTGACAAAATACAAAATCGGAAATGTAATAAAAAAAATAAAAAAATAAAGTTAAAACATTAGTAATAATACTTAATAATAATTTTTATTAGTAATAATATAAATAACAGAGAACAAAAAAAATTAACATTATAATCTTAAAATAACGCAATGAATGGACCAGTATTTTTCAATACATAATAAGAAAAGAAAAAATTTAATATAGTAAAGCATTGTTAGTTTTTTACTAGAATAGATATCCTCACTGGTTCTAATGATCACATTACGTCCGAAAATGTTTACTTGGGACGTGAATTGAAAACTCTATCATGTTTTTTTATGGTAGCTTGAAAAACTGACAGCATTGTCCCTGATGGTAAGCAAAGTACAAAACAAACACAACTGCCGTCATGCTGACCTGAATAAATATCTCTTCATGCTATGCTTTAAGAACCGAATGTCGTAATAAGGAGGAAACACATTGTGGCGACATCTCTCGCCACAACTGACGCATCTACATAGCGACATCTATCGAGCCACATACGACGCATCCTACATCGCGTTATAGAAATTACTCAACAATTGAGTATATATACAAGAACCCGACAACAACCGTTCTCGCCTCCCTGTCCCCAGTCACGTCTGAGGAGGTTCTTTCCATTATAAAAAGCCTTAAGCTCAGAAAAGCACCAGGTCCCGACGGGATCAGGAATGAAGTACTTAGGCTTCTTCCTGATCGCCTCATAGCTCTATTGGTCTGCATATTCAATGTAGCCATAGTCCACTGCCATTTTCCAGCCGCCTGGAAAAAGGCAATAGTCATAGGTATCCGTAAGCCCGGCAAGAGCGCGTCGCTTCCCGACAGCTATCGCCCGATCAGTCTCCTAAATACGTTAGGGAAAATTTACGAGCGGATCCTTCTAAACCGTCTCAAGCCAATAATAGAGGAGAAAGATTTCTATCCGCCTGAGCAATTCGGTTTCCGTGCTAGATATTCTTGCACTCATCAAGTGCACCGCCTCACGGAGCACGTTGCATTTAATTTTGCTGAACTTTATAAACCCCGCCGTACACTTGCGGTCTTTTTCGACGTGGCCAAGGCCTTTGATAAGGTCTGGCACGAGGGATTGATTTACAAGTTGTACCGCTTTGAAGTCCCCGATAGGCTAATTAAAATAATTCGCGACTATTTAACAGATCGCACCTTCCGCTATAGAGTGGAAGGTGAATTGTCCACGCCCCGTCCAATACGCTCAGGCGTTCCCCAAGGTTCGATCCTGGCTCCTAGCCTATTTAACCTGTACGTCAGTGACCTACCTCGACTCCCGGAGGTCGAGGTAGGGCTATACGCTGACGATACAGTCTTATATGCCTCAGATAGAAATAGATCCCACCTCAGACACAAAGTCCAACGCTCCGTGACCACTCTCGGGAAGTGGTTTAACGAGTGGCGTATAGCCGTTAATCCCTCGAAGAGCGCCGCGATGCTCTTCGATGCGGATTCGTCACAGATACCGTGGAAGCTTAAACCTGTTAAGCTCTACGATAATCCGATTCCGTATGTAAGAGAGACCAAATATCTAGGGGTAACCCTAGATAGTAGGCTCTCTTTTAGACCCCACATCCGTAAGGTTAGGAACAGGGCCGCGTGGGTCCTGGGCCGGTTGCATCCTCTGTTGTGTTCGGTGAGTAAAATGTCCACGCGACATAAGCTCACGCTCTACAAGACGTGTATTCGACCAATTTTGACATACAGTTGCGCCGTGTTCGCACATATGTCCGAGTCGAGTTTCAAACGGTTACAATCGATACAGAATAGGTTCCTCTATCGTCTCACCGGGGCCCCGTGGTATGTTCGAAGCGTAGATCTCCATAGAGATATGGAGCTTCCTTCGATACATGCCTACGTTAAACAGCTCTCCCGTTCGTATTTCGACACCGCGTCGAACCACGCGAATCCGTTAATAAAAACAGCCGCCACTTATGTTCCGGCACCCACGGACATCCGGTGCAAACGCCGGCCGCGCAATATTTTTATTGATCCCGACGATCACATCGAAAATTCGAATAAATATTACACATCCGTCTCTCCAAACAGAGCGTGCCAGCGCCCACGCCCGCGTAACCACCGTTCTCTCCGCAGAGGGCGGGCGGTCAATTTCGCTCCAGCACACCCGTCACGTCCACCCTCTCTAGCGGTAACCCAAGCCTAGGTCCGTTCCTCGGTGTGAAACCCTTGGGTCAGGCAACCGCCCGCGCGATACAAGTGACACTGTACGTGCATCACTTAGCTACCTACATACAACACTACACACGTATGAACATACACACGTGCACACCACACAGGTACATAGGTTCTGTGAGGGACCTTTTTTTTCTTTTTTTACGCTAGTTAGTTAGCGCTAGTTAGTGTAGAAACATTCCGATTACTGAATACACATACGCACGGTTCCTTCCTTCCTCCCAGGAGGAAGGGAACGTGCCTATGTGTATATTTAGTTAGCTCGAATCGTAGGTGTAGGGCTTCGAATAGATCGCGACCTATTTGCGAACGCGACGACCGCCCGAGCCGAGGTCCGGCCACTTTGGCACCCTCGTGCGAGTCGTCCACAAAACTTTCGCGGCTGAGTGCCCTCTGCGCTCGCCCCCAAGTCCGGTGAAGCTGTAAAAGCCGCAGCGGCTTTAGGGCCCCTAAGGCTAACAGTGTAGTCAAAATAATAAAAAAAAAAAAAACAACCGTTCATACAAAGTGACACTATACGTGCAACACTTAGTTACCCACACACAACATTACACACGTATGAACACACACACGTGCACACCACACAGGTACATAGGTTCTGTAAGGGACCTTTTTTTTTCTTTTTTTGCGCTAGTTAGACTATTGCGCTAGTTAGTGTAGAAAAACCATTCCGATTATTAAATACACATACGCATGGTCCACTCCTACCTCCCAGGAGGAGGGGAACGTGCATATGAGTATATATTAGTTAGCTCGAATTCTCATAAGATTAGGGAATTAGTTAGATCGCGACTTTTTCGCATTCGCGACGACCGCCCGAGCCGAGGGTCGGCCACTCTGGCACCCTCGTGCGGGTCGTCACAAACTTTCGCGGCTGAGTGCCCTAAGCGCTCGCCCCCAAGTCCGGTGAAGCTGTAAAAGCCGCAGCGGCTCTGTTGGACGATAGGGCCCCTAAGGCTAACAGTGTAGTCAGTTAAAAAAAAAAAAAAAAAAAAAAAAAAAAAAAAAAAAAAAAAAAAAAAAAAAAAAAAAAAAAAAACAACCGTTGGGCAGCTGCCCGCCAGACATAACACCCGTCTGGTCGGAGGATCCTCTCTTTTCTATGGCGGATGAGTAACTTTACTCTCTGTTCCTCCCTTCCGCTAAACACATTTGCCGGGAGGTGATTTAACAGTTTCACAGTATAACAAAGATAAGTCATATAGAGAACTTTTTAGTTCGTACCGAGATGGAGGTTACCATAAAACTGTGACTCCGAAGGCCAGCGCATCTAGTTCTGTTATTAAAGTGAGAAGAGGAAATACAATTGAACAACTCTTCAGAACACCCACCATGATGCAGACGATAGAATAAGAACTGCGGGGCGACAGTTCTATTTAAGTTTCAGGTAAAGAGAACAACGCATAGCAGTTTATTTTGCAATGATTATTATTCTATCTTATTACCCATTAAATGGAACGCAAATCGTGGTCATTTTAGGCTTGCTAAAAACAAATTGCTATAATCACCTTTCGACATATTATAACATGATTGAGCACGTATACTTTCTAAATATATTAACTAACTACGGATCATTTCGAAACTGGAATTTACTGACTTAGTTATTGAATTGTCTGTTGTGGTTTTGATTCGTCGGATTCTTGATTCATAATCTTGATCATTGTGAAACATTTTTGGATAGATCGATTGCTAAATATGCAAATTAATAATTGTAATAAATCAAAATATAATTCTTTGATCATACGATGGCAACGATGAGATGGATTCTGTGAGATATGTAAATGTCACCAATTTGCATGAATTGTTAATTTATTAACGCTCGCGTGGATTACCTAATGCCGTTGATTAGGCACACGTGTGAATCGTACTATCCCGGTACTCGTACAGCTAACTGTATAGTAAATTGATTTGAAATATCTCTCATGGTTTACTCAGCGTAGGCCGATTAAGCGTCCTAATTGATTCACCGCTACCATTTTATTTCATTTGTGCGGAACTCTAATTGTTTTTATGAAAATAAAAGTATCCTAGGTTACTCTTGCAGCTATCTGCTAGTGAAAGTCCCATCAAAATCAGTCCAACCGTTTCGGAGGTTACCCAGAATAAACAAACAGTTAGACAAAAATTTAATTATAGGTACCGTATCTACTTTTATATGCATTAAGTAAAAAGCTGTTATTTTGA
The DNA here is from genome assembly GCA_033032175.1 of Saturnia japonica. Lineage (NCBI taxonomy): Eukaryota > Metazoa > Arthropoda > Insecta > Lepidoptera > Saturniidae > Saturnia > Saturnia japonica. The sequence continues at coordinate 8,287,542 of CM065333.1, read as the reverse complement.
CCTTATAAAGAGACAATTTTATTAATTTCCTGTCTGGGCTACATCGTCACTTAAAATCAAGTGAGATTGTGTCCAAAAGCTAACATTATTACGAATAAATAATTTAAAAAAATACTAAATATAAATAGTCATTTATGTTATTTTATTTAAAGTAAACAAAAATAATAAATGTTAATAAATCTTTAAGCCCCAAAAGATATAATATTCAGTTTTAGCTTAAATTAGGTTTAGTTCTATCAAAATGTATGCAACTGTCAATAGTGTCTGTAGTGTTTTGACATTCATAATGCCTTCGTATTTGTCATATCTGACATTGGCAAAATTACCTTCTACCTATATAGCCAAAATTTAAAAAAGATAAAAAAGTGTCTTATTGGAGCTTATAAAGAATAAGAATTATTTTGATTTGAGTCTTAAATCTGATTTAACGATGTAATTATGATATAAGGAACATGATTCAAGCCGACCTTACTCAAGTTGGTTAACTTTGTCATAATCAACACGTCGATATAAAGTACACTTTCCTAAATAATAGAGTATTTTTAAAATATTACTTATTTTCAAAATACTCTAAAAGATAAAACGCTAAAGTGTAGAGATAAACTTGAGCCTAGAACTTAGCCGGACGACTTGCGAGAACTTACGAGCGCTGAGTTTCGACGCGGCCGAGGTTTCGCTTTATAAGCATTATGTAATATATACAAAAAATAAATAGAATGAATTAATTAAGTCCACTTATAAATAAATTTATCGTACTACAACAAAATAGATACTATCATATGCCAACGGCATTGCTACTGACCACAAATGTTAATGTGTTAAATATTCAAATTATTTTTGAACTATCAATAGGCTAAGAACTTACTGCCTTAAACAGTGGAACCTGCTAGACATGCTTGTCGTTTAAATGTATTATTCTACGATTTATAGTAATACTAACGCTTCTGATGCGACTTCGCTCGCGTCATAGTTGAACAATGTTCATTCGAACTGTATCGCGATAGACTAATTTTTATAGATCTACCTTATATCGCTTTTCACCACCTTAAGGATTGAATTTCCAAAAATCCTTTATTAGTGCTTAGTTCCTAGTTAGCAGAATGTAAAAGGAATTGGCATGCAAATTTTCAAAGTCCTACATAGTCCCAGTAGTTCGTGATGTGCCTTGATACAGCAGTTATTTATTTATAATTTTTTTTTATCGTTATAGGTTTAGCGCTGTGGTCACAATCTCACCTGATCTTAAATGATGATGTGGTCAAAGATGGTAGCACGCTAAGCCTAGTGAAAGCTATATATAGATTACTAGTTGTACCCGTGGCTGCGCTCGCGTGAAGTACAGAATGCCATCGAACGGACACACGCGCGTATCGTGCTAATCCCGATCCCGGTTATTTAAAGACTTAAAAAATAAAATGCTTATTCTTGCTGATCTTTAGCATATAGACATAAGCTCTCGCTGACTTTTCTGTAGGTTGTACATTAATATGGTCTAAATCTTGAATTGATTTTTATCATTACCAATTTTTTTGGTAATTGGAAACCTAACTCATTTTATAAAATAAAAATTGCCTAAGTTATATCTGCTATCTAGATATTTGCTAGAGAAAATCCAGTTGAAATCAGTCCAACCGTTTCTGAATCTACCCGAAACAAAGAGACAGAAAAAAGATTTCAAAATTGGTTTATGTTTTAAATATCGTATATACTTTTAAAGTACGCCTTTACTAAAAAGTTGTTATTTTGACATTAACAAACAGACGCTTCAATTTTATTAATCGTATAGGTAGATGGATTAGTTCAATATTTTGTTAATCTCTGAACTACCAGTCAAATTCATAATGCATAACTACACGCTAAGAGTCTAAGAATTCGAGCAGTAAGCGTGCACGTCAAACAATTTAGTAAGCTGTAAGCATGTACGGGAACAGAGCAACAATATGCTGGCTACACCTACACGGGTGTCAATTCAATTTACCACACGTGAAACCGGCCCATCAAGAAAAGTCTATACAATTAATAAAATTGAAGTGTCTGTTTGTAATGTCAAAATAACAGTTTTTTACTAAATGCATATGAAAGCATACACGACACATATAACAAAACACCAATTTTTTAAACTTTTGTCTATGCTATTTGTTCTGAGTACTTTCCGAAATGGTTGGACAGATTTTGATGAGACTTTCACTGATAGATATTTGATGTTATAGGGAGTAACTTAGGCTACTTTTATTGTAGAAAAAGAATTTGGGTTCCGTACAAATAAAAAAAAACCTGGTTATGGTGCATCATTTTGGGCGCTTAAATAGCTTACGCTGAGTAAACCTATAAAAGATATAGCAAATTAATGTACTACATAATTATAGGTATTATAAAGAACTATTAAAAAGTCAGCGAGAGTACACTTCTATCTTAAGGAACACCCACAATAAGCATTTTTGTCTTTGAAATAGCCGGGAGTGGGGGAGCAAGATTCTCGCGGGCATTCTGTATTCCACGTGAGCGAAACCACGGGCACAGCTAGTTACTAATAAAAACAATAAAACAATAAACAACAAACTTATTTCAATTACTCGCGCGTTGAAGTCTTTTTCTGCAACAATTGTTTGCACGCATAATGCCGCACGTTTCTGGTCAGTGGTATTCTTACAAGAACCTACTTGCTCTACCAACAGGTTATCCTAAATTTATATTATAAATGCGAAAGTGAGTTTGTTTGTTACTCAATCATGCAAAAACGGCTCAACGGATTTAGATGAAATGTAGCACAGAGATAGCTTATAACCTCATTTTATTCCGGGAAACTGCGCGACGTCTTCTCGTCCAAAATACCTCAGTGCCTCAAGACGAAAGTCTTTGACCAGTGATGACATACGGCACAGAGACGTGGTCGCTTACTGTGGGCCTCATAAGAAAGCTCAAGGTCGCTCAGCGAGCTATGGAGAGGGCTATGCTTGGTGTTTCTCTACGAGATCGAATCAGAAATGTGGAGATCCGTAGACAAACTAAGGTAACCGACATAGCCAAAAGGATTAGCAAGTTGAAGTGGCAGTGGGTGGGGCACATAGTTCGGAGAACTGACGGCCGTTGGGGCAGAAAGGTTATCGAGTGGAGACCACGCACCGGAAAGCGCAGCGTAGGATGCCCCCCCCCCCACCCCTAGATGGAAAGACTACATAAATAAAGGTCGCTGGGAGCCGTTGGGTGCAGGCCGCACAAGATCGGTCGCTCTGGAGATCTATGGGGGAGGCTTATGTTCAGCAGTGGACGTCCTGCGGCTGCAATGATGATGATGATGATGAACCAAAATTGTAAAGTCAATTAAGAGGAAGTCGCAGGTAGAAACTAGTACTAAATAAGATACAATTTAATACATGTGTCATCGTGTCGTTGTGTCGATGTGATTATGTAATCCGTACTATTGACCCGCGCTATTGACTGGGCACGATACTAAGAGGTGTGCTGTGTGACTGCACGTACTTTATAAGCAGGCAACGATTGTCTTAAAGACAGTATTGTTTGTGCAGTGGGGATAGTGAAAACCTGAATTAATAGTAGGCTATAATAATGGCAGCTCTTAAGTGCCGTCTCGCTGCGTATTGGTATATATCTGTTAGCATCATGCGAGTGTGGCTTACAAAATGCTTGCACAATATGACCTTTAATAAAATTAATACTAACTTTCATAAATGAGTATATTATCATTTACTGAATGAAGTTTCTGTTAATTATTTTTTTTTTTATTTTATTATGGACTACCTGTGCCCGCAGTTTCATTCACGTGGACTTCAGAATTCCATCGATCGGGTACACGTGTGAATTTCGCTCTCCCCTCCTGGCTATTGTGGGTGTTCCTTAGAACATAGACATACACTCTTGCTAACGTTTTTGTAGGTATTTTTAACGTCTACAATTATTCAGTACAGTAATATGATATATATCTTATGATTTACTTAGCGTAAGCTATTTATGCACCCGAATTGATTGACCATGACAAGTTTTGTTATATTTGCGCGGAACGTTAATTTTTTTCTGAAATAGATATAGCCTATGCTACTCCTTATAACATTAGTTCTCTTTCAGTAAACGTCTCGTCAAAAACAGACAGACAAAAAAAAAATTTTTTTGTTATATGTATCGGATATACTTTCATATGCATTTAGTAAAAAGAGTTTATTTTGACATTACTAACAGACAATTATTATGATAATTGTATAAATTAGCTGGCCCGGCAGACATTGTTCTGTCCTTTTCAGTTGTCAAGTTTGTACTATATCTAAATTTTTTTATGGTAACTCGGACAATCGGCGGTATTGTCCATGATGGTGAGTAAAGATGATGAGAGATCGAAATCTATCGACGGTTGCCGCTGGTATGCTCGCCTGCATAAATATCTCTTCACGTTACGGTACGGTAAAGATAAGAAATAAGGATCTGAACGAATTTTTTTCTCTGAAGATTTTTCCAGGACCATAAAGAACAAAGCAAAATTAACTATAACGCATATTTATCGCTCCGAATCGAGAGCTTTAGTTTCTGAAAAAATGTTATAGAAAATGCAATTTCAGCTTTTCCAGTACTTTCAAAATTTTTCCGGGTGACTTTCACATTTTTTTTACTAAGAAAGCACGGTACGTTCGGATCAGTTCACTAACGTTATGCAATATGCTAAAAATATTGACCTACGAAACAAACTCTGGATCGGCCGCTGACCCTCAATGATAATGAACGCTTATCGTGAAGCGGATCCATCGAAACCATTTCATTTTTAGCGGCATGATATCGGTATGTTGAGTGATAAAATCATTCATTTGAAACAAATTGGATTAAGTGAATAAGGTTCGAGAAATGGGTAACGCATAATTGTCTGAAGCACATCAACAACACATCCACAGCAGCGGTTACAACTTATTCGGATCATCACTAATATGCAATATTAAAAATATTGTAAAATCGATCCCGCTACTCTCAAATGATGCGCTTATCAAATTAAAATATTTCATTTTTATCTATGATATATATTTGAGTAAAATCTCAGTCGGACTGGCTCTTAAGTGATATTTCAGGCAACGCGAAAATGATCCTTCTAGGTTGCTTCAAACGACCAGATTTTCAACGTTACGCATGTCACCATTTAGCGGCGCCACATCTTTAACACCAGGTGAGATAATGAATAACCCAACTATAGTAAAAAGGTTTTTTTTTTTTTAATAAAACGAAATTCTTTGTTTAAACATTTAATAATTTCAGCCATATGGTAGGCAACTTACGTTTTAGATGAAACCAATGTATAATTAACGTTTTATTTTCTAATAAACTTTTTTAACAAATTTCATAGAGAATTTGGAACAAATTGTTTTTTTTTTAAATGAATGTTTTTGTCTGAGTGTACACAATTTCGTCAATGTTACGTAAATAGAACCTTAAACATTTTTTTGTTTAAACTAGGTCACTCTCGCCTTCGTTTACGACAGAAATGTTAATAAGGTTAAAATCTTAACCATTTCCCGTATGCCTTGAGAAAAACTTTGATCAGGCCATATAAAATTATCTACCTTGGCTTATAGTTTGGAGGTCGCAATTAACAAATCCATATAATAATAAAATTACTACACGACTCAGTCAAAACTCTTGTTTTGTCGCACTACAAGGTTTTTGAATAATGTAGGCCCTTTATAATATTTACTAACTTGCATGGACTATAGAATACCGACGGTTGAGTGCACGCGCGAATCTCGTTGCCCCAGTGCAACTTAAGGCATTCGCTCGCCGGTTATCTTAAAAACGGAAATGCTTATTAGCGGTGATCCTTTGAATAAAAACATATACTATCCCTGAATTTTTTGTAGGTAATTTAAAGGTATATAATTATGTAGTACATTAGTTTGATATATCTCTTATAGCTTACTCAGCGTAAGTCATTTAAACGCCGCAAAAGTTTTTTTTTTAAATTGATTCACCAATATCGTCGCTGCTTATTTCGTATATTCGTTTATCTAAAAAATATATCCTATCTGAATAGATACAGAAACACGTAGAGTTTTATACTGTGTATTTGTATAGATAAATATTTATTTATCTATTTATAAGGCCGATAAATTTATAATCCATTATTTTCCACTACACGAGGGCAATAACTTAATTAGTTATTCAAAGTAATAATATATTTATAGGCTGTAAACATAATGCGTTCCAAGGCAATTTTTCTTTCATAGTGTTAGATATTTGTTGGTGTGAATATTGAAACCGTACTAATGAACCGCATTACTGACGGAGCGAGATAGCAATAGGTGTGGTTTGTGACGCCAAGCATTATATAAGCCGACAACAGCCCTAAATATCATACCCGTCACGTCCACCCTCTCCAGCGGCAACCCAAGACTAGGTCCGTTCCTCGGTGTGAAGCCCTTGGGTCAGACAGCCGCCCGCGCGATACACGTGACACTATGCGTGCAACATTTAGCTACCCACATACAACATTACACACGTAAGAACACACACACGTGCACACCACATAGGTTCTGTAAGGGACCTTTTTTTCTCTTTTTTTGCGCTAGTTAAACTAATGCGCTAGTTAGTTGTAGAAAAACCATTCCGATCACTAAATACACATACGCATGGTTCCCTCCTTCCTCTTAGGAGGAGGGGAACGTGCATATTAGTATATGTTAGTTAGCTCGAAATTGTAGGAGTAGGAATTTAGCTAGATCGCGACCTATTTGCATTCGCGACGACCGCCCGAGCCGAGGTTCGGCCACTCTGGCACCCTCGTGCCGGTCGTCACAAACTTTCGCGGCTGAGTGCCCTAAGCGCTCACCCCCAAGTTCGGTGAAGCTGTAATTTTTGGATAGGGCCCCCTGGCTAACAAATATCGAAATATCGGACGATTAATAATTAGTTCATATTATTTTAATATGCCTTTGAAGAACAATCTCTACAAAGTATAAAAAGATGTCACTTCTCACTGACTGTCTCTATGTACGCTTAGATCTTTTAAACTACGCAACGGATTTTAATGCGGTTTTCACTAACATTTAAAGATTTTTTTACGAAAGGTTTATATATAAAATACACCAATTTGTAAATTGTATTCGTTGCGAATCTGCGGTAGGTTACTATTAGAATTACATAAAGATCGATGGACAACGGCCAGTGACTAGACAGTCGAGGGTGACACTGCCCATCTCTGAACCGCGTTTGTCACACCGCCTTTTCAGCCTTAAAATAAGTGATCTACGTATTATGGTAGCCACTATAACTGGCCATTGTTCACTTAACAAACACCCTCATGTTCTAGGTGTCAATGATAGCCCCATGTACAGAGCATGCATGGAGAGTGAAGAATCCGCTACCCACGTAATCCTGGTATGCATGGGAGTATCAACCCAACGGGCAGAAATCCTCAAAAATCCGAGGTGTCTTCGAGAAGCCCGTGAATGCCCAGGAAGTGTCTGCTCTTCTTGTCGGAGTTTAGCTGGCTGGAACAGCCGGCTGAAATATCTAACACAATGGACCTAACAAGAGTGCGGTGTCCTAACAAATGCGGACAGATGGAGCCCACATAATATAACATTTGTAACATGTAACTGGTAATCTATCATACGTAGTCAATCAGAATTAAGTATATTGCTATAAAATTAATAAAATTGAAGTGTATGTTTGTAATGTCAAAATAATAGCTTTTTACTAAATGCATATGAAATTATACACGATACCTATAACAAAACATAATTTATAAAATTTTCGTCTGTCTGTATATGTCTGTTTTTTTGGGTATTCTCCGAAACGGTTAGACTGATTTTGACGGAATCTTCACTAGTAGATGGCTGGTTTTATAGGGAGTAACTCAGGCTATTTTTATTTTAGAAAAAGAATTCAGGTTCCGCACAAATAAAAAAAACTGGTTATGGTGAATCAATGCGGGCGTTTAAATGGCTTACGCTGAGTAAACCATAAGAGATATAGAAAATTAATGTAGTAAATTAATAGTAGACATTAAAAAGACCTACAAAAAAGTTAGCGAGAGTATATATATATCTATATTTTAAGGAAAACCCACAATAAGCATTTTTGACTTTAAAATAGCCGGGAGCGGGGAAACATGATTCGCGCGGGCATTCTGTAGTACATTTAAGCGAAGCCGCGGGCACCGCTAGTATAGAATAAATTAAACAAAATATATTTTCATGACATTTTTTACAAGTGAAGTTTTTTCATTATGGTATTAGGTTACAAGAACAGTCAATTATACTTCTGGAAATATTAAAAAAAAAAACTCAACCGATTTTAGATGACATTTTGATTTGTCATTAATGTGAGTAAAAAAGGAAACAAAAATCGACTGCAAAAGAAACGACAGATTTTTTTTCTATTTATTTGATTTCCAGATTTCTTACTTAAATAATATATGACCTATGTCACTCCGACAATTAAGACGAATCTAGCGACACCTGGTATGCTAAAATCCATCAAGCCGTTTAGGCTACAGAGCGTGCAAAAAAGTAATCATAACCCCCTTTTTCCCACTCGGGTAAACTGACCTTCAATAGTCTAGACTTAAGTAATTATTTTTAAAAGGTAAAACTGAAGTGAAGTGAGGTGAAGGTGAAGTGAGTAATTCTTGTTTTATATATACTAGTAACCACCCTCGATTTCATACACGTTACTCTATGCTTTGTTCATTCCTTCCCTCCTCCCAAGAGGCAGGGGCATGTATATATGCATATGTTAATTTAACTTTAATTATGCGCGCTTGTTGCCCACGCTTTCTCGGCTGAGTGCCTTAAGCGCTTGCCCCCAAGCCCGGTAAAGCTGTAAAAGTCATCAGCGGCTCTGTTTTTGGATAGGACTCTCAGGCTAACAGTAAGGTCAGATCGAAAAACAAAACTCTATACTACTAGCAAAAAGCACATCTTTGTAAGGGCTCGCAACATTTGTGCAATTGTTAATTGTGCAAGCATTTATAAATCGCCGATGATGAATTTCAGTGCACCCTCACATCTGTTTTTTGTTATCGCTGTTTTTCCTACACGAAATTCCACACGCATGAAGTCGCAGGCCCAGCTAGACAAATTCTATTTAAATATTTGTTTATAAAATTATCTAATAATGGTCTATATATGAATTTACCACAAAATGTACAAGTTGTGGTTTAATTGAGGTTAATGAAGTTATACCGGATTAAGTAAATAGATCATCAGACAAAAATACCAAAAATCTGATATTTCTAAACATTCTGTCGCTATATTTTTTTCCCCAATATTTTGACAGTAGATTTACGAGTTAATGATTAGTTTGAGATTCCATCTCAGGTTCGCGAATCCTCGACTTCGGTACTTCCTAGATAAGTTTGCTTATGTAAATAGCCAAGTTTATCACGTTCAATAACTTAGTTATGACATCATTGCGGTTTTGTACATATATGTACATTGTCCATTTATGTACACACAAATGGCCATAATTTTGCATAAGTTACTATCAATTATTATTTACAAGGTAAATGTGGAAGTTCCCAAATTTTTTTTAGAACAAAATCTCACAGATTTTTTTTTTGTCTTTTTTTTTATACAACCAAGCATACGGCCCGTCTAATGGTAAATAGCTACCGTACTATGGACACTTGTAATACGATAAGTATCAACTAGTGCGTTGCCTACTTTGAACTCCCCTACCACAAGCTCTGGAAACCCTACTTACCGCAGGAACACAACACAAGATCATTTGGCTGCGATCTTCTGTAGGGTTGAGGTATTCCACCAGATGGACTGCACCTTGCCTCTTTTAATGTTTGGGTTCTTTAAATTCTGATTTATTTGTTCCAGGAGAAAAAGGTTACAGAAAACTTTCCTTAGAGATTCTTTTTCTACATGTAGCAGACAGATTGGTGAAATACCATGATAAGAGGCAAAATGATCGAGGTTGATACCACGCTAAGACTAGAGGAACGAGCTTGGCGACAGATTCTCAACTTGACGATGCTAACTACAAACGGGCTTTAGAATATGCCCTACCATCGTACTATAGTATCATCATGATATTTTCTTTCACTTAATGCTCAAGATTATTGTGGATATTCGAACCTACATCCATAGACGCGAAGTCCATACACGCTAGTAAACACCTATCGTAACTTCAAAAGTTCTTTGTTCCACAATACATAATATATTATTGTTTAAAATCGCCAAACTGTAAAACAGTTTGTTGGCGAAAAACATATATTATAATACTATATTACATGACCTGTAATAATATTTATAAACTACTATTAACTTTAATAAACAATATTCAATAATTACATTCTTATTAAATTTACTATACTACATTATAGTTATTAAAGTAAAAGAAACTAAATGATATGGTTTTGCTCAAAAAAAAAACATTACTATATTTAATATTTATTTCAAAATGCTGTCTAACATGATGGTCATTATTCTCCGCTTAAATGTATTTCCACTTTTATATAGGCACATAATTATTACAGATTGAAAATCAGTTGTAATTATTTTTCAAAAGGAAAAAATAAAAGAAAAAATATTGTCGCTTGCATGCAGAATTACATTATATAGAATAATATATTGCAATAAAGTAAAGTATTTTTGAATTAAGTATCCGAATCGACTTAGATTCAAGTTAAAGATGTTAAAAGGATCCTTGTTAAGAGCGCTATAATATTCGATATTATTGTATGAGCGACACATACTTGCTCTTGGACAGTTGAAATAGACATTATTTTTATAAAAAAGGATATGAAATAATTTTGTGCTTTTACTAGGGATATTGATGTTGAAGCTTACCATGCTTTGAAGTTGTGGACAGTCTATAGTAGAATGAATAATTTTATGTAGGTCAATTAATTCACTTGCTTGTCTTCTACTAGAGAGAGAGGAATGATTGGCAAGTGATAGCGATGACTGTACCTAATGGTAAACACAATGCAATCCAATACAACACCCGACGACTACAGTCAGTAGTTACAGTCATGCCAGCCTGCTCAAATATCTCATCACGTTATATTTGAAGGACTCCATGTTCTAGGAAGAAGGGAACACACTTGCCGGGAGATAATTCCGCAGGTTGTTATGATTGACGGTCTTGGCAATAATTTTATTCTCTTTATTTTTACATTTGTTATATATATTTCAAAGGCATCGGTTAGGATCTTGTATTTTATGAGTATGTTTGTTCAAATGTCTACTATTCTACGATCCTTTTAGGTTTCATTTCGGCATTGAATAATATGTATAGTTTTAATTGTATTTCGCAATAATATTCTCCCTTTGTTATTGTTTGTTTACATTTAGGTTTGACAACGATGTCGTTCACTGTTATTGATAGTTTTTTTTAAATATATATCAACAATTAAGAGATATGTTTATATGACTGAGAGAGTAGATTTAAATTCGAATAGTAAATTCGTAAATTCTTCCAAATTCTAGTTAAATAATTGTCTAAACACGACAAGCCTCATTGTACGGGAAAGATTTGACGAAGTAAATTTCTTTGCTCGTGCCTAGATGGAGATTACCGCAAAGCTGTGACTCCGAAGCCCATTGCATATACTTTCAATGCAAACTAAAACTCATAATGCATACAAGTATTTTAAGTTTGACCGTGACATTTGTGTAAATATTTATTCAAAGCTTCATTATTATATGACTTGAAATACTGCTTACGAGTTAGCAAACACTCGTAAAAGTACTCTGTATGTAGTTAGTTATCTGTGAGGATCGGAAGATGTCATTGAAAATTTTGCACAAGATAATTCCGCTCGGTCGTGTTCCTCATAATTATTAATAATACCATTATGGCGATCAAGAGATGCGTGATGTTTGTTTGTTTGGGCGCCAATCTCTGGAAGTACCAGGAAGTTTTGGAATTTTTTTTGCATTTTTCAGCACTTCGTGTCTTCGCTCGTGTCACAGTGCAGTTAGAACAGACACCCTTAGGTATTGAATAAAAAAAATGAAAATTATTTTTTAAATAAAAAAAAGGTTTCACGTTTTTCTAAAAACCATCACGCAAGCTAGTATAAAGGGATGATTTTAATTATTTTTGAAGTTTCATTGGGGAGATTAATGTGCTGAATTCATACTGGCATATAATTACAATACCATACATATATTGATAATTCCGTCTATGATTTTCTTTTGGTTTGTCGTATTCGGAGATCAGTGTATATTCAATAATACGCAAAAGAAGTCACGGTTACCGGCTAGTAAGTATATACATATATTACAAACATAAACAAAAAAAATAGTTCCTAAACCTTAATACGATACTGGTTTTGCAAATATCAATTCCAATTGTTAAAAAACTACATTGATTATATATAACAATAAACATTTTTGTTACAATAATTTAAAAAAAACTCGTGCCATAAAAATTTATACCTATATATGAAGTTAAATTGATTAATTTTAATTATTTAAGAAGGTCAAAATATTTAAACATTGTGTTTAAATACGTACAGGTACAATTATACAGGTACGTCTAGACGTATGATAATATTATTTATCTAGTGATTTCCTATAAATTAATCATATTGGAATTCACGTGTTTGAAACTTGTTTTTAACAGCTATCATAAATAAAAATATTAAAATTTACAATCAAGTATTTACATCGTTTCGCGTTCATCGAATTAAATCAAAATCAAAAATTCTTTATAACAAACATTGTTACCGGTTCGGAAAATATCCCAATCATCGAGATGAGCCGTTAAGAAACTCGATATTGTCAGTATATTTTTTTTATTGTCTGATATTTCAGTCATCCACTACTTCAAACTTACTTGTCCTGTGTGCGCCCTGGTTTCCTCGTTTTGCTTGTTTATGCACCATCACTTTTTATTTTAATGACAAAAATGTTTATTGTGGGTGTTCCTTAGAAGATAGACGTATAGTCTGTCGGATTTTTTTGTAGGTCTTTTTAATACCTACAATTATGTGGTACATTAATTTTCTATATCTCTTATGGTTTACTCAGCGTAAGCCATTTAAGCATCCGAATTGATTCACCACGACCAGATTTTTTGTTTTTGCGGAACCCTAATTCTTTTTCTAAAATAAAAGTAGCCTAAGTTACTCCCTATAACATCAGCTATCTATCAGTGAAAGTTCCGTCAAAATTGGTCTAACCGTTTCGGTTATTTCCCAGAACAAACATACACACAGATAGACAAAAATGTTAAAAATGGATTTTTTGCTATTAAGTGTTGTATATACTTTCAATACGCATTTAGTAAAAAGCTGTTATTTTGGCATTACAAACAGACACTTCAATTTTATTAATTGTATAGATATACTGCTATTTATACGTCATAAATTTCACATTTTTACTTTTATTTTTAAGACTAGTTAAGTTAGTACGTCCGTCATGTGACGTCACCGAACGGCTCCAATGGAAGACCAGCGCTGGTTATTTATAACCAGCATTATGCTGAGCTGGAATCATTTTGTAGTAACTGGCATTTGATATTTGATATGCAATAGGTAGTTGTAATTTTTTTTTTTCTATTTTGTCAAATGAATTTGTTACAAATAAATCTTTTTTCTTTTAATCCAAAGGATACCACAAACACCAGTCCTGTGCTTCCTGCACCCAGCGACTTCTTGCAAACTTTACCAGGTCGTCGGTCAATCACGTCACTAACACAACACAAAATTTTGTATCTTGATGTTGGTAGGTATCCCGCGATACAGGATTTATATCCTAGTGCGGGGATCTACGGTTTATTGTAATGCCTTTAATGTAAAATTTAGTATTAAATATCGCGGTGGGTGAGGCGGGAATCGAAGAGTACTACTACTACGGAAGTGAAACAGGTTTATTTGGTAGATAGAGAGAGATACAATGTACTAGGGATGTGAAAAAAATACGATTTTTTTTAAATACTCGATTTTTTAACTAAAATAAATCAATTATTAAAAATCGATTTTTTTCACTGTCAATTTTTTGTTGATAGATCTTCTTTTTTTTGGACAGTATGTATTCAATCACCCTTCTTCTTCTTACTAACTTGCCAACTAGTCACCTTTATTGAAAACCATTACTGTCATTATCAAGTGAATATAGTGTCCTGCCTTAGAATTAATTCAGTATACAAGGGAGTCACCTTATTAGAATTTTCAAGGTAGTTTTTGTTGCACATCAAAATGTATGCTTCCAGTTTATATTTATAATCCACTTCACTTATGCACAATATCCAAGCTATATCACACAAAACGTTATCAGTATTACATTATCTATACAGTGGATAGATCCTATGGTCTAAAACCTAAGTTAATGAATCTATTCTAATATTATAAAGCTGAAGAGTTTATTTGTCTGTTTGTTTGGTGGAACGCGCTAATCTCAGGAACTGCTTGGTCGAATGGAAATAATTTTTTTTTTGTTGGATATCCCATTGATCCCAAGGCTATAAGCTATATAACATCACACTACGACCAATAGGAGCGAAGCATCAACGAAAAATTTATTGCTTTCGAGAGCTAATCATTTCAGAAAAAAAACGCTTTTAGGACGCTCAAATTTGTGTACGCTGGCTAAGCCCTAAGATACATATCAAATTAATATACGTTACCCTTGTAGATTTTCTAAAAAGAATTCCATAAAAGTTAACAACAGCATAATATGTCTATCTTCCAAAGATTACCCACAATAAGTATTTTTGTCTTTAAAGTAACTTGGAGCGTCCGATCGGCGACATTCTGTAGTTCACGCGAGCGCAGACGCGAGCACAGCTAGTTCAAAATAAAAACCACAACAAGGCCGATCAAAATCATGCCAAAAACACTATCATAAAGTTAGTAATATAACATTTTCCTTATGTATATGATAGCACGACAAAGCGATACTTCTGTGCCTGATTGTAGTACAGTTGAAACCAAAAACAACAATAACCTATCTATCCTTTTGTACTTACTTTCGTTATAATAACCTATTTATGGATAATTTTTCGTTTCTACATAATATCCATATCCTTTAGCTTGGATAGAGAAGAGGGAAACCGGTAAGGTGTCCAGAAAGGGTATCGGGTATTTGTAAGTTCAATGAAACAAAAATCATTTGTATGCAATAAAAAAGTTTATTGTTTATTATTAGCATATGAATTGGAGAATTATTTGGAAAAGATGATGTTATCCAAATGATGACCGTTACGTTGCTGGCACTCTTCTAAACGGAAACGAAGATTGGCGATAACACGTTGACACATAACTATCGATATTGCTGCCATTTCTGACCTGAGGTTTTGCTTTAACTGGGTTAGATTCGTCGGATTGTTTTGATAAACCTTACTTTTAAGGTATCCCCATGCAAAATAGTCAAGCGGGCTAAGGTCGGGGCTTCTGGGAGGCCAGTTGATGTTACCCCTTCGCGAAATGACTTTATTAGGGTAATAATTCGTTAACAACTTCCATTGAGTCATTTGAGGTATGGCAAGTGGCCCCATCTTGCTGGAACCACGTTCTTGAGTTGAAACCTGCAAACTCCTGCAACTCTGGGACCAAAAAAATTCACAACATATCGCAATAACGGTCACTATTCACATTAATTGCTCGGCCTCGTTGATCTTCATGAAAATAAGGACTAATTATGCCTTTAGCAGACATAGCGTCCCAAAACAACGACCTTTGGGCTATGCAGGGGTCGTTCATGCTTTCGTCTCGGATTCTCCACTGCCCAGTACCGACAATTCTGCTTATTAACATGACCATTCAGGTGAAAATTTGCTTCGTCACTGAACAGTATGTTGTTAAAGTTGTTAAATGGATAAAGACGGATTTTGACGAACCGACGCCTCAACTTCTTCAATTGTTTCTTCATCACGAACTGAACGAGGACGACCAGAGTTTTGAATTTTAACTGTCGCACCTGTATTCTCGAACATCCTGATCCATTTCCTAATGCTATCGTCACTTGGCGCGTGGCGTGTACGATATTCCGCACGATAGAGACGTTGAGCAGTCACTATTGAATCACCATTACGATAATACGCTCGTACGCAAAATGCGCGATGCGTCCCCGGGTACTGTTCCATCGTGACTAAAACTCCACAAAATGGCGGACGCTACGAACCCCTCCCCGCACCCTTTAGACGCCCCGTTTCGAATATGGCGCGAAAACAAATACCTGATACCCTTTCTGGACACCTTGTACAAGTATGCACTAAGCGGGGATAATAATCTCAGATATGTTAATGAAAACGGCCGTTAGAGATCAACAATCCAAGGACAGTCGTCACCGTCTGATCCCGAAACGCAACAAACCAATAGTCACAATTACGGGTTTATCGTGAACCACCCACGTTATACATGGCCAGCGCACACTTATGGAGTATTTGCTGCTGTTTCACTACTGGATGCTCTCGCAATCGTATATAATAGCGGATTCCGACGCATCCCACTGCATGCCTTCACATCCCACCGCATACATTTGCATCCGGCCGCATGTCTTTGCATCTCGACACACTATCCAGCGCGTTCTTTAGTGGCGCAGAGAGAAATCCCATTTGATGCTTCGTCGTTGGTCTCTGAGTTTTGAAATCTATAGTTACCATTAGGTGCGTAAGAATTTACCTTGATAAATTTAGAAAGTCCTGTTCCACGCTTAGGTGTGTCACTATAGAAAGTGTTACCACCTGACGTATGGTGGACGCGATCCAGGACAATTTTTCAAATGTTGTTGACGGTAACCCCTATTGGGAACACGGCTAGTGAAAAATAATTTGAAAACTTACACACGCGCCGAGTCACGTGCTCAGCTAGTATAGTCATAAGATTGTTTGTTATACAAAAATCATATCACGTGTTTGAAACGTGTTTATCAACAGTTTGCAATGTTTAAAAAAAATGTGATTATTAATAATTTCCATGGTTTATAATATTGGTTAGAAGGAACAGGTTCAAAACGTGTTGTTCAATTAAAAGTTAAATGGGGATCGGGTGGCAATATTTAATAGATAATTTTTGAAGTTAACACTTCCTTAGCATCGTTGTGATTTGAAGCTAGAAGAAACGAGAAAACAACACATCTATAGGATTTAGCCTGCTAGAGAATGAGATAGTATAAATTATACAGTGTTCCCTATAATCTCAGTCTCCTATTTGTGCAAAAAGGTGTCATAGCTAGCGTGGTGTATTGTTCACGTGTATCGTTTATGTGAATATTTTTATGTTCTCTGAAAATTTCACTTCTACCGCGTGTAAACTGCATACATGTTTTTTTTTAATTCTTTCGTTAATGTGAAACGATGATGACAGGACCGATCTGAATATATCTGATTCATCTATTCAAGATATAATTTGCCACCACTAAATAATATAGATACATCTTGGGCTATAATCACATACATTGTAGAAACCGGATAATAAATGGAAAATCCCCAGACATTTGGATGAAATGAAGTTTCTGCCTGAACTTGTTTGAAAATTGTTTTTATAATTAAAAACAAATTAATCAAATTATTTTGTAATGATTTTTTTATCGTTGTATTTTTAGCATTAAAGCCACAAACATAAACAAGTGACGATGTCGCCCAAGATTACCTACCTAGCACGCTAACCCTAGTGAAAGTCTGGCTCTCAAGTGCACATAATGGTGTAGTACCCTAAAAAAATCTCTTTGTTAGCCTTTGTCTCTTTGCCGGCGTGATTAAAAACCGTACCAAAATACCGCTTTCTAGTGCTAATAGTGACTGAGCTAAGCCCGGGCAGATAGACTGACATGGCAAAACTAGGGTTGCTTGCTTGTTTACCCTAAAAATTGAGACTAAATATAATTCTTCTTTTTATTAATCAATAAATCCTATTTTACCTGGACGGAAAAAAGTTCGGATCTCACCCGGACACTTTTTAAAAACCCAATTGAGAGGCGCACCGGATGCTTTTCAAAGTGGGACAAATCTAGGAAACCCGGACGCATAGTAGCCTTAGACATAACTAATGTTAACTTGTAACTAACACGCACAATTTCAATACTAGAAATAAATATCAAAATAGTCATTCCGTCTTTTAGACTTAGTAAAACAAATAAAAGTGTTTTAAGTAATTGTGTTAAGTTCTATAATAAACTTGCTTAGGATATTAGCGATTTGCCAGACAATAAGTTCAAGAATCATGTTATGCTGGTTTTATTTTCCACGGGGTATTATAGGGTGACTGATTACGTGAATGATGATGTTGTCTGGAAGTGATTCTCTCTCTGTACATCTACGGAAAATGACAGTAACAGTATGTAATTGAATACTGAAAAACAATAAAAAAATGAAATAAGATGTTGATAAACCCGATCGAGTTTAAAATATGTTTGCCCACTTTAAAGCAATGCAACACTTTCTGTATTAAAAAAACCTGGTTGGGATGAAGTTGGTAGCCTTGTACCAATAAGCGCGCACTTTTGACTAGGCACAGCCAACAGCATACGCGCTATGGACAACCGTCTACACCATAGAAAAGGTTGTGATGGAAAAATCTTACTCTTTTTTTTGCCTACCCTCTATTCGCACAGTTACATAAAAAAGTCAAGCACATTTGATGTTAGTAAAAATGTATTAAATTCTTTCATCTTTTGGTTATAGTTAAAATCATGGCCGACGCGTTTTTTAATTCATATTCAAGCCAACCAATTGTGAAATATATGAAATTTGTTAGAAAATTTAACCGTTACATTAAATTTCACCATTTTAGCTATAATTAATTTGAGTAATGGTTTAGTGACTGTTACTATGGTTCAAAAAACTAGGCCTTGGGCAATTTCAAAACAATAGATAATTACACAAAGACAACTTTAGTATCTTATAGCATTTTCTATTTTATATTAACTCGATCCGGATTACCTATAAAAATGTTTTGTAAACGTTACAATAGGAACGCAACCCTGTAAAATATTTGTTGCTAGATGGCAACACTATTCCGCCGTTTGTCAACACTCCTTGGCATTGTTAAATTATAATGTAATTCGGCTCACGTATTATCTTTCTTTTGTTTCCTTTTTTAGCTTAGTTAATTGTATCATTCTAAATAATAGTTTGCCAACATAACTTGAGAAGAAATGCGGTGAACCTTTGGTTGAAAAAAAAATATTCCTCTGTTTATAGGATAATAGCAATAGGAAAAAAAAATTTAAGCCTTAAAATTTATATCTAACATTGCCATGTTCCTATGTTTTGATTTTGCATAGATAATGATACAAATAAATAAAATTGAAGTTTTTGCTTGTAATGTAAAAATAACATCTTATTACTAAATTTATATGAAAGTATATACGATACTAGGTGTGTCCCACGGTTTAACCCATGTTAATGTTATCCGACAAACACCGCGCCACCAACGCACCCGTGTAGTCTCTATCATAATTGTTCTTCCCGCAAGTACAAATTATTTTCATTTTTCATTATCTCCTAAACTATATGTCCAAATACTCTAAAGAGCAAAATTTAACTTCATAAAATTGTCTTTATTATGAAGTAACTTTTGTTTTTAAGGAATAATAATATGCCAAGTCTAAAAATAATGCTTATAAATTACTTCTTCATTTTCAACAAATCTTTTTCACAAAACAAATACCTTATTTTGGTCTATGTACACTCTTGTATCATTACCATTATCATTACCGATTACGCCAGCGCACGCGGACAAAGCAGTTCGGGAGAGCCTCGACTTCCGACTTACGTAACAAAAATCAATATTTAAGGTTATCTGAGAATTGTTGCCTAATGTTAGATAGCCTATACTATTCCTCGGGAATCTAGCTATCATATACAAAAAGAATTTTTCGAAACTGACTGGTAGTTCCAGAGATTAGCGTGTTTAAACAAACAAATAAAAAAATTCTTCCGCTTTATTATATTAGTATAGATTAGTACAAAAAAATAATATAATTTTTTCTGTCTGTTTGTTCCGGCTAATCCTCGAATTGGTTAGACCGATTTTGAAGGGACTTTCAATTACTTCGGCTACTTTTATTTTAGAAAAAAAACTTTGTGTGCAGTTCATAAGTAGAAATGAAACCTTTAGAAAACATAAAAATATTCATTTAATCTGTACACGTGAACAATACATCACGCTGGCTAAGATGACTTTAACACTATAATACGTAGGCGCACACACACGAGCAAAGAGAAGACCGAGAACCGAGATAAACTAGAGCGGTGCTAAAGACGTGTTTACTTAAAAAAATGCTCTCTTCTTGTCGAAGTCGTTTGCATAATTATTAATCAGTGACTAAGTAAACACTTAGGTAATTAATGGCTTTTTTTATTACGAAAAATACTATGTAGCATTTCCTGTTTAGATAACACATCGTAACATTCACTGACCTTGGTCGTCTAAGTGTAGACGTACATTGTGAAGACGATCCGCACGGATATTGTGCTAACTATGTACCCCTTATGAATAGCACCTTTACGCTTTTACGCGAATTTTATTATCGTCTTATCTATATAAATAAATCTGTATAGTTCTGTCTGTAGATGTAATTTTTCCACTTTTTTTGATAGAGAATTTAAAAGTAGATCACGTATACGCCCTGAAAATAATTGGTGTCTGTTTGTATGATCGGATTTAACTGAAAAACGGCTTGACCGATTCCTATGAAAAAATTATACACGGGAAGCTTATGTTATTAGTTTATTTGTAGGTTTTAAGAATTTTCAACAATAATTTTAAAAATAGTAAAAAAGATACTAGAAAAAGGATTATATTAATACTTAACCGATTTTGATGAAATTTTATACACGAGAAGTATAAATCATTCCATATAAATTAATGAGCTGTAACAATTTTATTGTCGATATTACTTTTACGAATCCAACAAAAAAAAACCATCTATTCTCAACCTGTTTTGATTAAATTTTGTAAACAGGAAGCATTCGTCATTCCATTATTGATAAACTATATGAATCGTCAATAATGCATTTTAAAATTTAAAAAAATAATAATAATTTTGAACTGAATTTGATGAAAATTGTACACGGGAAATACATGCCAATCCTCAATTGATATAGACTGTATGAATTGAGTAAAAATAAAATTACGGGATAAACCGGCTAAGATTATATAACGGAGCAAGGACATGGACAGGGCGGTTCAATGGCACTGGTCAGTTTAGGATTCGCAGTATTAATTAATTAAATTTAATATATTAGTAACATATATTATAGATAAATTTTAGCTTTCTACACTCCTTCTCCATATAAACTTTAACCATGCCAAATCTCAGTCTTCCGTGCAGCGCAATACGCTTAAAAAGGGCCTTAAAAGTTTTTGCTTCACGCATTAATATTACTATAAATAGATGTACAAACATTTGTTTTTGTTTGGGTTTTTACACATTCTAAATAGACCATGAACATTTGTTACATTATAAAAATCATCCATCATTTTTTCAACTAATTTTAAAGTGCTTAAGTTACTTATTATTTATCCTACACAATTACTCTTTTTTGTTTTGCTTAGTCCGCTGCTTTGCGACTTCCGTGATGTTGGCTGAATGGTTATGATTAATGAAATATGAAGTGTCCGTGTATATTTTATTAAATGTAAGTTCTACATGTGCATGTTAATTTTTTTACAATTTTTTTATAAACCTATATGAAGAATAGATACTGAGAATGAATAAAAAATATATGTCCCTCTATTTGTCGGAAGGATTTCATTGGTCAATTAATGTTGTGATTAAAACACAATATTTTATTATAATAAATATCTATTATATTCTTTTACAATAGTAGCTAGTTCTTTAGAAGACGCACTGCCGTTTTTAACACTTGAACTGTCTTAATTAACCTGTAAACTGCATCATTTCCCTTTCTTTTTTTTTTAGAATTGACTTTACTGTTAGCCTTAGGGGCCCTGGAGCCTCTGACGGCTTTTACAGATTCACCGGACTTGGGAATGATGACCTTTTTTTTTTTTTTTAGAACTGACTATACTGTTAGCCTTAGGGGCCCTATCCTAAAACAGAGCCGCTGCGGCTTTTACAGCTTCACCAGACTTGGTCGGGGACGATACCCTTTTTTTTCTTTTTTTTTATAGAACTGACTACACTGTTAGCCTTAGGGGCCCTATCCTAAAACAGAGCCGCTGCGGCTTTTACAGCTTCATTCTGTCTGACCTTGCTGTTAGCCTTAGGGGCCCTATCCGAAAACAGAGCCGCTGCGGCTTTTACAACTTTACCGACACTGTTAGCCTTAGGGGCCCTATCGTCAAACAGAGCCGCTGCGGCTTTTACAGCTTCACCGGACTTGAGGGCGAGCGCTTAGGGCACTCAGCCGCGAAAGTTTGTGACGACCCGCACGAGGGTGCCAGAGTGGCCGAACCTCGGCTCGGGCGGTCGTCGCGAATGCGAAAAAGTCGCGATCTAACTAATTCCCTAATCCTAAGAGAATTCGAACTAACTAATATATACTCATGTGCACGTTCCCCTCCTCCTGGGAGGAAGGAGTGGACCATGCGTATGTGTATTTAATAATCGAAATGGTTTTTCTACTTCTACACTAACTAGCGCATTAGTCTAACTAGCGCAAAAAAAGAAAAAAAAAGGTCCCTTACAGAACCTATGTACCTGTGTGGTGTGCACGTGTGTGTGTTCATACGTGTGTAATGTTGTGTGTGGGTAATTAAGTGTTGCACGTATAGTGCCACTTTGTATCGCGCGGGCGGCTGCCTGACCCAAGGGTTTCACACCGAGGAACGGACCTAGACCTCAGCCATCCCTTTTTTTTTTTTTTTTTTATAACTGACTACACTGTTAGCCTTAGGGGCCCTATCCTAAAACAGAGCCGCTGCGGCTTTTACAGCTTCACCGGATCTCAGCCATCCCCCTTTCGCGCGATTCTTTACCTCAACCTGCGCCTCGCAACCGCTCATTTGCCAGTGTCTGTGCAGACATCGCTCAGCCAATGAGCGCACGCCGTGGTGCGCGCGCTCTCTTGCCACAGCAAAGTTACTTGCAGGGAGGGGCGGCAATTCGATGAGTCATATGCCAGATATTCGCTCGTTAGTTCTTACAAGTTGTAAAATTTGATTTATAATCCTTATAACTAGAGTATGCTACATATTCTTATACATACAAATTACCTATTAATACGATTATATCTTATTCAGTACATATATTTAGCCTAACTTATACATTACAAATATATTTCTATTCCGGAGGCTCGCTGTCCGCAACAATTAATATGCTGTAAGAATGTTCAATATTACTTTAAAAAACTGTTTTTTTATATATATTTTTTTATCAACTCAACATTTTTAACTCGATCTTGTAATTTGATGCTGAATATGTTCTTTCACCATTATTCATAGTGGTTAGGACATATTATTGATTGTACAGACCGTATTTTCGAGTCCTACCACTAAATACTAAGAGGTTATTATATGGTGCATCATTATGTGAATGATAGTGATGCTTGGAAGTGACTCCTTCTCTTCGCATCCGCTGAATTATTAGTACGATTGTGTTAACTGTAAATATTAATTGTACAGTTGAAAAAAGTAAAAATAAAAAAAAATATAAACTCGATCGAGTTGTCTGTCAGCTCTTCTCGAAGACTGGTGTGTTTTCTTAACCGGCAGTAGCGTTTTGACGTTTCTAAGTGCCTTCTCCAGGCCCTAAATTGAATTAAATATTTTTCAAGTGAAAACTTTTTAGTGCGGTACGCATATTTTTAGATGAGATAAAATCTCTGGACTCGCGACACTGTTACGAGACGCAGCTATAGTGTGTGCATATATGTATGTACATATAGCAGACCGCGAACGCGTCTTTCCTAAAAGAATATTAAATGTGTTTTAAAGTTTCTAATAATGAATAAAATACAATTCATAAGTAAATGGAATTCATAACCCAATAACCCATCTAAAAAATGTCTAACGCGTCAAAATAAGTTTTCATTTCTGTCGGCACTCCCGGAGTGCAACCCGTATTTTTTTTTTTTTTTGAGGCAATATTATTTTGAACTTCGATATATGTGGAGACTACTACAATCACCAGAGTAACTTTTAAAGAACTGTTTTAAAAATAAAAAAAAACTGAAAAATTTCGTCCGAATGCAATAACCAAAAAATATTTGTTGCGGACCAACTCAACCGAAGTAAAACAGAACAAAAATAAAGAGTTGCGAAGATGTAAAGTTATGTACCATATTATAAGTTTTAAGCATAATATTGCAAATCAATAAATAAAAGCAAAAAAACTTACAAACTTTTTTAATGACGTTGAATACAATAGAATACTTAAAAATATATATATTAACAAGCTGTGCCCGCGACTTCGTTCGCGTGGACTACAGTGCCACTGATCGGGCGTACGCGCGGATTGTGCTACTCCCGCTCCCGGTTATATGCTTATTGTTTAAAATTATATAGTACATTAATTTGATATATCTTTTATGGTTAGCGACCAAATTGATTCACCATGAGCGGTTTCTTTTTTAATTTGCGCTGAACCCCAAATCTTTTTGTAAAATAAAAGTAGCCTAGAACACTTCTTATAACATCAGATATATGTCAGTGAAGTTCCTATCAGAATCGGTCCAACCGTTTTGGAGATTACCCGGAACAAACAGTCAGACAAAAGTTTTAAAAATTTGTGTTTTGGTTTGTATGCATCGTATACACTTTCATATGCATTTAATCAATCTTAATTAATAAATTTTATTAATTGTGGCGTATACAACAAATTTTAAAATTGTAGACCGTGTTATTTTTGAAATTTTAAACTGCAGCAAATATTTATTACACATGGCATTTTATATTTGTGTTATTAATCGATAATGTTATTAAATGGCTATTTAGTAATCAGTGCATTGGCATATGCATATGAATATGCATGGTTGCGCATTATATATTTATATTTTCTGAATATTTCTTTATTAATTTTTTTTTTATTAATAAACGTACCTATATACATTTTCAATAACAACATTTTATCTTTTTTCTTTATAATGATCGATTATAATAAAGCTTTTAATATTTTCCTTCAATTAATAAAAAAAAATATTGCAAAAATAAAAAAAAATCCAAAAAAAATCGACTTACCGCCAAAAATGTAATACACACAGATACACAAAATCGGAACACTAATTTAAAAAATACAATTAAAAAGTTGTACTTTTGTAATTATATTTTTTTTTTGTTATTCAAGTATCACGAACAGCCAAGCGAGCGCTGTGTTTTGCCACCGTGGTCAAACTGTGAGCTGACTTGATTCTTACACAATACAATATACGTGAATCCATAAAGGTATGTACATACCAGCGGACGACTTATTATGATATATTTAGTTCCTACGTCATTACGTTAAGTAAATTGTCAGCAAAAAAAATATAAAACAATCAATAATCAAATATTGAGTTCTTCTAGCATATAAAATTGTTGTGCCCCACGGTTTTACCCGTGTTAAATTTATTGATTGTTTGACGTTGATAGCTACTTATTCGCTTCTTAGGATCAAATCGTATTATTATATACCTTATAACCTTCCTCAATAAATAAGCTATAAACTACAAAAATATTTTTTTTACTATTGACTGGGAGTTCTAGAGATTAGCGCGTTCAAACATACAAATAGATTTTTAATAGATAGATTCTATTTGTTGTAGTTTGTAAAATTTCGATAACATTTTTTGCTTTGTTACCTCATTAATATTGTTTTAAATAATATTGTACTTCTACGTCAAAACTATATTTACTTTGTTTAATATTTGATTTTTATATGGTAAACTAGCTGTGCCCGCGGCTTAGTTCACGTTGACTACAGATTGCCCACGCGAATATTACTCCCCCGCTCCCGGCTTATTTTAAGACAAAAATGGTTATTGTGGGTGTTCTTTACAAGATAGATGTATACTACTCTCCCAGACTTTTTTGTAGCTCTTTTTAATGTCTACAATTGTTTAGAACATTAGTTTACTATATATTTTATTATTTACGCAGCGTAAGCCATTTAGGCGCCCAAATGGATTCACCATGACCAGTTTTTTTTTATTTGTGCGGAACTCTAACTCTTTTTCTAAAATAAAAGTAGCCCAAGTTACTCCCTATATCATCAGCTACCTATCAGTAAAAGTTTCGTCTGTATCGGTCCAACCGTTTCGGAGATTACCCGGAACAAACAGACGGACAAACAAAAATTTTATAAATGGTTTTTTTTTTGTTATAGGTATCGAATATACTTTAATATTCATTTAGTAAAAAAACTGTTATTTTGACATTAAAAACAGACATGTCAATTTTATGAATTGTATAAATTAATTAATATATGTTAGGGTGAACCACAAAATGATTATTTATTTTTACTTCTCTTAAGAAAATATGTTAAATTAAGTCGTTTTAAGAACTCCCAGTGAGGAAATAAAACAAATTGTTAATTTTTTTCACAAGGTCACACACTTTTTTTATTTCCAAAATAGTTCATAAATATCGAAGTTTTTGTTTTTAATTTTTTTTCTGTGGCTGACAATTAATTATTCTGAAATTTTTAAGTTGATATTTGATTATTGTATAGTAGCGTACCTACTTTACATATTTCGAGTGACTTTTAAATGTAAGTATTTCACAACTTTTTCGTTGTAGTCCACATCTTAATGAACATAAATAAAGGAAAAAAACATATTTATTTGCCATAAAAACTACAATAACCAAAATTATGGATTTAAATTGATTTAATTGAATTAATTGCAGCAGTAATCATTGCATTTATGTTATTACCCCACTGCGAAAAAAGAGAGTTAAGTATGTTTTTCGAGCGTTTATATGTATGTGTCTTAAAAATATAAACAGCTTGATGCATTTTAGCATACAAGGTATCGTTGATTGTGGGAGTGATATATACTATGTAATATTTAGCTACGACGTTTGGTAATCAAATAAAAACAAAAATAGATAACATTTTTGTTGTCAAGTGTTTTTTTTTGTTGCAGTGGGGATTTTTGTTTCCTTTTAAATAATTTACCTAGCTTTAACACTAATCACTGCAGAGACAAAATACAAGGTTATTTGGTTGCGATCCTCTGTAGGGTTTTTTTGGATATTTCAGCAGTACCGGACTATCCTATGTAGAGAGAAAACAATTTTTTTTTTTTTGTAACCTACTTCTTTTAGTTTATGAAGTAATCATTTTAATGGCTTGATCAGACACCAAATCCATCGACTTGTTTTCGAATAGTTATATTATATTAAGCCTACGATTTTGTGAAAGGACAACATTGTGATGAAACCGTAGAATAGTGGTAGGGCATTTTCTGATGCCGGAAAATGAAAAACATTGCTAGGTGCCTGACACCTAACACATGACAATAATTGAGTTTGCTGGATCGCAACACGGTCTACCAGTCTACCAAAGAAAATAAAATAAATAAATATTGGCACACTTTCCTTCAGAAATCAGGCAGTGTATCTAGATAGTAATATTATAAAGCTAAAGAGTTTGCTTGTTTGTTTGGTTGAACACGCTAATCTCAGGAACTGCTTATTCGAATGGTTAAAATGTCTTAATCTTGGATAGCTCATGTATTGAGTAAGGTTATAGGATATATAATATTACGCTACGATCAATAAGAGTGGAGCATCGATGAAAAATAATACAAAAACGGGGGAATTTTTTTTTTTTTGATATCTTCCACTGCGTGCGCTGCATGAATGGTTAAAGTTACTCAACAATCGTGTGTGGCGGAATTATTTCTCTTAAAAAGTTCTAAAGAAAGGTCCGGGACAGCTTAGGTCTATCTTTTAAGGTTTACTCAATATAACTTTTTTATGGTAATAAAATTTGTCCTAAAATAATAAATTATTGCGAAGGTGTTTTATTAATCACAACTATTTAATTTTGTACAAAATTGCCCTTTACAATAATTGATTTAAATGAATATCTCAGGAGTCACAGTAAAATAACTCTGAAGCAAAATAATGATCAAGTAACGCGAGCGCATTTTTATTATGCAGAATGATGTGGGAGGCGGGCGGCACCTATAATACGTTGCCTATGTGCCACTCTCTCTAACCCTTTCTCTCTCTCTCTTATACGACGCAGACGAAGTTGCACGGGTCAGCTATTAAATTATAAAGCGGAGTGTTATGCTATATACCCGATTCTATCGAATTAAGAGATTGAGGGCAGATTTTTTTTTTTTTTGAGATTTCTCTCTATTTAGGACAATCCAACTGGTGGAATACCTCCAGCCTACAGAAAACTGAAACCAAATAACCTTGTGCTGTTCCTACGGTGAGTAGGGTTGCCAGAGGTCTTTGGGCTAAGTTATTTCAGGGTCGGCAACGCGCCAGTGATACGTATTGTATTACAATCAGGCGGTCGTATATTAAAAACTTAACCGGCAGTAGCATTTTGACGTTTCTAAGTGCCTTCTCCAGGCCCTAAATTGAATTAAATATTTTTCAAGTGAAAACTTTTTAGTGCGGTACGCATATTTTTAGATGAGATAAAATCTCTGGACTCGCGACACCGTTACGAGACGCAGCTATAGTGTGTGCATATATGTATGTACATATAGCAGACCGCGAACGCGTCTTTCCTAAAAGAATATTAAATGTGTTTTAAAGTTTCTAATAATTAATAAAATACAATTCATAAGTAAATGGAATTCATAACCCAATAACCCATCTAAAAAATGTCTAACGCGTCAAAATAAGTTTTCACTTCTGTCGGCACTCCCGGAGTGCAACCCGTATTTTTTTTTTTTTTTTTGAGGCAATATTATTTTGAACTTCGATATATGTGGAGACTACTACAATCACCAGAGTAACTTATAAATAACAGTTTTAAAAATAAAAAAAACTGAAAAATTTCGTCCGAATGCAATAACCAAAAAATATTTGTTGCGGACCAACTCAACCGAAGTAAAACAGAACAAAAATAAAGAGTTGCGAAGATGTAAAGTTATGTACCATATTATAAGTTTTAAGCATAATATTGCAAATCAATAAATAAAAGCAAAAAAACTTACAAACTTTTTTAATGACGTTGAATACAATAGAATACTTAAAAATATATATATTAACAAGCTGTGCACGCGACTTCGTTCGCGTGGACTACAGTGCCACTGATCGGGCGTACGCGCGGTATGTGCTACTCCCGCTCCCGGTTATATGCTTATTGTTTAAAATTATGTAGTATATTAATTTGATATATCTTTTATGGTTAGCGCCCAAATTGATTCACCATGAGCGGTTTCTTTTTTAATTTGCGCTGAACCCCAAATCTTTTTGTAAAATAAAAGTAGCCTAGAACACTTCTTATAACATCAGATATATGTCAGTGAAATTCCCATCAGAATCGGTCCAACCGTTTTGGAGATTACCCGGAACAAACAGTCAGACAAAAGTTTTAAAAAATTGTGTTTTGGTTTGTATGCATCGTATACACTTTCATATGCATTTAATCAATCTTAATTAATAAATTTTATTAATTGTGGCGTATACAACAAATTTTAAAATTGTAGACCGTGTTATTTTTGAAATTTTAAACTGCAGCAAATATTTATTACACTTGGCATTTTATATTTGTGTTATTAATCGATAATGTTATTAAATGGCTATTTAGTAATCAGTGCATTGGCATATGCATATGAATATGCATGGTTGCGCATTATATATTTATATTTTCTGAATATTTCTTTATTAATTTTTTTTTATTAATAAACGTACCTATATACATTTTCAATAACAACATTTTATCTTTTTTCTTTATAATGATCGATTATAATAAAGCTTTTAATATTTTCCTTCAATTAATAAAAAAAAATATTGCAAAAATAAAAAAAAACCAAAAAAAATCGACTTACCGCCAAAAATGTAATACACACAGATACACAAAATCGGAACACTAATTTAAAAAATACAATTAAAAAGTTGTACTTTTGTAATTATATTTTTTTTTTTTGTTATTCAAGTATCACGAACAGCCAAGCGAGCGCTGTGTTTTGCCACCGTGGTCAAACTGTGAGCTGACTTGATTCTTACACAATACAATATACGTGAATCCATAAAGGTATGTACATACCAGCGGACGACTTATTATGATATATTTAGTTCCGACGTCATTACGTTAAGTAAATTGTCAGCAAAAAAAATATAAAACAATCAATAATCAAATATTGAGTTCTTCTAGTATATAAAACTGTAGTGCCTCACGGTTTTACCCGTGTTAAATTTATTGATTGTTTGACGTTGATAGCTACTTATTCGCTTCTTAGGATCAAATCGTATTATTATATACCTTATAACCTTCCTCAATAAATAAGCTATAAACTACAAAAATATTTTTTTACTATTGACTGGGAGTTCTAGAGATTAGCGCGTTCAAACATACAAATATATTTTTAATAGATAGATTCTATTTGTTTTAGTTTGTAAAATTTCGATAACATTTTTTGCTTTGTTACCTCATTAATATTGTTTTAAATAATATTGTACTTCTACGTCAAAACTATATTTACTTTGTTTAATATTTGATTTTTATATGGTAAACTAGCTGTGCCCGCGGCTTAGTTCACGTTGACTACAGATTGCCCACGCGAATATTACTCCCCCGCTCCCAGCTTATTTTAAGACAAAAATGGTTATTGTGGGTGTTCTTTACAAGATAGATGTATACTCTCCCAGACTTTTTTGTAGCTCTTTTTAATGTCTACAATTGTTTAGAACATTAGTTTACTATATATTTTATGATTTACGCAGCGTAAGCCATTTAGGCGCCCAAATGGATTCACCATGACCAGTTTTTTTTTATTTGTGCGGAACTCTAATTCTTTTTCTAAAATAAAAGTAGCCCAAGTTACTCCCTATATCATCAGCTACCTATCAGTAAAAGTTTTGTCTGTATCGGTCCAACCGTTTCGGAGATTACCCGGAACAAACAGACGGACAAACAAAAATTTTATAAATGGTTTTTTTTTT
Source organism: Saturnia japonica (assembly GCA_033032175.1). NCBI lineage: Eukaryota > Metazoa > Arthropoda > Insecta > Lepidoptera > Saturniidae > Saturnia > Saturnia japonica. The sequence continues at coordinate 8,256,629 of CM065333.1, read as the reverse complement.
GTTATTGGTATCGAATATACTTTAATATTCATTTAGTAAAAAAACTGTTATTTTGACATTAAAAACAGACATTTCAATTTTATGAATTGTATAAATTAATTAATATATGTTAGGGTGAACCACAAAATGATTATTTATTTTTACTTCTCTTAAGAAAATATGTTAAATTAAGTCGTTTTAAGAACTCCCAGTGAGGAAATAAAACAAATTGTTAATTTTTTTCACAAGGTCACACACTTTTTTTATTTCCAAAATAGTTCATAAATATCGAAATTATTGTTTTTAATTTTTTTTCCTGTGGCTGACAATTAAATATTCTGAAATTTTTAAGTTGATATTTGATTATTGTATAGTAGCGTACCTACTTTACATATTTCGAGTGACTTTTAAATGTAAGTATTTCACAACTTTTTCGTTGTAGTCCACATCTTAATGAACATAAATAAAGGAAAAAAACATATTTCTTTGCCATAAAAACTACAATAACCAAAATTATGGATTTAAATTGATTTAATTGAATTAATTGCAGCAGTAATCATTGCATTTATGTTATTACCCCACTGCGAAAAAGGAGGGTTATGTTTTTCGAGAGTTTATATGTATGTGTCTTAAAAATATAAACAGCTTGATAGATTTTAGCATACGAGGTTTCGTTAGAATCGTCTTGATTATGGGAGTGACATATATATACTATGTAATATTCAGCTACGACGTTTGGTAATCAAATAAAAAGCAAAAATAGATAACATTTTTGTTGTCAAGTGTTTTTTTTTGTTGCAGTGGGGATTTTTGTTTCCTTTTAAATAATTTACCTAGCTTTAACACTAATCACTGCAGAGACAAAATACTAGGTTATTTGGTTGCAATCCTCTGTAGGGTTTTTTTGGATATTTCAGCAGTACCGGGATATCCTAAGTAGAGAGAAACCAAATAGATTTTTTTGTAACCTACTTCTTTTAGTTTATGAAGTAATCATTGTAATAGCTTGATCGGACACCATATCCATCGACGTGTTTTCGAATAGTTATATTATATTAAGCCTACGATTTTATGAAAGGATAACATTGTGATGAAACCGTAGAATAGTGGTAGGGCATTTTCTGATTCCGGAAAATGAAAAACATTGCTAGGTGCCTGACACCTGACACATGACAATAATTGAGTTTGAATAGATCGCACGCAACACGGTCTACCGGTCTACCAAATAAAACAAAATAAATAAATATTGATACGCTTTCCTCCAGAAATCAGGCAGTGTATCTAGATAGTAATATTATAAAGCTGAAGAGTTTGTTTGTTTGGTTGCGCTAATCTCAGGAACTGCTCGTTGGAATGGAAATTTTTTTTTTTGTCGGATAGCCCATTTATTGAGAAAGGTTATAGGCTATATAATATTATGCTACGATGAATAAGAGTGGAGCATCGATGAAAAATGATGCAAAAACGGGGGAATTTTTTTTCTTTTGATATCTTCCACTGCGTGCGCTGCGTGAATGGTTAAAGTTACTCAACAATCATGTTTGGCGGAATTATTTCTTTTAAAAAGTTCTAAAGAAAAGTCCGGGATAGCATATGTCTATCTTTTAAGGTTTACTCAATATAACTTTTTTTTATGCTAATAAAATTTGTCCTAAAATAATATATTTTTTGCGAAGGTGTTAATAATGGTGTTAATCCTTATCCAAATAAATATTTTATTCATCACAACTATATAATTTTGTACAAAATTGTCCTTTACAGTTATTGATTTAAATGAATATCTCAGGAGGCACAGTATAATCACAATATCACAGTAAAATAACTCTGCAGCAAAATAATGATCAAGTAACGCGAGCGCATTTTTAATATGCAGAATGATGTGGGAGGCGGGCGGTACCTATAATACGTTGCCTACGTGCCACTCTCTCTCTCTCTCTCTCTCTTATACGACGCAGACGAAGTTGCACGGGTCAGCTATTAAATTATAAAGCGGAGTGCACTACATAGTGCATAGTGCGTAGTGCGGAGCATACTATATACCGATTGTATCGCATTAAGAGATTGAGGGTAGATATATTATATTTTTTGGAGATTTCTCTCTATTTAGGATAATTCAACTGGTGAAATACCTCCACCCTACAGAAAACTGTAACCAAATAACCTTGTGCTGTTCCTACGGTGTTCTTAGATTTTTCACGCGACAAATGTGATACGTGTGCAACTAGCCTAACAGCCTTGATAATTATGTCACAGAGTGGACGCGAGCGTGTTGCAGGACGGAATCGATTTCCCAACCGGTGGGCGTGGAGGTAAACACGAAAAGGGCAAGAGAGTTTTTAAATAATTACAACAAAAAATTACATTAACAACGTGAAATTTTGTCGGATGACTCGTCGGACAAAAAGGTAAAATATGTTTTTTTTTTTTTTTTTTGTTAAACATAACATTCTATCACGCCTATATCTACGAAGGGTTAGGCAGAGGTGTATTAATGTACGTCCACAATTCGCCGGGAACGTTTTTAGATCCCATGTAATAGCCAAATAGTCACACGCCGAGCTGCTTCTGAGAATTATATAGAAAATCTCAATGACACTTTGCTCGACCTGGGAATCGAACCCATGACCTCGAGCATATTAATGGTAATTAGTACTACTAAGTTAATACTAAGTTAAATACATCGCAATTATTACCCCCTACTCTATCTCTTTATTTATTTATATTAATAAAATGTGTAGGTATTTTTGTAAATGTATTTTTTCGAACTTCCTGTTTGGCCGGAAGATTCATCGGAAAATATTGAAAATATATTTTGGAATACATTGGTAATATGCCTGACTAATTATTTTTATTATTATTAACTTTAATTCCTCCTCCACTCTATATTAATTCATCTAAGTATCTATATTAATAAAATCCGTAGTTCTGTCTGTACTCTTAATTTTTTTTTTTTTAATTACCTGCTCAGTCTTTTAAATCGTTAAGGACAGTAATCACAAAAATGACAACACTGTTTTATTGTCTATCTGTTTGTATGTCCGAATTTCACAGTAACGGCTTAAGTGATTTTTATAAAATTTTGTAAATGGGAAGCATGTTTCATTAGTTAGAAATTGAATATTTTTGTCTGTCTAGTTTTAGCATATTACAATTTGCCAGTAAATTGGTCATTTAAAATTAACTTAACTTGTAACTTAATGTTTCCGTTTTCTACCGTATCATCCATCCTTTCATCCGGATTGGTATGTATGTCACATACATAAAAACATGTTCTTGTGTATGTATGTACGCACGTGAGAAGGTACAACTCATAGCGTAAAAAAAAAACATCTCTAAAAAACTTTACCCTCGTTTCAAAAGAATTTCTTGGAACATTCGGTAGGAACGAATTTCGTAGCCTTGAACCTATAAGCGCGCATCTATAACGGCACAACCAATAGCATGCGCGCTATGGATAACCGTCTACACTATAGAATTGGTCATGACGGAAAATTCTTACACTTTTTTTCACCTATCCCCACCATCCGCCAAGTTGGAACTTCGTTCCAAAAAAGTCCATAAAATTAATACATTTTTTTTTACCCACCGTAGGTATCACTAGCGCTTTGTCGACTTTGATCCCCTCTACCACATGAGCTCTGGAAACCTTACCGGTGAGTAGGAATACAATACAAGATTATTTTAATTTAATTTGATAATTAAAGATTTAGGTTTTGCCAAGTAGAGAAATCTCTAAAATTTATCTGTGACCTACCTCTCATATTATCTTCAATCATTAATAGCTAAGTTCATAAAGCTTTGGAGGAAGCCTTTCCCTTAGAGGGGTTCCAGTAGATTAATAAATTTGTAACTACCTACTTAAAATGTAAACGTTTTTCTTTTTACTAGCGATCGCCCTAAGGTCGAAATTCGACCAGCGACTTTTTAATCATAGATTATTTTCTGTTTGACATTTCGTTGAGTGACAATGTCAATATTTTAGGGGGTCTATGTTCAATGGCACTGAGCAGGTTAGGATTCGCAGTATTAATTTATTTAATTGAATATATTAGCAACATATATTATAAATAAATTTTAGTTCACTGCACTCCTTCTCCATATAAACTTTAACCATGCCAAATCTCACAGTCTTCCGTGCACACAATACGCTTAAAAATGGATACAAAGTTTTTGCTTCACGTATTAATATATAGATAATAATAGTACATTCATAATTTTTTTTTTATTGGTATTTTTAAAGGTAAATAAAAGTGTTTTTTCTTTACTTATATATTAGTTTGTAAAACTGGAAACAAAATAACTTTTTTAGCTAACTTCATAATGTAGCACGTAGGAAGTATTAAATACTTCAAATCTTAAAAGAGGTAGGGCACAGAAAAATATCTTTTGATGTTTCTCTAATATTAAAGCTGTTCGTCTGGTGGAATACCTCCACCCTACAGAAGACCGCAGCCAAATAACCTAGTTGTTTTTTTAGAGCTCCTTGTGGTATTGTTTCAAGCTATTACAAGCGTCCTATCTCATTCTGTCGCAAGGCAAATCCTATAGATGTTTCACCTCAGACGAAAAGAGACTAAAGAAGTTTTGCAGTTCAAAAATAAAAGGTCCATTTTGGAAGATCCTGCTAACACGAGCATTCGTGTAAACTATAGGCGACCAACACAAACACGGACTCGTCAATACTACCGGCTCGTCGCCGCTCACGCATACCGTATGTATGGGATTCGGTCGTATTTCGATCCCGAAATATTCGGGATTAAATTTAGCATATCCCGGGGTTAACAAAAAAAAATGAAAATAAAGAAACTTACTCATTTCAATTGACATTTTGTAAGCCATCCTGTTTTTTCAGATGATTTGATAACTTCGTTTTTAAGATCGGAACGTTGGATGCATTATCATTTCTTCGAGTATATTTTCGCAAGTAAAATTTCTAAACATTTTAAACCATATCTGATCATTTTAATTTAATGATGGATATTTATTTGCGTAGAAGATCATCATCATCACCATCATCTTCTTCTTCTTCATCACCAGCATTTAGAAGTCCACTTTTGGTCTCAAGTTTCACTATCGAAATCGATACGAATTAATACGGTATGTTATTATGGAATTTTAAGTGTAATTAAGTTGATATTAAAATTTGTTTTGAAAGTTTAGAGTTTTACACAGACAGAAGTTGTTTAATTTAAGAGATTTAAATTTATCTTTGTCGAAGTGTAACTCGTTACTTTTTGACTGATTATTTTATGAACTAAATGTTTTAATTTAAAAAAAAACCTGGCCAAGTGCGAGTGGCACTCGCGCACCGAGGGTTCCGTAATTATACAGCTACATTCACAAAAATAAATAAGTAGGTAACATCGGCGTGCACAGAGTTAAGGAAGACAATTTTAAAAGCTATTAGCTTACCAAAAACAGTACAGTTTGTTTCTGGATCGTCATCTTGCTGATTAAATAACGATGTAGGTAATTCAATTACCGTAATTGCAACATCAATTATCAATAGGCCATTTTATAGACATCAATTTAGAGCTATTTGAAATAGCATTCCGGTGATGATTTAAAAAGTGGTAATTAGTGGTGTACTGCCTCATTAACCTAGTGGTCTGTAAGCGCGATTGCTATGCTAGAGGTCCTGGGTTCGATTCCCAGGTCGAGCAATGTGTTGCTGGGCTTTTTCTCTGAAATTTCTTAGTAGCAGCTCAGAGTTTGACTTTATGCCCCATTAATGGCAATAGGCTCGCCCCCATTACACGGGAGCTAAAGACATACCCGGCGTATTGTTGGTGTACATTAGCACACATCTGCCTAACCCTTCGGAGAATACAGGGGTGATGGTATGTTAATTCAGAAGTGAATACCTATCGGCGCGTGTTTGATGTTCTGTATTTGCAAAACAAAATAATATAAATAAAAAGGAGGTAGTATCAGTATACGGATCTACATAATATTATAAATACACTAGCTGTATCCGCGGCTTCACACACGTGGACTAAAGAATGCCCGCGTGAATCTTGCTCCCCTGCTCTCGGCTATTTGAAAGACAGAAATATTATTGTGGGTGTTCCTCAGAACATAGACGTATACTCTCGCTAACTTTTTTGTAGGTCTTTATAATGTCTACAATTGTTTAGTAAATTTATTTGCTATATCTCTTATGATTTACTCAGCGTAATCCATTTACGTGACTGAATTGACTTTTTTATTTGTGCGGAACCCTAACACTTTTTCTAAAATAAAAGTAGCCTAAGTTACTCCCTATGTCATCAGCTATCAATTAGTGAAAGTCCCGTCAAAATCGGTTCAAAGGTTTCGGAGATTACCCGGAACAAACAGATAGACAGACAGACAATAATTTTTAAAAAGGAGTTTTTGTTATATGTATCGTATATACTTTACACATACATATATATATATATATATATATATATATATATATATATATATATATATATATACTATACCTTACAAACAGACACTTCAATTTTATTAATTGTATAGAAGATAGATTTAGGGGTTTTTTTTTGTTTGTATATTAAATCTACACGTCTATCTATATTTACCTTTAGTTTGTATTAATTACAAATCCGGTGTAAAACGACCTTTCGCGATCACTTGTTTGTTTTTCGTCTTAAGATGATTTTGAAAACATATCATTTTTGATTTTATCTGTCAAGACACACGGTTCCTATTAGAACGGTTCGAAACGGGCGACATCGAACAGTGTCTATATACTTACACGAACCATTGCGAGCTACCTTCGACCCCTGGAGATTACCCGGAATAAACAGTTAAACAAAAGAGTAAACCTGATTGTTGGCGTGGCGATACATGCCGTGGCGACGCATCGCTACGCTATACGTTCTTTAATTTTTAGGGTTCAATGTTTGTTTGTTTCTTTCATTTATTTTTATTCACTAAGATGTTACACATCTATACGGCGTCCCGTGACAGCCAATTTTTTAAATAAATTGTTGTTTTTGCATTTAGTAAAAAGATGTTATTTTGACATTACAAATAGACACTTCTGTTTTATTTGTATAGAAAATTATTGTACCTAAAATATTCTTAGCGGACCTGAATCTGAACAATAATTATGCATTATGACAATTGTTCTGTATATCAATTCTACCTGATATGTTATAGTAGATAACCTTTTAATGTTTTCATTTCACAAATTAAAGTAATATTGGAGACATATTATCATAAAAGTGAAAAGGAAACCAAAACACATCGAAAAATGCTTTTTACTTTCCTAATGGACAGCTAATGGGCTAGTTATCCGTAATTAAAATTTAACAAATGAAGTGTGAAAATAAAATACGTTTTAAAGTTTCTTGGAACGCAAAACTGAGTTAATGGTGTCATAAACAGATTGAAAATTAGTTTTATCATGTCATTTTACTAGTCCTGTTAATATATGTTCTTGCGATGTAGGTAGTATTCAATGGAGAATAAAAGTTATAAAGGCAGCATTAAGTCTTTTAATGGAAGTTCCTTGCAACTGACTGTATCACTCATCAAAAATCTAAACCACTTCTAAGTGACAAAATTTGAAATATGCCATCAAGGTTGATCTTTTACCATATACCAAGTATTCAACAGAAAGATACAATAATCTTTAAAAAAATACAATTACCTAAAAACAGGTCTTTCGGTACTTCGATTATATGAGTGATCATTCATTCATAATCAAATTAAAAACGAGAGTGAATGAGCTAAAAATGAGAGTGGAAAAGCTAAAAAAAAGTCATTCCGTACTTCGATTATGAACGATCACTCATAATCCAATTACAAATGAGATTGAATGAGCTAAAAAAAAGTTCGTTCGGTATTTCGATTATATGAATTACCACTCATAATCGAAACATTTCGATTATGTCAATCACTCACAATCGCCCACCTTTAAATGAGACAGTCAAACGACCGTTTCAAAATATGCTTTTGTTAAAAACAATTTGAATCTATGCTTGCAGTTTTACAAATTTTGTTACTTTGTGTCAAATTGTACGAACGAGAAGAGCAGGTATATTATATAGAAAATTATCGATGATACTAATAATGTTACCACTTACAATCGATAGGTGGTGTCGATTTATAATTTAAGATTTCAAATAATAATTTGACAATAATTAGTTAACAATTAACCATTTTTTTTTTTAATCATATAAATAAAAATTGACAGTTTTCGTATTTTTCCCTTTACTTGTACCTCAAGACACTGCTTCTTGAGAAATTTCGTGATCCTAGGTCAACTGGAAGTACCATATAGGTTTTTATATCCCCTTTGAAATTGTTAATATATGAGACATAAACAGTCGTATCTTTTAATTGCCTTAACTTAGAAATTTGATCATTTCACAGCTTCAAGGGATTGCAGATCTGAGTATTTGATATTAATTTCGACTAGACACCTCCACGAATTCGTGAGAAAAAGGGGTATCGACAGATAGGCAGGCAGACGGACAACGAAGTGATCCTATAAGGGTTCCTTTTTTCCTTTTGAGGAACGAAACCCTAAAAATATGTATATAATTTCATACTTTTCATTACATGTCTACAATCCCCAAACCACTCCGGGATTCCAAAAAAGGGCTGGAATCGAATCCTCTAGCTTTATTAACAAGCGCTAACATACACGATTAAATTACTCTTGGAAAATTATGCCCGTATTTATTAACCCATAACGCCGTGACGTAAATCACTAATAATAGACTCAAATAGCAATCTATGTGAGGCGTATTATAAATTAATTCACCGAGAATAAACACACGTGAAGGTTATTCCGCTTTACAACACAGTAACTTAGGCGCTAATTAACTTCTTATAATAATATATTGCAACAAATTTTTTTGTCACCAAACTTTGTAAAGAGTTCTCTATGACTTGTTTTCATAGCCAAGAAATTGTGGAACTGAGAACTTTATAATTGAGTAAGCAAGAAAGTAAAGTTCTAAATAACAAAAAAATACATAATTTATGAATTCGCGAAAGAAGTTTTACATACAAACATTAATGTTAAATTAAAAACATACATGAGTTAAGTTCATATAATATATATAACATGTCTTTATTCAGCAAATTACATAACTTCCTTTTGTAAGATGATAACTTATTTTAAAATATCTCAACATCGCTAAGAAATCTATTATAGCAATAACACGAACAATGAATGTAGGAGTTTTTGAGAGAATTTGTGTTCTTTGATCGTGCGTTAGATCACGGTGATTTTAAAGAAATTTGTTTCAGAAGTTGAAAGGAATCTATATAAGGTAATTAATTATTTTATGTAAAAATTGCATCAAAACAGCTCCTCCTATGTTTTAAGAATTGCATGTTATGCCTTGGAGCAGTTGTGTTGTAGTCAATAAATTTATTACCAGTTCAATAATCGATCGAAATTAAAAATCTGTTGTTTATTTTCTCAATACTGGCTATGTGTACTTTATATTGTGGGTTCCACACTACACTTGCAAGCTCCAGTATACTGCGAACGTAGGTGAAATGAAAGACTCTTAAAGTTTTTGCTTTCTTAAAGGGTTTACCTAAAAGTAGAATTAAGCCGAGTTTCTTAAAATCTTTAGATACAATATACAACAGCATTTATATCATGATTGAAGTGCAATCTAGAATCTAGAACGGCACCTAAGTCATGAATTTTATTAACTCATTTAATTATACTAGCGATCGCCCTAAGGTCGAAATTAGACCAGCGACTTTATAGACTATTTTCTGTTTGACATTTGCAGTATTCATGAACCTAATCAATGAGTATTATCTACATCACTTGCTGTCATTTTTCTTTGAGTGACAATGTCTATATTTGAGGGGGGGGTCTAAGTTCAATGGCACTGGTCTGGTTATGATTCACAGTATTAATTAATTTAATGAAATATAATAGCAACAGATATTATAGATACATTTTAGCTTTCTGCACTCCTTCTCCATATAAATTTTAACCATGCCAAATCTCAAAGTCTTCCGTGGACGCAGTACGCTTAAAAAGAGGTAGAAAGCTTTTATTTGACGTATTAATAGATAGATTTTCAGATAGTTCGTAGTTGTCAATGAAAGGATTATGTTTCCGTGTGAAAGAAATAATGTGACAGTTGTCACTGTTAATAAATAATGTGACAGTTGTCACTGTTAATAAATAATTGATTTGACAAGCAATATTCGTTAAAAATATTGAGATGATTTTGTAACTGCATAGTATGCATAGAGTAGATGACAATACTCATTTAGACATATACCTATATCATTGATATAAAGTGTAAATAAGAAAGGGCCAAGATGAGATCCTTGGGGAATACCGGAAGGAATCGCTAAAAATGTAGAAGGATAACGTTTGAGTGCTAAAGCTTGACTGTGGTTTCTCATATACGACTGAATTCACCCTCAGAAGATCACCTTGTATACCGACCATCAATAACTTAGTAATATTGAATGATTTATCTTATCAAATGCTTTAGAGAAATCAGTGTATATGCTGTCCACCTGATAACCAGAATCGAGAGAAATTGTATTAAAAGTAGAGTTAGAGACCAAATTAGTGTCAACACTGCGACCGCCATAGAAACCATCCTGCTCAACTGTAATATAATGTCAAATTTGTGCTGTTAATTCATTCGTACCGCTATCAAAACTCAACCTCCCCCCACATCTTTCATTGTATTAGAACGATCTCGTCTATATACAATACAATTGCTTTAAAAATACTCAGCATTATCGAAATCTGACGATAACCACGTTTCTGTTAAACAAATCAATTCATAGTTACATTGTAAAACGCTGGAAATCAAAGTATGCGAATTTGTACGCGGTCCTCTCACGTTCTAATAATATTTATTTATTTACAGTAATTACAAAAACAATACTTATATATTATTAACGATAATAATGTTATTCAATATAATGATCGGACTTGTGGCTATATATGTGCATAATACACTAAATTATGTTTTACGGGAACATGAGTAGACATATTTTCAAAATGAAAACTGCATAAAATTGCAAGAAATAACATTATTGGTGAAAGAAAGTGAAAGAAAGAAAATTTATTTGACACTAAAAATACGGACATTATTAATACAACACATTAAACCAGAGAGTAAAATTAAAATATTACTAATTAAATTTATACATACAAAAGCCTTACTTAAGATCAAAAGGGACCTCAGCTAAGCAAATGCTATATCGCTGGTGTTCAGCCGGGCCTAAACTACATACTAAAAGCCTCAGATTAGGCCAGACCATGATCATTATTGCATAGAGAAAGGTGTAGGTCACGAAAGTGGTAATTTGCCTTTAAAAAAAAACTATAATAATATATAATTCTAAATTGACATTGAAAGTAAGTAATAAGGTATATAAGTAAGTAAACTAAGTAGTAAGCTAATTAAGTAAAGAACATATTCTAGAAATATAATATCTTAACTTTGTCCTCCCAATGCATCCTTGATAACTTAATATATATTTGTAAAAACTTAGTCAAGTTAGATTTTGTTAAAGATCAGCACAATGTTATACTAGAAATAGAGATAAATTATTCGTACCGTGTTTTAGATTTAGTAAGACTAATAAAAGACTTTTAAGTAATTTTGTCAGGTTTTATAATAAGAACCCGAAGCACATTAGGTACTGATTTACTGGATAAAAATTTTAAAGACTATGTCAAGCGGGTTTTACTGTGAAAAGGTTATTATAAGGTGGATCATTAAGTGAATGTTAGTCATGTCTGGAAGTGGCTCCCTCTCTGTGCATCCACTAAATTATTATTATTGTTTTCTTACCAGTTCTTATCGATGACTGGGATATTTTCCGAACCGGCAGTAGTGTTTTAACGTTCATAAGTGCCTTCTTAAGGCCTAAAATGAATAACGGTTTTTTTTTGTTCCTAGACACACCTAGGTGCTTGACGACAGAATTTCTTCTTGAGGGTGCTACCACCAGATTGGTTAAGAATGCTTAACGTTAATTGTTACTGCTCCACTCCTTAAACCCGTAGGTTGAAATTTATACCCTAGCAATCCAAACTTTTTTTACAAGCGAAGTGAAAACAACAAGCGAAAAGAAATCTACAAGACTACCATAGAGGGAGAAAGTGTAAGAACGGCGACACTACATTTCAATAACACTATTGTGAGTTTGTTTAAACTGTGTTCTTGAGTAAAAAATAAATTATTTACGTGAAATATAACGGCATTTTACTATTAACAATACGAAACAGTAATAATCGATACTAAATTGAATCAACAGTTTAATAATAAATTCCATTCCATTTGCATTCGTTCGCAAATAAAGACAGAAAAAATAAATATTTAATTACAAATAAGTAATTAGTTTCTGCTATTTTTGACGGGTGTACAAATCGAAATACGTCAATAGTGATCAACGAAAAAAAAACTCGACAAACAAAGCAAAAGTTAAGCATCAATTTCTAGTTACGTGTAGCTAAATATAGTTTTGTTTTTCTAAGTCAAAGAAAGAACCTGTTTGAGGTTTTTTTACTATTATTTGCCGTGCTAGATCAATTGAAATTTGTTTTCAAGTACCTATGTTTGAACGTTTACTATTTTTACATAGATATACGTTCAGCGTCTTTAATGGAAAAATTTCGATAGTATTTAAAAACGTAAAGTAAGACTGAACTATTTTAAATACAATATATTTAATAATCGATATATACTAGTGTTGTCTGGTAGTTCCGCACAAGCTTCTAACGCAGTATCTTTTATTCATAACAAATTTTACAGTCTATCAACTGAGGAAGGGCATGCACTTCCCGTGTACCAAATCAAAATTCGGTGGTACCTTTTACGATTCTTAAAAGTTTAGTTGAAAATTCTTATGATCTATCTATATTTTCAATAAAATTTTATGCAACTCGGTCAAACCGTTTTTGAATTAAATCCGAGCGTACAGAGAGATAAAAAAAACTCGAGAGGTATCGTGGGGTAGTAAGGAAGTTCCAATCGCTATATATTATTTGATGACCTTATACGCACTGTGATTCAACTCCAGCTATTTCGGTGATTTTTTTTTAAATATAAACCTTATTTTTTACTTATTTTTTATAAAATTACGAAAGTAAGCATTTTATTATTAACTAGCTGTGCCCGTGGCTTCGCTCACGAAGACTACAGAATGCCCGCACGAATCTTGCTCCCCCGCTCCGGGCTATTTTAAAGATAAAAATGCTTATTAAGGGTGTTTCTTAGAAGATAGACGTATACTCTCCCAGACTTTTTTGTAGGTCTTTTTAATGCCTACTATTATGTGGTTTATTAATTGGCTATATCTCTTATTATAATTACTCAGCGTACGCCATTTAACGGCAGGATTTTATTCACAATTACCAGTTTTTTTTAATTTGTGCGGTACCCTAATTATTATTTTTTAAATAAAAGCAGCCTAAGTTACTCCCTATAACATCAGGTATCTATCAGTGAAAGTCCCGTTAAAATCGGTTTTACCGTTTCGGAGATTACCCGGAACAAACAGACAGACAGATAAACAATTTAAAAATTGTATTTTTTGTTATAGGTATCGTATATACTTTCATATGCATTTAGTAAAAAGCTGTTATTTTGACATTACAAACTGACACTTCAATTTTATTAATTGTATATTGATTATTATTATTATAAAATTACAAACATAATCAGTAGATTTAAAAATTAAATTTTCAGTATGTGGGACAAATATAGAACTATTCATTTCTTGGCGTTTAAAATCGCCAATACATCGTGAATTGGCGTGATGATTAAGCTCATACTTTCCCTTGGAAAAAGTCCTTTGCCCAATAATGGACACTTACAGGCTGATATAATTATTATTATATGTACATCCATGACAACATTTGAAAAACTACGCAGTAATTATTACATCCTTACATATGAAATTATACATTTAATCAATCGAAGTATGTACTATCATTATCTATCACACACTTTCGCCATTTTAAAGTTAGTTCATTGATTCCATTAGTGAAAAAATTGTGGGAGCAAGAATCAATAAAATCTTTGAAGGCAGTTTGGACAGCCTCATCGGAATTGAATTTATTTTCCTTGCAAGAAATTGTCCAAATTCCTAATAAAGTGGTAATCTGTTGGAGCAATGTCCGGGGAATGTGGTGGGTTTCGGAGACATTCCAACCGCAGTTCCTCTAATTTAGCGACCGTCGGTCGTAAAGTATGGGGTTTAGCGTTGTTCAGAAGCAGCAGTGGGCTTGAGATATTAACCAGTCTCGGTTGTTTAACGGCTAGCTTTTCCATCATGGTTTGCAATTGTTGACAATACAGATCTGCCGTTATTGACTGGACAGATCTTACGAAGCTGTAGTGTATGACACAAGCACTGGTCCACCAAACACTCACCAGTACCTTTTTCTGAGGCGACTTTCGCTTGGGACAGGATTTGGCCGGTTCTCCCGGGTTCAACCACTGTGATGAGCATTTCCGATTGTCGTAAAGGATCCATTTTTCGTCACAAGTAACAATACGATTCAAAATTCCCTCGTTATTGTAACGGTTGAGTAATGTAATGCAGAACTCAATAGGTGTTTGTTGGCGTGCTTCAGTCAATTCATGCGGTACCCATTTCTCGACCTTTTTGACTTTTCCTGTTTGTTTCAAGTGAATAAAGTTTGCGAAAGGTCCGCTTCAACGATCACCTTTGATTATTCATTATCAACTAGGGTCTCCGGCCGTCCACGAGGTTTGTTTCGTATGTCAAAATTTCCAGAACGAAAACGTTGGAACCAAAAACGTACCGTGTTTTCTTTTACAGTTGCTTTCCCATACACATAATTAACCCTTCGAGCTGATTTTGCAGCGCTGATGCCACAATGGAACTTATATTTGTAAATAAGGCGATATTTTAAATTTTCTATTTTGTGAAAAGAACGATGTCAAAAAAAAAATGGCGCGAAAACAAATGAATCACTAAATTCGAAACACAAATACACAACCTAAATTTGGAATAAATTTGAATTTAGAATTTCTAACCAGACGCCAGATATTTGAGATCAAAGTGACCAGTTCAAAAAAACGCCAATTTCATATGTAAGGATTTAATATTTACATCCCGTAATTTTATTTTTAACTAACTTCAACAATAGATGAGAGAGTACTCAATTTGAATGTACATTTTTTTTATTAAGCTACCAACAAGACCTACACTTAACTAAAATTAAAAACATGTTTAAATTAGAATCCTAGTGTTGCCTTAACAGAACTAAAGGTTGCTCTGACATGCTAAAAATAAGTAAATAAGTTTAAATGTACATAAAATCAAGAGTATATAGGTAAATAACTTAGGTATTTAGTCACTACACATGCGTTTCAAAACATTATCTCTGTAGCATTTGTAACCTTGGCCAAATATGTCGAATTTTGAGTTCCTTGCTTATGCTGTTGTATTGCTTTTGGATTTTATTCACGCAGATGTTTCCTAAATTACTTTTAAAGGTGGTTTAAATGGTATAAATGACCTTCTTCTGAGTAATTTGTAAAAGATTGCAGAGTTCTAGCCATGTTCAACTGGTAAACTACATGCCATAAAAATATTTTTGTAGATTTTGAAGACGATTAAAGGGGCGACCAGACAGTACTGTCATTGGGCACACAAACATGACACACCTTCATCCAATTACCAAAACTGATAGAAACAAATGCAAGTGTAGAGAAGACCTAACTGACCTACATCTATTACAGTAGAATGTACAGCATTTGACATTGAAAAACGGTTGTGTGAAGACCCTGAAAATTTAAAAGACTGTTTTAAATAAAGATGGATGTAATCAAAACATAAAAGAAAAAAAAAAATTATAGACTAGTGTAATCTACAGTATTATTATAATGTGTATTGTTAATCGTGGTCGATAATGACCTAAGATGTTAAAAAGCGACCTGAAATAAAAAATAAATAAGAAATCATTAATTAGGTATAGGATTAGCTTTTATATATAACTTTTAAGACTGTCCTTAGTGCTCGTTCCAATTTAATAAGAGATCTCTTAAAAGCCCTCCCCAATGGAGGTTTTAATGCTAAAAAGCATTCTCTACTAGTCTTCCAGTAGAACAACAGAAAGGTATATGCAAGGTGCGTATAATATTTATTTTATAAAACCTAAGCGATAATCAACTGCTCCAAGTAAAACCTACGTAGCGAATACTTGAAGGAATCCCGAGAGTTGGCTTGGTGGATATTGTGATACGAAGCGAAATCCACAGTCGTGCTGCAGTTGTGACGAAATATACGGATTATTAGAATAATTATAGATTTGCGTGGGCATATTATTAAATCCAAAGAGCATGTAAATCGGGTTTTACCGAGGAAATGTTATTACAGCTTGAGCAAGACAAGAAAACAGCATATTTTTAACACCAGAAATAGAGATAACTTACTCGTTCCGTGTTTTAGACTTAGTAAGACTAATAAAAGTTTTTTTTAGGTAATAGTGTTAGGTTATATAATAAGATCCCGAAGCCGTTTACTGATTTACCAGAAAATGAATTCAAAGTCCATGTCAAGCGGGTTTTTGTGTCAGAAGGTTATTAGCGGTGGGCGATTATGAGATTTACTAATGTAATCATTCGATTATGAAGTTATCTCGAAATATCTCGATTTAGTCATTAGTAATTAGTAATATCAGTAGTTCGATGATGAAATGATGATGAGTGATCATTCATTAATTATTACGACCGAACGATCTTTTTTTTAAACTAATTTTTTTATGTGTTGTAAACAACTTTGTTTACAACTGCGCGACTTTTTTTAGCTTTTCGCTCTTCGTTTTAATAAGTACCAGCCATTATTCATAAACGACTACATATGGATAATACATCAAAGGCTCGATTATGAATGATCATTCATAATCAAATATCTCGATTATGTAAATCATTCATAATCGCCCATCTCTAGTTATTATAGGGTGGATCATTATGTGAGTGATACTGATGTCTGGAAGTGACTCCCTCTCTGTTCATCCACTAAATTATTATTATTGTACCTATACCATTTCCATTTCTTCATTTTCTCGATGACAGCTAATGTGAAAACTTGAACGAGTGTCCTTTTTATATTATGTATACATTATTTTATAAAAATATGACGTTTACACGCGTACAAGGTTATACCAGAATCGGAGAAACTGGTAGGGATGGAGCTATATCGATAAACGTAACACGAAAACAGACCCGATATTTTTTTACAAAATGTAAGAAACTAAACTACTACTTTTGTAAAAATTTATTAACTAATATTATATTTTATTACAAGATGTTACACGTATTAATTCTTGATTGATAATGCCAACTTCTTCAAAATTTTCGAAGCTGTTGTAAAATAAGTAGGTATAGGTAGGTACTCAACAATGAAACGAAATAATTATAAGGACAGGTAATCTTCATTTATTTATTTTAATCAAAATTTGATGAGTCGTCATCGACATCGACATATGCCATCGATAACATTACTTATTTGGTTACAACACTACAACTATCAAATTAGAACTGTCATCGAGAAAATAAAGAAATGGAAATAGTATAATGATACCTATAGCTACTTACCATCAGATGGTCTGTATGCTTGTTTCAAAAAATCCTTATATTGTTTGGGTATAAGAATTAATAATTGAATGTGTACAAATAAAATTCTGCAATGGAAATAATTACTACGTATTAGAATGGTTGGAGCCGCGGGACAACGCTAGTTTCAAATATATCTTCAAACCACGAAACTAGTTCGACTTCTGTCACGTGTAACCATAGATTTCTTTATTGACTAGCGGAGTGCCCTTGGCTCCGCACTTCTTTGTTATTAAATAGTAATTTATTCCATCCCTTAATTTTATTTCTACTCATATAACTGACAATTCATATAGTCTCTGAATTATTAAATCACGTATGTATTACGTTTACAAAATTTTGTCAAAAGCGATTATAAATTAATACTAATTATTATTTTTAAATATTTTTTGAGAATTCTTCATTCGTTCACCTTAAATTATAGAATGATTTGCACTTACCGTATACAAAATTTCATCAAAATCGGTTACGAATTACTTAATGAGATTATTTTATTTATTTTTTACTCTTTCTAAACGTAACACTAAAAATTCTTATTTCAAATTAAGCATTCCATGGTAGTACAAAATTTAATAAAAATCAGTCGAGCCGTTTTTGAGTTAAATTCGGACGTACAGACAAAAAATATAATGACATATGTCTATCGGGAAATTTGGGATAAAATTTACCTAATGTACAGACAGAACCACAACTTTATTAAGATAGATACATTTATTCGTGTATACATCACGTGTATATGAAGTTTATTTTGAATGACGTCAGTCCATGTGATTTGGGTATTCCCAGGCTTATTAAATTTGCACTAAATGACGGCTATCCACCCGGCTTACCTTGTTAGTATAGCGGTACTATTTGATTAAAAAAATGGTGCGAGTCAGATCCGACGAGCGAATAGAGTTTACTCTTTAAGATCTTAGAATATTTATACCAAATACAAAGTAAAATTATCTATTGCGATATTATAAAGCTGAAGAATTTGTTTGTTTGGTTGAACATATTAATTTCAGGAAATATTAGTTCGAATGAAAAAATCTTTCAGTGTAGGGGACATTTATTCCTTTTGAGAACTTCCACTGTGTCCGCTGTGTCAATGGTTTAAGTTACGTAAGAATTGTGTGTGACGGAATTATTTCCCATAAAAATGTCCACAAAAAAGTTCGCGATAGTATATGTCTATCTTTTAAGGTTTACTCAATATAATCTTTTTTATGGCAATAAAAATTGTTTTAAAATAATGAATTATTTGCGAAGGTCTTTTTATATACATACATACATACAAAAATCAAGCCTATTTCCCAACGGGGTAGGCAGGGACCACGTTCTTCCACCTGCTACGATCCTGGCATACCTCTTTCGCTTCTTCGACATTCTGTCCCAGGATCTCGCCAACCACTTGGCAGACAAGCCCAGAAGCATTATTATAAATAAATAAAATAATCTTATTTATACCTTTTATTTAAAAAAACTGCTACAAGTACTTATTTAGGTCTTTAAACTATGTTTTTGTCATTGGATTCGCTTCCGATTTTCAATGTTTTACTTTTGTGATATTTCGATGTCACAGAATATCAAAAGGTGTTGTTAGACCGATATAGTTATGAAATGTTGGAAATTAGTACTATAATTGATTATCTTTAATATGTTATTTAATTTCTTTTTTTTTTAATTAAAATGCAAAGAACAAAATATTTTGATGTTTATTAATTGTAAGATTACTTCGTTACAATTCATTAATCTTTTCATGCATGCTCGTCGGTTTAGAGTACTCTTGACCTTACCTTTCTTCAGAACGTCTCCGATTTGATCGATAAATGTTCGTCTAGGCCTTCCTCTTCCAACGATTCCTTTCATACTCGCATCATAAATTTGTTTAGTCATTCTACTTTCATTCATCCTCTCAACATGCCCAAACCATCTAAGCATCCATTTGTCAATCCGTGTGACTATATCTTCTTTCACACACACATTATATATAGTATATTCGTAAAAACTTAGTCAAGTTAGATTTTGTCAAAGATCAGCACAATGTTAATAATAGAAATAGACATAAATTAGTTGTACCGTGTTTTAGACTTACTAATATTAATAAAAGTTTTTTACGAAATAGTGTCAGGTCTTTTAATAAGATTCCGAAGCACATTACTGATTTACCGGACAGCAAGTTCAAGGACCATGTCAAGCGAATTGTACTGTCAAAAGGTTATTATAGAGTGGATCATTAAGTGAATGATAGTGATGTCTGGAAGTGGCTCCCTCTCTGTGCATTCACTAAATTATTATTATTGTAATATATTAACATTTTTGTATAGTTGGAAAAAGAAGATAAACCCGATCGAGTTTCTTATCGGTTCTTCTCGATTTTTGGGATATTTTTCGAACCGGCAGTGGTGTTTTGACGTTCACAAGTGCCTTCTTAGGGACTAAATTGAATATAGATTTTTATATTTTAACTATTTTGTTTTTGATTTAATTCCTTCTCTTTGGTTTTGATTGCTCTCTCACACTCACTTAGTCTGCGCCGGGCACTTGTTGCGAATACACGATTTAGTGCTAAATTTTATTACACAAATATGCCTTCATGTGCTCTGAGATATTGTTTAAACAAGTAAACGTCAAGGAGTGACATTTCATCAGAAAATTCAATTAATTTCTTCGAGTGTCAAAGAAAAACCCTGCCAAGGAAGTTTTCACTTTAAAAAATAATTACGCCTGCAGCACCGTACACGTGATAAGGGAGACGGACAGCCTATACTGCATATTAGCTCTCAATTCTTGTATTATTATCGAATCGCCACCTAAGGCTTTTGAGATCAAAAGCTAACGAAAAATATCTAAAGTAATTCAGATGTCACAAGTTAATAAAAATAACAAGACAATTTTTAATAACAAAAAAGAAAACTAACTTAATTGATTGTGAGGCGTTCCCTGGTGCACCTTCGAAGCTGAAGGTCCAAGGAAATGAAATTAAAATGGGACCACTCTTAAGTTATCCCCTATACAACGAAAAAAGAATCTTCCACATCGGTGCATCTATAATAAATATTAAAAAGCGGAAGAGTTTGTTTGGTTGTTTGGTTGACCACGCTAATCTCAGGAAGTATTGGTTGAAATGGAAAAAATATTTTAGTGTTGGATAGCCCATTTATCGATGAAGGCTATAAGTTATATATCATCACCCTAAGACCAATAGGAGCGGAGCAAGTACCGCGCGTGTATTTTAGCGGAAAGATGTGGGAGGCGAGCGGCACCTATAAATTTTATAGTAGGTGCTTACGACAATTGTTATTTGGCTCTGCCTACGTCTCACTCTCCCTGAACCTCTCTTTCTCTTATGTGACGCATACGAAGTGACAAGGCTGAACATCCATAAAAAATACATATTTATACATTCGACTTCATAAACCTTCATTGCCTTTTGAAGTTAGTCAAAAAATGTAAAAATGTAAAGGGTCTTCGCAGGTTATTTTAGTAAAATATAATTATCCGACAGAACGTTAATATTTTTTTATTTTTCTTGATAAAAAGACGGAGGTTATAAAATAAATTATTCCGTAAACATAAGCGGTGGCGGCTTCGCTCGGTTTTTGAAAGGAAACGATATTCACTAAAAATAAGGCTTTATAAGAGTTGTCGTGATGATTCATTTAAAGAATTTGGAAAATATATAAATTATTTTTATGGTTACGTACCTCAAAACGAAAAAGGAATAGCCATATATGCACCCGAATGAATTCACCACTACTATTTTAATTATTTTTCTCGATACTTAATTTTTTTCTAAAATCAAAGAAGATTAAGTTACTCCTTATAACATCAGTTATTTACCAGTGAAAATCCCATTAAAATCGGTCCAACCGTTTCGAAGATTAGCCGGAACAAACAAAAGACAAAAATTTTAAAAATTGTTTTTTTTTTGTCCTAAGTACCTTCTAAAGATATACTTTCATATTATGCATTTAGTAAAAAGTTCTTATTTTGACATTACAAACAGACACTGTTCAATTTTATTAATTGTACATATATGGATTACAACCAGAAACCACAAAGGCCGTAGGTTTTTAACCAATGCTTGACACATATTTAAAACTTTTTCCATGGAATATTACAAAATACTATTAGGATTTTTAAATAATATTTTTGTAGCCATTTATTATGATTCAGGTAAACCGCAAGAAGTTATTGGGTTTACCCCGACCATTAGAATCTAAAACATTGTCATATGTCATATAAAGATAAAACCAGTAACATATTATTTAATAAATAATATCAGCAGTTTATTCATCTACTGACCGCGTAAGCTAATAGGCATTTATTCTAAACTAGATGTGGGAGTTCGCTCGCATGGATGTCAGAAGAACGCTTAATACTTATAAAAATCGTAGTTTCTTAAAACTTTAAAACTATTTATTGAATAAACACATTTTGATTTTTTTTTTTTTTTGTTAAGGTCCGATATCTAGTGTAATAATAAAACAAAAAAAAATTGGCCAAACTCTATGCAACAGGTAGTTTTTGATACGCGAACAACGGTAAACATAAAACATTTTGGTTATATAAAATATATTTAATACTAGCTATGCCTGCGGCTTCGGTCACTTGGATTACAGAATGACATCGATTGGGCACACGTGCGAATTTCACTTCCCCGCTCCCGGCTATTTTAAAATATAAAAGGTTATTGTGGGCGTTTCTTAAAAGATATACATATACTTTCGCTGGCTTTTTTGTAGATCTTTTATTTGTACAATTATTTAGTACATTAATTAAATATATCTCTTATAGTTTACTCAGCGTAAGCCATTTAAGCACCCAAATTAATTCACCGTAACATATTTTCTTCTTATTTGCGTGGAACAATAATAAAATAAATGTAGTCAAAGTTACTTCTTACAACATCAGTTATCTACCAGAGAAAGTCGCGTCAAAATCGATCCATTCGTTTCGGAGATTAATATTAATTATTTATGTTAGTTATATCTGTGTATATGGTCTCAAACTAACGAACCAACACGAAAAAGTTTTTACAGGGTAAATACACCCTCTCTGTGCATTTACTACATTAAAAATATTTTTACAGTTTAAAAATAATAATAAAAAAATATAAATGGATTCGATGTTTGTCTGAACCGGTGGTAGTGTATTGACGTTCATAAGTGCCTCCTTAAAATATTTTTTTGATTTTGGTTGAATTCAAAATACAATACATAAAATCGGATCAGCAGCTCAAGAGATTACCTGTTACCACTTACAAACATACTGACAAACGACCTCTTTATAATAATGGTAATATTGTAAGTATAGGTAGGTGTATGTTAAAGCCAGCTTTTACAATTATAGCGTAAATTGTAGCAATGAGTTACGTCAAATGACGGAAGTTCTATTGTTACCTCTCATAAATTTAATGGCAAACCATAAAAAATTATACTACAATAGTAGAATATAATATAAATATTTATTGATTAATCAATATTAAAAATACTCTTACATTATTATATTTGATATATCAAGAAACATACTTCTGTTAACGCGGAAGTGGCAACACTGCGCATCGCAACCCGTTTCTAAATATTCAAGACTCGAATGTTAACGATTTATTTAATGCCATGTTCGGTTATCTTAAGTAACGCATTAGGCACGTATAGATTCGCTTTTTAATTATTATCCCTACACCTAAAGGCTATAATACGCAGTCATCTTGGCTAACCTTGGCTAACAACATTTGAGTTATGGGATTAACATATTGATTTTTAGTGACGGCACCTGATGGTAAGCACAGCGCAATCCAACGACGGTTGCCGCTATCATCGGTCGTCGCTCTCGGCAGCTAGGTATACACCGTCTGATTCCAAAACGCGATAAACTCATAAATAATAAATATATATAGCGTCTATTTTAATTGAAAGTGTTTTTCCTTTCTAAAACTCCTTTTATTTCTTTTGTTAGAGCTATTTATAATTTATATTACCGGACCTCGTGTGACGTTTTTTTTGTGCTATCGAGGAATAAGCCATAATCTCTTTAGTATATGTCTCTAGCTCATTCGTTCATCAGTCAATAATTCAATCTGCAATCGCTTGTTACTTTTCATTCCTACATATATATTTAGAAGGTGAACAGTGTCCTAGCTACAAATCAAATATCAAGAATTAGAGACAAATACGTCATGTCACGTCAAAATGTCATGTTTTCGAACACTTAAGAAATTTCAGGCATAATTACCTTCAGCGCTCGCCCCAAGCCCGTTTAAGCTATGAAAGCCTCTGATACTTCAGGGCCCTTAAAGCTTAAAATTTAGCCAGCTCGAAAAAATAAAGTAAAGAAATTTCTGAAAAATTTAAAAATCTCTATAAGCATTCAGTACAAATTCGTAAAAAGAAAGACATAAGACGTCGCGGTCCCGCGGAATATGCACACATTGAAACCTTAAATAAAGTAATAGCGATTCATCACGATGTTTTTCCTTCACCGAAAATTCAGACTGATTGTAGGCATTCAAACTCACGTCGATCGAAGCGGAGTCCATAAACTGAACCATCATTGCATATCTACAAACATTCTGATGATCATGAATAAAAATATATAATTAAACCATTCATATTTTGATTTTTAATCACCGATTCCCAAAATAAAATTTATTATAAGCCACAAAACAATGATGTACGTTTCCACGAATTCAAAATATTCCATACATGGACCGAGGGTTCATCCAATCTGTTATTCAACAAAATAAGTCAATGATCGACAAACACAAAAACTTATACCTTTTTAGTTAAACACAAACAAACCTGATTGAGGGCAACTTTTGGAACCTTCAAAATTCATATTTATTATTCGTTTAATAATTTATTCAGGGTCCATGTATTCGGATAATTTATGATAATATATAAGAACAAATGTACATGCAAATGGATAAATAAATAAAGAAATTGATTAATCTATAGTGCGGCCGATAAAAGAGACTCTTCTACCCGTGTTAAAATTAACCGACTAAATCTCCACCGCGATCAAATTCATCGTTGTTCTTACTCAACTGCAACTGCTTGCCAGTTTGCTACACTTTCATGCTTACTTCTCCGCTTTTTAGACTCATATCGTAAAGTAATATAGCATATAACCTTTACCAATAAATAGGCCGTTTAATGCTAAAACATTTTTTCAAACTTGACTAAGGCATTGCAGAGATTAACGCATTCAAACAAACAAATATCTTTAAAATATTAGTATATAATCTATTTTAATTTAGTTTGTAAAATTTCCTTTTTGTTTGATTTGTTATACAGTGTAAACTCTTTATAACGTTATCCTTTATAACGATAACTCCCTATAACGTTAAAGTGAGTCCAACTTGCTTGGTTTGCGTTAAAACCCACAAATTCAAACACTCTTTATAGCCATACGTCATTCTCTATTACGAAGAAATGTGTAGGAAGACGATTCCACCACATATCTGGATATGAATAGAATACAT
This sequence comes from Saturnia japonica, assembly GCA_033032175.1. NCBI lineage: Eukaryota > Metazoa > Arthropoda > Insecta > Lepidoptera > Saturniidae > Saturnia > Saturnia japonica. The sequence goes on along the minus strand of CM065333.1, from coordinate 8,231,588 downwards.
AAAATAATACAAAACAAGTACTGGCATAGCAAAAAAGTCAGACAAAGTTATCAGACTATATGTGTAAACAATAATTTATAAGCATTTATTATCTAAGACATACATATTAAAAATTCTTGTTAATTTGGTTGTTTTTTGTTCACTCCATATAACGATAACTCTCTATAACGACAAAAAATGCTCAGTCCCTTGAGTTTCGTTATAAAGAGTTTACACTGTATTTACTTTTACGGCAAAATTATGTGTATTTTGTTTAATATTTGATGATTGGTCGCAATCTCATGAGGAGCCTTCAAGAGAAATGAGGGTGCTATATTTTGACGAGGACCGTCCGTCACCACAACGAGTTTGGACGAGTATTTTTTTTGCATTAACTCATCCCGGCAAGCACTTTTACTGCGCACGATGCCATTCCGTGGCTTGATATATCTTTTTAGAAATTCGCTTTTAGTAGACCGACTAATTATTGCTAGTGGAGGGGTCATAGTATGAGTGAGAATAAAATAATTGGACAACCAACTCAGGACACCCGCCTTAAGAAGACCACAATGTTCACACGTTCCCAGAGGAGGCCAGATCAATCCTACGTATATAATTTCTCCCATATCTGTCCACCTTCATACTTAACACTCTTCTAGTTATATGACTTACATCCTCATAATAGCATGCCCATGCCATGCTAACCTATAACTTTAACGCTTATTTGTCGAACTACTTCAACTGCGAGGAACATAGCTTCACTGAGCATGTTTTATCGTCTGTATCATGGTGAATGGTCCCTTTCACAAAAGAACCACACGCGTTGGGCTTAGGAGTCACTGTTCTACTGTAACCTCAATCTCAGCTCGAACTAAAAAATTCTCTATATCTTACTTTGTCATAATGTGAAGCCATGGACCATCTCTCGGCCAATGTATTCTCTCCTTTTTACAAAATCGGATCCTTGAAGCGTAAGGTGAAGAGATATTTATGCAGGTCGGCGTGACAGCGGTGACGGCCTATGGTTTTAGATCTCTTGGTGGTCACCGTTGTGTTTGGATTGTACACCATCAGGGGCAGTACCGTCAATTGTCAAAGCTCTGCTACTGTTGCTAATTTCATAATTCTTCTGATATACTCACTCCTGGTCTCATTCATTCTAGTTACTCCACACATCCATCTTAACATTCTCTCATCTCTACCACTGCATGTAATCTTCTTTCATCCGTCTCTTTCTTTGCTCAGCACTTAGAATCCATTCATCACAACAGGTCAACTGGTTTTATATAAAAAGAAACGTTCTAATATCATTAAAAAATCTGTTTTTATAACGAATACAGCTTACGTAAGTAATCAAATATCAAAACTTTCCGTCGGAGTATGTTTTTACATTGTTCGCCGAACGATTCATAATTACAAGGGGGTTCTGTCGCATTAGTGGCGTTCAACTATATAGTATATTTATTTATTTTATAAAAAGCGTACCTATGTAAAAGAGTACCTATGCAAGCTACCTACTAATTTTTCTTGTTTATGTAATTATTTGTAAAATGTGTTTTGTGTCTGTACTGTATGTGGAACTATAATATACCTAAATGTATAAATGTAATGTATATATTTATACTATTTATATAATCATACCTACACTGAGATATAAAAACACACAGTACAGTCAATAAGTACAATAATTACACGAGAGCTATGGGCGAGAGTGGACGTGTTTCAAGTAAGTGCGTGCCGAGCCTGTGATACACCTACATAAAAAACAATGTACTTACTAACAAAGGCTAAATTACTAACAATGGTTAATGTTAGTCTGAAATAGATAAAATATTAATATTATTATTACTGCATACTCAAACTGTGGCCTCGCGAGCTTTTGTGAGTGACATAGCTATAAGCACGATCCAAATAATGTCAAATTTTTTCGAGTTTATTTTTAATTTATCATAGGTTTTACAATTTAGGTCAAGGTTACATGATGTTAACGATTTGCCCAGCACACTAAGCCTTTAATATGGACTAGCTCTCAATTGCAGCTGCTCGAAAACCTATAAGTGCTTGGCGACAGATTTTCAACTTGAGGGTAGTATCCAGATGGGTATCATGCTATGGTTTCATCATGATGTTCATCATGATCATTATGTTTTCCTTCACCGGAAAGCATAGGTTCATTTGTCAGCACAGGTCTACATAAAGTTACTTAGTAACGTCATCTCGCGTCTAATATATCACCTATCATCACCCACACCCTACCTCGTCGTGTACGATTTGTTACCGACACTATACTGCCTTCGTCACGCGCTCACGCAGCGGTCAGATTTTTATTGATCCCACGCACCCCGCGCTCTCGCTGAAATCGACAAAAATTCGCAAATACTTCCTCGATATACATTAAATGTCGGCTGTACGATACAACTTGGAGTAGACTTCCCGTATGCGAAGAAGAATGGAACCAGATCAGTGCACGACGTCCTTTTATCCCTTCCATCGCATCTCCACGCCATTGTGGTACACTTCAGGCACTTTGCGTGTCCTCTACTACTTAAGTCGTTATTGCTTCAAGCAAAATTGTTTGCGAATAAAATATTTCATCTCTTTCACTACTACCCAGGTCATATCCAAGCAAAACCTGTTTCAACGTCAAATGGTTCACAAGTCAAGATAATAAATATTAAATTATTTACTACATAGTGTGAAGGCGGCAGAACCAGTGTCAAGTTCACAAAGCAGTATTGCTGAGTTAGTGATCTGAGGTCAAGGTGTGGTTGGGGTGTAGGTAGTTGTTACGTATTTTGGCGAGGTATTTCGAATATCACCGTTTCTAATTCCACCATTAATATAAAATTAGTATAGTAGCAAGATAAAGTGTTTGCACTCTGTGTAAGTACTGTACAATATAAAAACACTGTCGATCATGGACTGATCGCCAATCCATCGGGGGTACCGCTGTCATGCTGAAAGACCCGATGTCATGAAAAGGGGGAATACATTGGCCGGGAGATGCTACCACAGTTTTACGATACGGCAAATACAAAAGAGAACGAAGCAAGAAAAACTTATCGGCTGGCTAAGTACCCTGACATACAACACAGCTGAGGATGTATAAATTGAAAAATAAGTTTACATTTTCTCTGATTACTAAATTATAAATTATTGTCCTTGATGGTTTTGGCTGCTGCTTTTAGTGTGTTTTATTTATAATAGTATGTATTATGTATTTATGTGTATGTAATATGAAATATGTGTCTGTATATAGTATAATAAATATGTAATGTGTAATGTTATTATCTTATACTATTAAGCGAGCAATTCTTTATATATATATATGTAATTGGTTTCTCGGAAATGGCTCTAATAATTTGGATGAAATTTTGTACTTAGACAATTTTTGACATTCCAAGTTTGCTTAGATAGGTGTTTATCTTTTTTTAAGATACTGAGCAAAGTTCGTTCGCTCAGATATTGAGTATAATATTGTAACTGTTAAAAAAGGTCTCCAAGACACAAGCTTGCCTAGTTTGGGGACCAATGTTAGAATATATACTGTAAAATGTAATTTTTAATGAGTTAAAAAAAAAAAAAAATTATTTAACGAAGACCGCCGAGAAATCAGCATTTTATCACGGTCGTCGCTATTTTGCCGTTCATCAGCTGAACATACAGTGACTAACTCAGAATACGACATACCAATCGACAGTCATTCTTGGATATAATACATTCACTCACCAGGATTCATGAGGTCAAAACCAGGTCGCTTGGACACCACAAAATTCACATTTTTGAATTCTTGATAGTTTATTTCTTCAACAGTGTTCGTGCCCAAGCGCGCGCGCGAAAAGTAGCAGCTCAAATAGGTAGAGGTTGGGAGGTGAAAGTGGCAACTGCGATTCTCTAATAAAATTGGCATATTTTGAAACGTCCGTTTTGTTCCGATTTATACAAACATTGACTGTACAGTCATAGTAAAAGGTTTATTACTTACTATGTGCAATGTGTTTCTGTGTGTGATCCTTACCATCTCTCTTGATTACTGGATATACACCGGTTGTACCCGGAATGAGACACGTGTAAGCATGGCATTGTGGCGGGTGTTATACCTGGTTTACTGTGGACGCGATTCAGTTGGGTACAAATGTCCACCACTCCCCGCTTGATTTCTGAATATACACCGATTATACCTGGAATGAAACACGTCTAAGCATGCCATTGTTGTGGGTGTTACACCTGGTGTACTGTGGTCGCGGTCCAGTTGTGTACAAATATCTACCAACCCGCTTGATTACTGGATATACACCGTTTAATCCCGGAATGCGACATTACACCTTGTCATTTCATAATGTAAAAAGCGTATCATAGTTACTAGCTTCAGTGCATCGTTTTTGGGGTGTTTTTTTTACTCTTTATCGAGGTATTTAGTGCTTTCTCCGGTAATCAGTTAGGCCGGTGTAAGAATTGTAATAATTGGCTCGACAGTAGGACACGGTAATCGCTACCAACTGATTCGCGACCACCATACACCATTTATTACACCCGCCATAATGGTACAGTTAGACTTGTCGCGTTTCGGAATCAACCGGTGTATATTCAGTGATAAAGCGGGGTGTAAAGGAAAAATACAGTTTATCTGATGATGTGACATAGTCCTAACTCAGATCAGTTACAAATAACTTCTAAGGATTGAGTTAGAATGGCAAGTAAGCCATTGCGTGCTAGCAACCCTTTAGACCGGAACAATAGTGTAAGCATTGTTACTATGCGTGGCATAAAGAGATATAGAGCTTCCGCAGTCGAACCTTGCACAATCCTACCACGTTTATTGTAATATCCTATTGTGATTAATTCACGATGTTGTTGAAAATGAGAAGAGCCTTCAATATACTTCCAGGAAAATGACAATATTAAAGCACTTTTTATCAATACTAATAGATTTATTTAAAAACTGGTTGTGCCCGTGGCTTCGCTCACGTGGACTACAGAATGCCCGCGCGAATCTTGCTCAGCCGCTCCAGGCTATTTTAAAGACAAAAATGCTTGTTGGAGACGCATAAAAATAACTGACCTGCCATGTTTGAAGTCCGCGATATTAGATTTAGAATAAGGTCACTTACATCCATGTATTGTCATTCAAACTATATATGTATTCAAAATTTTAGCTCAAACAGTTTGTAATTGAAATTTAGTAACAAGATTTGACTAATACAAACAAAGCAACAAAACGTTACATAATTTCGGTTTTTTGCCAAAATCGCAAGGAAAGGAAGATACAGTACCCGAGCGGTAAAAAATAAAAAAAAAACACGAAATCAGCCTCTGTAAATAAAGTGTTTTTTATATTTTCCCATTTGATTAAAAATAGCTTGGACTTAAAAGATATAAGTTAAAGACACTAAGTGGTTGCGCCAAATATGAATATTACTATATATTAAGCCGTCTCCTTTAACTATCATATATATTTATTAGATTCTTTTTAAATATACCCTACATTCCCACATATTTTCCACGCTCTGATCCCTACCTCAGACAAACAGTTCGGCGGCCATCGTCGCGCGTGCCATTTTTAACGTAGGTAGTTATACAAGTATATAATACAAATAAAAAAACTAAGTGTTTTGTGCTGTTTAATAAACGATTCGTCTATAACTGTGAAAATTAAAAGGTGCCTAAATTGCTAACATCAAACAACCAGCGCCGAAGAAAACGATTATCCATTTTCCCTTCTTTATCCGCCGCTACACTAAGTAGGTAATTTACATTCATATCACTTATGTCTGACTTTGCTTAGGTATGTCAATATAGAAAATGAATTAGATTATTTTAATGTGGGCAAGCATACATGCAATTTATGGAGGGAATTCATAATTTTACCAATAACATCTTCTATAAGAGTCCTTAATCTATCATCTATAGAGGCTGCAAATTATATCAACCTGTGGACAGTATTTGAGCATAGATGAGTAGATATATTCTATCCGCATACCACACCATGATGATACCACATTATCATCACATAAGAACATCACAAACATCACGAAGACTTAGGCTCGTTGTAAATCTTCAACCCAAGTCCACCACCACTGAATACCACTGCATACGTAGATCAATCACTTCCATAAGTTTCTTTATCTTTCACCGGACTCATAAGGAGATTCTTCAAATAACTGTCCAAGAGTTCCACAGTAGACAGGAACACGTTACAATATGAGTAGAAGAGCCATAAGAAGAGGCAGAAGATGATAAACTTCACCAGTCTGTCAGCAACGTAGCGTCTGTGAATAGAGAAGGTTAAATGTATTGCATGTTTCTTAACTTAACTGATGGAAATAAAACAACAAACTTATTATCACCAGAAATCTATACTAATATTATAAAGCTGAAGAGTTTGTCTGTTTGTTTGGTTGAACGCGCTAATCTCAGGATCTACTAATACGAATGAAAAAATTATTTTAATGTCGGATAGCTCATTTATCTAGGAAGACTATAGGCTATATAAAATCACGCTACGGTCTATAGGAGCGGAGCATCAATGTAAAATATTACAAAAACGGGTAAAATTTATTCCTTTTGATAGTTCATATTGCGTGTGTTGTGTAAATGGTTAAAGCGCAGCTGTGATTTGAGGTGGTTTATTAAAAAAAGGTACAATAAAAAACGTGGTATACAAATAAAAATCGAAGCACGAGTGTGAACGTATCGGATTGCCATTCAATCCTCATAGGCGTCGGTTTATTTCAAACACGCTGTGAATATTGTTTTTTGCTCTGGTAATTTCATAGGTTGTTTTTTAGCAATTAGATCAGATTAAATCTGTATTCAATCAGATTGATACCAAACTCCAAAAGAATTATTCACAGACACTATTCGCTGTGAAGAAAACACGCCAGGTTTTACTGGACTTTATAGAAATTAACATAACAAAAAAAATAAAAGGGTTGCACTCCGGAAGTGCTGACAGAAGTGAAAACTTATTTTGACGCGTTAGACATTTTTTAGATGGGTACTAGGGTTATTGGGTTATGAATTGCATTTTATTTATGAATTGTATTTTATTAATTATTAGAAACTTTAAAATGCATTTAATTTTCTTTTAGGTCTGTTATATGTACATGCATAAATGCACACACTATAGCTGCGTCTCGTAACGGTGTCGCGAGTTCAGAGATTTTATCTCATCTAAAAATATGCATACCACCCTAAAAGAAATTTTAACTTTAAAAAAAATTTTGAAAGCAGGAAATGGTAGTAACAATTAAAGTAGGACATAAATAGAAATGTTCCAATGAGTTTACGCTTTTACAGAATTCGCTTAATAATGACGAACGAGGCATAAGAAAGGTATCTTCTCTAAAGACAGACGTTGGCCTAAGAAATCAAAGTAATCTTTATTCAATTTAGGCTCTAAGAAAGCACTTATGAACGTCAAAACACTACTGCCGGTTCTGAAAATATTCCAGACATCGAGAAGAACCGGTAAGAAACTCGATCGAGTTAACTTTTTTCCACTGTACAAGTGTTAATATAACAGATACAATAATAGTAATTTAGTGGATGCACAGAGTAGGTGTCAATTCCAGACATCACTATCATTCACACAATGATCCACTCTATAATAACCTTTTGACAGTAAAACCCATTTGACAAATTCCTTGATCTTGTTGTCTGGCAAATCAGTAATGTGCTTCATAATCTTATTATATAACCTAACACTATTACCTAAAAAACTTTTATTAGTCTTAATAAGTCTAAAACACGGTACGACCAATTCATCTCTATTTCTGGTATTAACATTATGCTAATCTTTGACATTCACACCAGCTCTTGAATTCTTGGCAATTTCGACCTCTTACAAATTGATAGCTTTTTTAACGTATCTGGATGCAACTACATTCATTGTAACGGTAAGAGAAGTACAGATCTAAAATAGTAACCGCCAAAGCGTGAAGATCTGTCAAAACTGGTATATATTAATACCGGTAACTATCTCAAATAATCATTCAGCCGAGTGCTAAGTACCAACTTTAATTTACTTAAAGTAAGTAAATAAAAAAAAAATCATTGGTACCATTTCTGAGGTATGTACCAGGATATATCTCATCGCATTTTCATAGATTTTATCCAATCGTCAAGTACGACTCTACCATTCGTGACGTTTAACGTAGATAATCAGTGACTCACATTTTATGCAAAGTCCTAGCTCGAGGTAAAGTCGTAGGATCTTCTTTTAAACAGTACTCCCTTACGCCGAGAACACAGCTTTTTAAGTATTCATCAACATCACATTTGCTTGCATCGGTGAAGAATGTTTCCTCATCGCTCTTACCGACGCGGTTACGTAGGGAGCGGAAATTGGCGTTGTTGAAATTCCATTCCTTTAACGTGTAGTATTGTAGGATTTCCATTCCTCGACTGATCCTCTTTTGAAGTTTGACCATGCTAAAATTGGAGATAGCTAATATATTATGGCAAGGTAATTTATTTATGAAGCGTATAATTACCGAATCGCTAAATTAAGACTAAATTAAGAAGAACAAATCAAAATCTAAAAATATTTGGGGAACAGCTAACAAGAAACTTGATCAGGTTTATCAATATATACACAGAGTGGATTTTTGATATGGAGCAGTAAGGATAGGTATCTTAACCTTTGTAGCTACAGGAAAATTTCCTGAGTGAATTGTCCTTAAATTTTGTGAGACATTTTCAATTGAATTGTGTTCCATAGAACTCGATCAGTAATAAAGAGAGTCCTATATCCTACATACTAAATTGACACCGTTAAGGGCGCTACAAAGAATACTGTAGAAAAATAAAGAAAACAAATATGTTTAATTTTTAACAGTAACGATGAACGGTCATATCGTCAAAAATGATAAGAAAATGTTAAACAGAAGATAGGCTAACTCCCAAAGTCAGAAGATAACTAAAGGGTGGTAGGGCATTTTATATTTCCCGACTTAGAGTACCTAACTTAAAGACCTAATTTTCGAGAGTTAGCTAGAAACCTCAAGTCAAAATCTGTCGCCAAGCACATATATGTAGGTATGTTTCGTCAGCAAGAATTGAGGATCCAGTTTCCAATCAGGCTGAGCATGTCACCATCTTCGGCTACATCTTCTGTCGTCACTTAACATGAGGCTATATTGAGTTCAAATGCTTTACCGTTTAAAGTATACAAGAAGATAAAAAGTAAATTATGAATACTTACAAAGGTTTCCTTCCCACTATAAACAGCAGACCGTCCACTAGGTAAGCTGGTAAGTAATGCGTCAGAGCAACGCTTATCTTGTGCGATATGAGAGAAGATTTCACACTCCCTCCTGGATACCACAAGGCTACCGTATAAGGATACTCATGAACCCACTTTTCTCCTGCAAATATACACATAGTAATCAAAAAGCCGTGGCGACCAACGAGATCTCAATAATCCACCACTAGTCCCCACTCACATACTGGCCTTCTCAAACAGAAACTGGATATGCCTCCTACCACCGCACTACCACCTTTCCTCTTTCGTAACTCAGCAAAGGTATATAAGGGAATACCAAATGCGGTTGGTGTTTCCAAGTCCGGTGAAGCTGTAAAAGCCGCAGCGGCTCTGTTTTAGGATAGGGCCCCTAAGGCTAACAGTGTAGTCAGTTCTAAAAAAAAAAAAACAGCGGTTGGTGTCGGCCTGCTCAACCACAAATTTTAAGAACATCCAAAAATTTTAATACTCCAAAATCCTATTATTAATAATACTCATTATATTTATTATCGCACAATTCTTTACTCACCTGCTTTTAAAATTTGATATAGAGAAATTTTTATAACTCTGGATAATGTCACATTGTAGACTTGGATTTCTTTAGGTCTGTAATAATATAATAATATTAACGATTTTTATTTTTATTCTGTAGTGCGATTTAAACTAATCATTTGGCTTGTGATCATCTACAAATTCGTTTAATATATGGTTAGATTTAAAATAAAATAAAAAACGTAACGTGTCTGCAAAATTTAATCGCAATCAGGTGAGAATAACTGCTTTAAAATTCAGTTGCAAGATTTGACCCGAACATACATACAAACACTGCAAATTAATTAAAAGCTTGTAAAAACACAATACTATGTCAGTTAAATTATCAATCATGGAGGAATATCATTGACTTATGTTCACCCGTCTAAAATTTCTTAATCGAATTTTAAAAAATCTAAAGTACAGAATCGTTGTACTTGAAGAAGTCTCAAACATATAATGCGGCATGAAGCGTGGTATGCACTAGTCGGGATATTACAAGTGTTTCCTTTAAATTACATATCAAAAGACTTACTTGTCCAATGCTGTGACGTAAGCAATCAATATGCAAGCATTCACGACGATATCAACAGAAATTACATCTAGATCATAGGACCCTTCAAAAAGCATACTTCTTATAACACCTGAAAGAAACCAATTACATTTCATATCAGAGTTATAGTTTTATAATTGTAGATATACTAATATGCCTCAATACTTTTACAATGGATGGCCGATTTGGGCCCAAATTTCTCGGGTGGAAATCACGCTTCGGAAGACGCAGAGCGTATAGACCGCCACAAGGTGGAACTGGTGAGAATTGCAACAACCAGTTCAATGCAAGCAGTGCAGGACTGGTTGTCGTGGCATTCTTTGGGGAAGTCCTATGGATGAATAGCTATCTGAATTCTTGTGCGCTTTTAGTTTCATATTTATTTCTATAAAATGTATCAGTCGAACATTAATCATTTAATTTCATGTAATTGCAAAAACATCACATAAAGTTGAAGCCTGCTACCCTATTGCCAATAGATTCATGAAAGTCGCAGGCACTTTAAAAGATTCTACAAACTTAACGCAAAGTAAGTTAAAATTTAAAATTAAGTTACTTTAGAATATAAATTATTTTTCAGAAGGAACTCCTAAAGATGACTGGTAGTAGCCCAGGGGTTTTATGGCTCACTACTCTAACCTTATACTATCTGAAAAAAATATGCCAGATAAATGCACAGTCTTTTAATCCCATTCTATAAAAACAAAGATGATGTAACTGAATTTAAGAATTTTTAAGCAATTAAAGTTATATCACATACTCTTGAAATATGGGAAACCGTGACTGTTAAAAGACTGACAAAATTATAGGTATAACATGTAACCATTGTGAATTTACGAAGGAAATCGGTACCGTAGATGTCATCTATAATATAAAAAATTTAATGGAAGATTATAAAGCCCAAAAAAAGACCTGCGTTAAGTATTTGTTAATTTTGAAAAAGCTTTTGATAGGATACCGCAGAAGCTAATATGGGATGCACTGCGCGCACAACTTGTTCCGGAGCAATATATCCTTGCTTTCCAAGCTATGTACACATTATACAAATACAAGTGATTAGTAAGTCCTGCTGCTTACATTAGTGCAGAGTTCAAAATAAGGGTGGGTGTCCGTCAAGGTTGAACACAGTTCTTTACTTTTAACATCGTCATAAACTATGTCACCGAAAATTTACAAAACCCAATTCCGGGGAATGTTTTATAGCTAAGTCTTATAGCTGAAACACTGCAGGTGCAAGATGATTTGATATCAAAGTACTTGGTATTCGAGCGTAAAAATCTTCAAAGCAGGCTAGCTAAAGCAGAATACTTACATTATGAGTTATCTAGATTAGTTAGGACAACATAGACACCTTCTATCAATGGCTTCTTAATAAAATTAGCTAATCTCTTTAAACTTGAACTTTTCGCTTGTATAATTAGGTTCATAATTTATCCGAAATTTCTTAGCTACTTCCGCCTGCAACAGCTCAACGCTCTTCAGATCAATAGCAGTTTTCGTGTTTCTTCAACATAGAAACGTATAATAAGTAAGACAATGATAATAATAATTAAGAAAAGTAATAAAAAATAATACTAATAAAATAATAGTAATACATAAAAAACTAAATTTTAAATTTGATTGACGAAGGCGTTACTTTACGAAAATCCAACGTAGTTCATTCTTGTCAGCTCTCTCCTGCAAACGGCAGGCGGAAGTGACTAAGAAATTTCAGATATTTTTTTTTAAATATAAAATAATATTTATAATTAAAAAAAACGTAAGGATAAATAACTAAAAAATACGATTAATATTTATGACATAAAATAATTAAAAAAGATGTTGCAGATGAGAGGTGAAACGACCACAATCGATAACACGTGTTTTGGCCCTTAATAAGGCATCCTCAGGTTCGGTCTTTAGCGACACTTCTCTAGAACTTTCCCTAATACATTTGAAATGGAAATAGGACGATAATTTTCTACTTTACTTCTAGAACCGTTTTTGTATAACGGTATAATAATGGTTTCTTTCCAATTGGAAGAAAAACAACAATACTTATTTACAGATAAATTGAATATTAGCCTTATAGGATGCGCTAATGCCATAGCGGTATATTATCGCTCCCAGATCCCTTTTTCAAGTCTAAAGAGTTAAGCACTTTGAAAACATCGTAGTGAGAAATGTCTAGTCTATCTACTGTGTTATATGGAATGAAATCCGAATTTGGTGTTTGTTGGTTACCCGAAGCAGGCTATATAAAAACGCTTTCAAAAAAGCTGTTGATACCATTACACAACTCTAACCCACTCGTATAAGTAATATTACCCAATGGCAACCTATTAGGATAGCCTGAATTTTTACTTCGCATTGATTTTGGATATTTTCATAAGTGCTTAGGGTCCTTTTTAATAACTTCCTGCATGTATATAGTATGACGTGTAAAACATTTAGTTTGTACCATCTTCTGCTTAGACCGAAATAAAGAGAATTCATCACAGTCACGGGGATTCCCAAATCGCTTCCATTTTTTGTAGCATCTCAATTTATTATTTACTATATGTATTACTGAGCTAGTATACCAAACTGGATACGAGTTTTTTTTAAGGGTTTTTGGTACTGTTTGTTTGATTACCTCGTCCAACACTGTATATAATTTGTTTACAACTTCATGTATTGAGTTTAAAGAAGTTAAACACAGCCAAACATTCGTACTTATTAAGCTATTGATTGTTTTATAGTCTACATCGTAGAAATTACATTTTGTAACTGGCTTCAAAACGAAGGTTCGGAAATACATATGAACAGTTCTTCAATCATTTTGAACTATACCTACATAATCCGAATAGTAATAAAAGCAGCGTGATCACTTTCCTTTTTCAAGATTGTACCAAAAATTTAGCTAATTTCTACTAAATCTACTAACATCCAATTGAAAATACTACTATGTCATACATCGCTCTATAAACACATCAGACCGCTTTCTAACCGTTTTTTTTTTTTTTTGTGTAGCAAAAATATAGATAGAATAGAATTTAGAATTACCTGTACCAGCACCCACATAAATACCAACAGGCCCATTTAAATTATCCACCCATCCTGGGAATGGCTCTTTCCAAACAGGAGTTACTGGAAAGCAAAATATTGTTAATTATAAATAATTTTATTTTAATGTTCATTAAACACATTATCAAAAGTTGTTACTTTCAGAATCCGTCTGGTTGTTTCTTTTCCACGTTTGTTTTTCAAGTAAACCGTAAAATCATACTGAAATGAATTTTAGCAGTGAATTTAATATCTATCTACTTTATGATTCAAGCTGTTCGGGAACATAAATTGGTTGGTGGTATGCAAAAATATTTTCTTTTCTAAGTACCCTATATTAAATGACCGGTTACTTGCGCGTGGGAGTCGGATGAATACTGGAGCGGCGACTGACGTCTAACGACACAGGTTTTAACTATTTCGGTATTCCGGTATCCAGCCGGATAGTCAAGACAGGGCCGGATAGGCCGGATACCAGATATCCGTTTCGGTCTAGTGTTTGAAGAAAAGTGATTTGGAAGTACTCATTCTTCACCATCGACGACATAAGGCTGCGAAGGTAAAGGAGCCTGCATCCCAGATACAGTGTATCATATTTGGCGACTATTTTGTGATATCTACTTCTAACCAATTTTAAAATACAGCCCACTTAACCACAGAAGTAGAATATCAAACCGTGGTGTAAGTGGTGGTTGCCACAAGTCATAGCAAGTATAAATACAAAGAAAACTCACCAATAGACGGTCTTGCTATAGCCAAAGGAAACTTGCTTGCATACTCTGCAACTAGGTCTTCAGTGATCGCCTTTGTATAGGAATAAGTGTTCGGTTCTGAAGATATAAGTCTAAAAGGAGAGAATGTTAATTCTAGATTTAAACGGAGAAATACATTTTGAAATTCCTAACTAATTACCTATTTTACTAAACGAACAGCATCATCTTCTTTCCCCTGGTCCTACTTAAGTAGGGTCGGCACAACATGTTTTCTTCTTCCATTCTACTTTATCAAATATCATCTCAGTATTCACACCTTTTATATGCATATCATTCTAGATATTCAACAACATACTCGATTATTTTTCATTGATACAACACAAGGACGAGAAATCTTCACTTTCATCAAATTGAGTTAATTCAACTTTCCATAAATAATTTAAATCAGTTCTAATATATGTCAGTTCATTAAAACATAAATCTTCGTCAGGACTATACTATTGAAGACATTCATAGTTGCAATGACTCACTTCGGTTCTAAATAGTCCAGTGTCTCCTTGTCCATCCACCCCACAATATCCATGATTCGACGTGGACTGTGAACGGGTTTATACAGCTTCTCCTCGAGGACATCCAACTGACAGCGAGTGAACGCTGTTGATAGATGCACGAAGGCCTGAAATATGCATTTACGATAAACTAGTCCAGCATTCAGGATATTATTATACACATGCGATGCCGCGAGGATCCGAACGTGTTTATAACGCACTAATTATTTCATCTCTTAATTTTGATTTGTCTTTTATTAGAAATTCTAATAAACCATCAATTTATGGAATAACAAATACTTCACGTCTTCTAAGTTTTGTTAAAATCTATTATTAATTCATATTAATTAATTTTATTAATATTATATTAATAATATAAAATAAAATAATTAATAATATATAAAAATAATAATAATTAATATTATATTAATAAAATTATTACTTAAAATCAAAGAACATAATTTTACCTGTAAATTCTTCATGCTCATAGCAAGAGAAAGCAGTCGGTATGTTCCAGTTATGTTCATATTCACAGCTTCCTTTAACTTCTGATCAAATCTGAAAAACAAATTTATACTATCTATACAAAAACGTATTATGAAGCTGAAGAGTTTGTTTGTTTCTTTGGTTGAACGCGCTAATCTCAGTAACTACTAGTACGAATGGAAAAATTATTTTAGTGTCAGATAGAAAATTTATTGATGAAGGCTATAGGCTATATAATATCACGCTACGACCAATAGGAGCAGAGCATCAATGAAAAACGTTGCAAAAATGGGGAAAATCTATTCCTTTTGAGAGCTTAGATTGCGTGCTCTGCGTAAATGGTTAAAGTTACGTAACAATAATGGGTGACGGAAATTTTTCCCTTATAACTTTTAAGGTTTACTCAATATAACCTTTTTTAATGTAATAAAATTTGTACTAAAATAATGAATAATTTTCGAAGATGTTTTTATAAACATGGTATTAATCCTCATCGAAATAAATACGTTATTCATGACAAGAATTTATTTTTGGACGAAATTGCTCTTTAAATCTATGATAGCGGATTCACGAGGAATAGTATATGCTATCTAACATTAGGCTACAACTCTCAGCTAGTCTTAAATATTAAGTTTTCATAAGTGAGTCGATAGTAGAGGCGCTCATCAACCGATTTATCCGCGTACGCTGGCGTAATGGCTACTAAACGTAAATGCTCTACAAAACTATAGGTTATTAGTATAATAAAAAAGCTAAAAAAACCCGCGATAACATATGTCTATCTCTTACACATTAGCCAATATAAGACATTTTGTGACAAAAATTTGTTAAGTATTAAAAAGTGATTTATGAGCTTATTTTTGAAGCATGGCGTATTTATCCTTACGAACAAAAGTTACTTCATCATAAAGAAAATTTTATGAAGATAAACTTTGACCTTGACTATATTAATTGGAGACATAGTTTAGGAGATAATGAAAAATTAAAACAACCTGTACTTGAAGGAAGTGAGAACAATAATTATAATAGGCTATACGGGTGCGTTGGTGGTTTGTCGGATAAAGTTAACACGGGTGAAACCGTGGGGCACAGCTAGTACTCTATAAATCTTAAAAAATATTTAAAGATTAAATAAGTTGCACTCGAAGTTCCATATAATGAAACACTTTTTTGAGTACCTACTTGATAAATATAAGGTACAAAGGTTAATTTTTTGTCAAATACGATCCCCAAATCCTTGATAAATTCTACCTCTTCTATCAATATAATGTGATCTGTAATGCTATATAATGATGGTATGAAATTATTATGTACGCATTTTTGGAAATAAGACATATGAAATTAATTTTATGCTTAACGAGAAATCTAAGATCTTGTTGCAATAGAGAAAGCATCTTCAATATTATCTATATTTTTTAAATCACCTGAATACAGTATTGGTGTTGAGTTATAAAAGCAAAAAGAATCGTCATCATATTGAATGTTGGGCCAAATTGCGTCCTTGTGGGACTCCTGACGTTATCGTTTTGCAGATTGAAAACCTTTGACTACAGCTTAAAAATCACATTCTATGACACAAAACCTTATCCAACTTTTCCCTATCTAGCTCAGCAAAGGTACTCTCACTCAAAATAATGATAATATATTGACCTCAGAAGAATTTTGTCTTATCTGACATTGGTTCATGAGTTCATTGGATTCCACGAGTTTGCTACTGTGGGGGTTAGGACTGCAGTGTTTTCATTGAGGCACACTTTTAGGTTCAATGTTTTATTATAATTTATTACAAAGTTGGTTTTATATTAAATGTTTTGTTATAGTTTAATGTTAATTGTTTGGTTGTGGCAACCTGGTGCCGACCGATGCGCTCGTTTGAGGCGCTTGTTGAAGTGCGACTGATCGTGAGTTTATTGCGAGTTTACCCCCGAACCCGATGTTCGGTTACATCAGACCGAACATGCTCCGGGCTAATAAAGATGACAATGATGAAGTCAATACTATTTAAATGATAAGGAAATTACAAGCTAGAATACGTGAGAAGTTACAAAATTAATACAATTCACGCAGACAATAATTCCACTGTTTACACTAAATATAAAAACATAATGTCTCTAAAATATACGTTCGCGCGGTATAGGAGAACACGATTCATTAACACGTTTCACTTTTATTTCACTATAATGACTGGGTTGACGGTCAACTATGTTTCGCGCACTTTCGGCACTTGTCGTTAAATGGACCGCACTAACACTACCAACACTGGTTGTTGCTGGCCAAAGCTCGATATCGGCACTCTGACTCGCCCCGACAGTAATAAGAGCTCGTTGTGAGCGCCGTCGCCGCCATCTCCAGAAGAGCACACCCGCTGCTGCTGCGCAAGCGCCCACTGTCAGGTAACTCACCGAATACAGGTGAATATCGTGGGGCGATAGAGTTTGTTGTAGATTCACTTGACTTTTCTTCATCTGTTTAATGTCTTGATGCAGATTTTGTAAGGCGTTTTCTAGTTCATTAGATTCAGACATGTTCTGAATGATTTCAGAGGGTATACTCGTATTAATGAGGTAATTTAATTGATCTATTTGAGGTATATGCACATCAAAATTTAGTTCAACAGTATTTTCGTAATATTTTTGCATGTGTATGGTAAAATCATCACCTTTCAGTATACAGCCCTGTTCTAGATAAATAATACCAGCTTGTTGTAGTGATTCCACAGTTATTCGATCGTTGCAAATAATTTTTACGGTGTAGTTTTGACAGCAATAATACAAATACTGCGATGGGTTGGTTAGAGGTATCCATTTATTTGTACATCTGGACCTCTGGACCTTACATTCACCAGTAGAATGTTCGGTATCACAAAATTTATTCTTATTGTCGAGACGATAAATTGGTTTCTTTATGTTGCATATAAGATTCTCTTCTTGTTTCATACATGAAGCTAGTTCTTCTGAAGTTAATGATAAATAAATATCCTTTTTTAAATTGGTTGCAATAAATACTGATATAGGTTTTAACTCTAGCATATCAAAACCAAGTTGATGGGGAACCGATAAGATTTTGTATAGATCGCAACGAAACATGAAGATAGGAGATTTGGTTGTAATACAAGACGGTAACATTCCAGCGGGGAAATGGCCAATGGGAAGGGTGATAGACCTGCATCCCGTAAATGATGCCATTTATTTCTAGCTGTTAGTTGACTGAGATACTCAATCTTCCATTTCTTCCAAATATCTTTAAAAATCTCACTAGTTAAATGCCATTTTGTTCTTGCATCGTCTCTTGTTTCTATAACGGTTAAGCCTGATCTTCCTGTTAAAAAGTGTGCTGGTGACAAGTAATCTAAATCGTCTATATTCTCATTAAGTGAACACAAGGGTCTAGAGTTCAAACAAGCCTCTAATTGTGTTAGGACAGTGGTAAATTCTTCAAAAGTGAGTCTCTGCTCTCCCACTACTCTTTTGAGATGATGTTTTAAGCTTCTAACGGCCCTTTCCCATAAACCTCCAGCACTGGGCCACGAGGGGGCGTTAAAATGCCATTCTATGTTCATTTCAATAATCTCTGTTATACCGCTTTCACTAAAAAGCTGTTGTAGATGTTCGTATTCTTCACGTAACATTCTGTTTGCACCGATGAAGTTTGTTCCCTGATCACTATATAAGTGATGAGGTGTACCTCTCCGTGCCGACATACGCCTTAGTGCGGCAAGAAAGGCGGAGCAAGTAAGATCCGATACAAGCTCCAAATGTATTGCTTTAGTGACCATACATACAAAGACAGCTACATATCCTTTTGTTGTTGCAGCTCCTCTGCCTTTGTTCAATTTTATATGCACGAACCCTGTAAAATCGACCCCGGTATGGAAAAAGGGTGGCGCAGGATTGCTTCGCGCTTGTGGAAGGATACCCATTAATTGAGTTTGCTTTGATGTTTCCTGTTTTCGACAAATAACACACTTTCTTATTTGCCTTTTAGTGGTGTTCATTCCACTAATAATCCAATATTGTTGTCTAAGAGTGGCCAAGGTTAAACGAGGTCCCCCGTGAAATGTTAAATGATGTGCTTCTTCAATTAAAAGTTCAGCCCGACGACTGTTGTTGGGGATTATTTTCGGATGTTTCATTTCGTCACTTATGTTTGCATTTCTTAAACGACCCCCAACTCGTAATGTACCTTCATTATCAATAAATGGGTTTAAATTTAATAGTCTACTTTTCATAGAAACTCTGCCTTGCTTTCGTAATTTGTCCATGTCTGCTTGA
This sequence comes from Saturnia japonica, assembly GCA_033032175.1. NCBI lineage: Eukaryota > Metazoa > Arthropoda > Insecta > Lepidoptera > Saturniidae > Saturnia > Saturnia japonica. The sequence goes on along the minus strand of CM065333.1, from coordinate 8,212,239 downwards.
AACTCAATTCCTTGAATATATTTTATAATGACTAATTTAGTCTTACGTAATTCTTGTAATGGTAGGTAGCGAGGTAACTGTTTACGCTGCGAAATAGGTGTCAATATTCTATATACCCAAGCCAGAGTTCTTGTTACTTTTATAAATGAATTATATTTTGTTAGTAAAATATCGATAATGTTACCGTTTCTTTGTTGAATGATGCAAACGTTTTTGTTTTTTAAGTTTTTTACCTCTTCTTCAGTTTTGTATAACTGTTGTTGTGGAGACTCATTAACGTTATAGTTTGGAATCCACGCTGGCCCTTGCCACCATATAGGATGTTCTTTAAATCGAGTGGGTGTGATACCTCGGCTAGCACAGTCTGCAGGGTTGTCATTTGACTTTACATAACGCCAGCAATTGGGAGGCATAATTTTTGTTATAGCGTCTACTCTATTCGCTACAAATGGTCGCCAGCGACTTGGTTCACTCTGCAGCCAGCCCAGCACTACCATAGAATCACACCAACCAAATATTTTAAATTTACAGTTGGTTATACTTTGCTGAATTTTAATAATAAGTTTTGATAATAAATACGCACCGCATAATTCTATACGCGGAAGTGTTAAAGCTTTTTTATGTGGCACAAGTTTTGATTTTGCGGCGATTAATACTATGTTATGTTGATGATGAATACGTGCATATAGGACTGACGCATATGCGTCCATTGAAGCGTCACAAAAGCCGTGAAGTTCTATTAAATCATTTTGAGAACTTAATATCCATCTTGGAATTTCACACTGCTTTATTTTACGTATGTCCGCTTTTAACTTATTCCAGTCGCTCTTTATGTTATCAGATACTTCGTCGTCCCACTGCATTTTGTTTATCCATAATTTTTGAAATAATAGTTTTAATTTAGTTGATAGTGGAGTAAGCCATCCTAGGGGATCAAACACTTTGGATATTTGTGAAAGTAATGTACGTTTAGTGACTTTGGAATCTGTTTCGGGAAAATCAAATTCGAACTTAAACATATCTGATTTTGAGTTCCAATATAAACCCAAAGTTTTTTGGGTGTCTTCGTTTTTAAAGTTAAATATAGTTTCTCCTTGAACTCTTTCTTCTGTTACGTCTTCTAAAAGACCTTGGTTGTTTGAAGACCACTTTCGTAAATTAAATCCTCCTGATTTCAGTAAGTTAACTAAATCGTTAATAAGCTGTCTGCCTGAGATGATGTCATAGGTGCCATGGATTAAATCATCCATGTAAAACGATGTGTCCAGTACAGCGGACGCTTCCGGGAATTTATTTCGTTCGTCGAAGGCCAACCTCTTAAGGGTCATCATGGCCAAAAATGGAGCTGCTTTCATACCGTAAGTGACCGTTGTTAATTTATAAGATTGTATAGGCTTTTCGGTAGTATTGCGCCATACTATTTTTTGGTAAGGTTGATCTAAATGATTGACTAAAATTTGTCGATACATCTTTTTGATGTCGGCGGTGAACACGAACGGATACTGTCTCCATTTCAATAACAACGATTGTAAATCCTGTTGAAGATTGGGTTCCGTATACATTATGTCGTTTAAGCTGACTCCTGTTGAAGTTTTGGCAGACGCATTAAAAACAACTCTGTATTTGGTTGTGCTTGACTCTTCCCGTTGAATGCCATGATGTGGCAAATAATATTCTGGTTCAGTACTGCCTATAGCCGGCACCATATGTTTTAATAAAATGTATTCATTCATAAATGTTTTATATTGTGTAGATAAATGATCTTGTTTTTGTAGTTTACGCTCTAAATTTTTGAATTGAGCTAAGGCCATAGGTTTTGAATGGCCTAGTTTATGCTTCAAATCTTCTTTAATGGGTAATCGGATTTCGTAACGACCATCTCGGTTACGTGTTGTGGTTGTAGAATATATATTAATGCATTCTTCCTCTTCTAGTGAAAAATGCGACTGTTGTTCGTAAATTTCTTCAACTTCCCAAAATTTATGAATCTCGTCATATTGTTTAACACTACGTTACACTGATATGTTTTTACATTTCCGCATAATAACCAGCCTAGATGAGTTTGTTGTGCAATAGGCTGATGCGGTGTTTCACTTTTTATAATTCCTCCCAATATAATGTAAGAATAAATATCAGCACCGAATAATAAGTCAACGGGTTGACTTTTATAAAATTCCGGATCAGCTAAATTTATGTTTTCAATAATAGTCCACTTTGGCTTTGAGAAAGATTTGTTAGGAAGACGTTTAATTAAATTATTCATTATGAACACTTCTGTATGGAATGTGAAGTCGTTGTACATTGATTGGCACTCTAAGTTTATTACTCCCTTACAGTTGTTTTCTTTTTCACCTACCCCGAAAATAACTCCTTTACAGATTTGTCTTTTAAGGCCTAACAACTGTGCTGCCTTCTCTGTTATAAGTGAAATTTGAGAACCCTGATCAATAAGAGCTCGTAAGTTATAATATGTGCCGTCTACAGATTTTACTTTTAATAAAGCAGTGGAAAGTAAAATCTCCGAGTTATCACTCTGTGATACATTTGAAGTGCTAGTTGTGTTTTCAAATCCTTTACTTGTTGGTTTCGTAGAATGAGTACCCGAGGTCGGTGGCTTAGATTTCATAAACGCCGCATGTAACAAAGTATTATGCGGCGATGGGCATTTGAGACATGTTTTGTTAGAAGTACATTTATTTCCATTGTGAGTAAATAAGCAATTGGTGCACAATTGCAACTTATATGCAGTTTTTAGCCTTTGTTCATCAGGCATTTCCAAGTAAGTTGAGCAATTATAAATTCCGTGTTTGTTATTACAAAGCGGACACTTGATATTAGATACGTGGAAAGATTTCGAAATTGTTTTATGTTCATTGTTATATTTATAAGAATTGTTACCGTAGTATAATGGTTTTGAATAAGGTTTTTTATAATTTGTAGATGTTTGATTATAATTTGTTTGATGTATAAATCTTTGTGTAGTATTTTCTTGCTTGCGCCGGGCAGTTTCCAACGTAATAAACTTTTCTTCTAAAAACTCCTTAAGTGATGGCAATTCCTTAGCGTCGTTCAATGATCCCAAGTAATCGGTATACGTCTCGGAATCCAATTTTTAGCACAATATATGTACTAGGAGAGGATCCCAAGATGTTATGTCGATCCCTAGGTTTTTTACAGCGTTCAAACTTTCCAATGTTGTATCGTGCATTTTCTTAATTGACTGTAAAGATTGATGTTGTACGTTTGGTAGTGATAAGAGAGGATTTATATGGGAAGAAAATATGAGTTTTTTATTGTTATAACGTTGATTCAGAATGTCCCAGCAAATTGCGTAGTTGTCGGAACTTATTTGTAGATGTTGGATTAGTTTTTCCGCCTCTCCGCGGACTTTGCTCTTAAGGAACTGCATTTTTTGAGCACTTGATAAGGAGTTGTTACTGTGAATTGCTTCGTTAAATAAATCTTTAAAAGATACCCATTGATTATAGTTGCCGCTGAAGACTGGTATTTCCAGTTGCGGTGTAGATTTTTCACGATGATTCGTAGACCACATTTGTACGTTTAAGGCCTTTTTAAGTGTGTTAAATTTTTGTTCGTATTTATTATACATGTTTTCGTACATTTGATTTTCACCGTTTAATTCCATGTCGATTTCCCAGTGAAGAGAATCGATTGTTGACCATCTTGTTTGTAGTGACTTTAGAGCGTCTTCGAACTCCCACTTGTCCGAGATCACACTTAAGTTAATGTTAGACGTGGTACGTACGAAAGCTTTAAAGTTAGCGTATTGTTTACGCATTAGGTCGTCAAGGTGACTGTTAGTGCCTTGATTTAAGGTTAAAATTGGAGGTGCCCTTGACTCTCTTTCGGAGCCCAGGTCGTCTCTCGCGGACTGTAGGACTCCTTGTTCCTCCTCCTGAGACTGTTCTTGTTGAACCGATGATGGGTTTTGTAATTTGGATAAAAGCTGTTGGTATTGTTGATTTATTAGGGCTTTGGTAGCTTCGTATACTGTTTTGGTGTTGTCATACTGTTTACTTTCATAATATGTGTGGGTTGTAGGTAATTCTGAGTTAATAATACGAGTATGATTTTTAAGAAATTCCTTCCAATACTCTTCTAAAATGTTTATACGCCTTTTAAAATAATCTACTGTTTTACGGCCTTCACCATCTTTTTTAATGTTAGTGCTAGTTTTAATAATGTGGTCGTAGATCATTGATTAAGTATCAATCAGTTGTTCCGCCATCGTTGTTGTTATTAAATGTAAAAAAAATAAAAAGGAAATATATTACTTGTTAAAATGTTGATGTTGGTGTTGAACTTGAATGTCCAATTAATGTTCTTCTTGCTGTTTTTGACCCTGTATGGCCTAAATGTAATTTTCGATGGTGATTTGTTGTTGAAGCACTGCAATCCTTTCACTCACTGTTTATGCTTTTGTTTGCTAGTCCGTTTTACCCACACTCACGAAATTTTGTTATTACGCACTGAATGGATAACGGCCGAAGGACCATTATATTTGGGGGTTAGGACTGCAGTGTTTTCATTGAGGCACACTTTTAGGTTCAATGTTTTATTATAATTTATTACAAAGTTGGTTTTATATTAAATGTTTTGTTATAGTTTAATGTTAATTGTTTGGTTGTGGCAATCTGGTGCCGACCGATGCGCTCGTTTGAGGCGCTTGTTGAAGTGCGACTGATCGTGAGTTTATTGCGAGTTTACTCGAACCCGATGTTCGGTTACATCAGACCGAACAGCTACTGTCAGAAATACGAAAATGTATACTCTTGAATGTGGATACCTTAAACAAAATAACTTTAATGTAATTTTAAGTACTGATAAATAAAAAACGAACCTGACACAAGCAGCACTGTGAAAAATTATTTGGCACTCTCTCTGCAGCATTTCATTATCTTCATCAGAAATGCCAAGCCCATCCACTGTTATGTCACCATCAATGAACTTCAACTTTTTAAAAGCATCTTGGTTCTCTCGTCTCACGAGATCAAAAACCTGTAATGTACGATGTATAGTATAACTAAGAATAATTTTAGGTTTTAATATTTAATATTGGGCTTAGAATTATTGGACATGCAATTAGTGTTAAAATTGAAGACAATAATCAAGACGAAGCTTCTTCTGTTTCTGTTTTTTTTTAAATAATATTTTCTATTTGATATATGGTAATAACATTCCAAGCTATCAAAACTCTACTTCTGCAAGAATTTTGAGTTAGCACTTTGTTTAATTATATCACAGAGAGGACGTGAGCCGCCTTTCAAAAAAGTAGTTGCAATGTTGTCTCATAACATAAAAGCAACATTTATAAGTAGTTTGATTTGAATATAACTCTCAGATTACTATGATACAGATGCTTAAAATATTTGAAGATACCTTGTTACTGCAAAGATCATGAAGACGTTCTTCGCACGATTGCCCTTTCTTCGGTCGCATCAGAAGGCATATAGTTTTTACATCTGGACAACTTCGAAGTAGCTTTTCCACAAGGATCTGCAATGAGGGGAAGAGTTGTAAGAGAGTTCACAACATGTCACTTTCTTCTTCTTACTGCTCGTATCCCATCTCTGAACTCGCTACCCGTACAAGTATATCCTCTTAACGCAACATGTCAGTCTACAATTGAAAATTTAATAGAGACTGTTTATTATCTTTGGAGAGAAAGAAGAAATGTCACGTGTCAGTCATAGCGAACAGTTGACCACAGAGATCAGGTGTAGTAAAGAAATAAACACAAGCCGGTTAGCGCCACCTATCGTACAAATGTTACATACACACTGGCATTGATACTTCTTGTTCTTGTTCTTGTTTGCTCGCGTTGCGTATATTATAGAAAAGTGTTATTGTTGGATTCAATATATTTAACTATAAAACTAAAGCTTCTAGCTCTGCTGTTTTATTTCTACATCAGGCCCCTTTCTAGGCCGATTATAACATATGCACAATAATACAGAATGAAGCAATGAAGGAGTAAAAGGACTAACCAGGCTACAGCTTTACTGAATTTTGGAGGCCCCCTCTTTGCATACTTGTGTTTCAGCACGCACCATTCAACGATCATTAATCAATTTTAGCGTTAAATTTTTTTTATTACATTTGGAAAATCTCGCAATCATTTTTAATGATCGCCGTTCCACGTCAGAGAAAGAGTAGGGAAGAAAGGGCAATTTAAGCCTACACACCGTCGAAGCAATAGCAACTGAAAGCCGGCTTGATCACAACTTTATAGGACGTTCGACACCCTGTTCTGACCGTTGGTTTTGGATTATTATTTATGTAAAATCAATTTCAATTTATTTTGTCATAATTATACTAATCTATGTGTGAAAACGTTAAAGTAGTATAATATGTATAAATAATGTAACTAGCGATCGCCCTAAGGTCGAAATTTGACCAGCGACTTTTTGATCATAGACTATTTTCTCTTTGTCATTTACAGTATTCATAAACAATGAGTATTATCTACATCACTTGTTGTCACTTTTCATTGAATGACATTGTCAATATTTTAGGGAGTCTACGTTCAAGGGCACTGGTTGTTTTAGGATTCCCAGTATTAATTTATTTTATTTAATATATTAGTAACAGATATTATAGATAAATTTTAGCTTTCTGCACTCCTTCTCCATATAAACTTTAACGATGCCAAATCTCGCAGTCTGTCGTGCACGCAATACTCTTAAAAAGGTGCCGAAAGCTTTTGCTTTACGTATTAATATATAGATTACTTTAAAGCCACGTGTCTCCCAATAAACACTCATCCCTTCCACCATAATCTACAACCTAAACTCACCTTGCCGATAAAGCCAGTACCTCCGGTGATTAAGATAGTCTTCCCAGCGTAGAATTCTGGCACTGTTGGACTCATATCGGTTCTGAAATAAAAAAATTATTGTACAATAACTATGCTCATATATTACGTGGTTTAAATAAAAATATCCGGGCGACCGAGCTGTGCTCGGTGTCTTATATACAAAAAAAAACATCTATCTGGCACAACAACAACTACAATTTAGTTTATTGTTGTATGTATATATTATTTGCGTGTACTAGAACGAGTTGAATCGCTGTCTCGGCATAAACCAGTTCTGGTTTTTTTGGGACATTTCGATAAAATATTTATGGTTTTTTTTTGTTAAATAAACTGTAAAAAAATTATAAACTTGGAATATAGTATATTATATAAATGTAAAGTTTCAGCGAAATCGTTGGAGCCGTTTCCGAGAAACAATTACACATATATACAAAATTTGCTCATTTAATATAATAAGATATAGTTTTATTGACAGCAAAATACAGCATCATTATTTTATAACTATATTATTGAGCTTAGTACTTAAACGAATCTTTTATTCTTCGGAATTCTTACACAGAAATCGAATGATAAACAGACTTGTGGGGGAATTAATAAAAATCCACATTCCAGGTATATTAACTTTTAGGACCCAGTAACAATAATTATTAATAAAAATAAACCCTGCAAATGCCCCACTGCTAGGCAAAGAGACCTCTTCTCGTAAGAAAACAAGAGCGTAATCATTTACACACTACATTTTACATTTACATTTACATTTTTGTATTTACATTTACACACGATGTTTTGGCGAATTCATACTCCGAGAAATCAACAGTTCTTTATTTTCTTACATACAGTGGTACTGCAAGATCATTTCTCAAGCGTTCATATTTGTTGGCAATGTTTCCTTCCCCTTCAAAGTGTTACTAGTATGTAGTATCAGATTTGCCTTACCCAATGTAAGACGTGTTGAGAGTAATATTAAGATAGAAGAAAACAGTTGGCTTGGTTGATAATACTGTATTCTTAGGCATCACAATAGATGCAAAATTACAATGGGGTCCTCACATTAAAACTTTGGCAGGGAAATTAAGCTCCGCTGCATACGCAGTGCGTAAGATTCGCCAGTTAACTGATATTGCTACTGCTAGGCTTGTCTACTTCGCTTACTTCCACATTTTAATGTCCTACAGTATTTTACTGTCGGGTTCAGCAGCAGAGATATACAAAAACAGGTTGTTGCAGCCGCGTAATTTAAAACCATTACCAATAAAAGTCGGTAGTTTATATTTGTTTTTTTTTTCGTCGTTAAAATTATGATTTCCAGTGGGGGTAGTTTGTTTCGATTTGTCGTTTTTGCACCGGCTCTCGCGACACTCTCGTGGGAACACCGTCGCATCCGCACGGTGCAAAACTCGTGTACCTCGGACATATCCTCATTATCCTCGTGCTCCAGAACTGTGAACCATCAAGCCAGTGTGTGTATGCAGTGGGTGCGTGAAGATTCAGGACTTTTGAATACAAATAGCTGAACCACGTCGGCGCCGTTCAGCAATTACAATAGAACGCAGTAACGTCGAGTTGGTATGACATTGTGAATATACTTCCTTCGCTGGTATATTTTTTATCGTAATTTCGTTATTCGTTTCGTCTCGCAGGTTGATTCTATATTCGCGAAGGATCAACCATAGGTAGTTCTGTTAGGACTTGACTACAAAGATCCGATTATGTTAAAAGAATACTTTATTAACTCTTACATACATGCTTAGGTGAAGACAATTTGTTTGAAACAGAACATTCATTTTCAAAAATCAAACGTCACCATAGACTATTTTACTGACTACAACAAGTTCAAGCAATTTACGATATGGGACCACACGAATCATTGAGGAATAACTTTCAAGAATTTAGTATCTTAACTTTGCCTTGCCTATTGAATATCTAATGTATGTAGGATTAAGTTTCTGAACTAATATAAGATTGTATTTCTAAACGGAACATATTGATTCAACGAGTGTTCAGGTCATTCAAACGATTCATTAACGAAGACGTAATAATTATTAAGACGAACGGCGTTGTAATGTAGCTAATAAGGTCTTTCCGTGTAAAATAAAAAGATTACAAAGTATAACATAATTGAGCCTATAATTGACGAGCCCCCCTACATGTATGTTGGGAAAAATTAAGACAATTTTAAACTTGTAACTAACAAGCACAATTTCAATACGATAAATAAATATAAAATAGTCATTCCATCTTTTAGACTTGATAATACATCTTTGAGCCAATTATTTCAATTCGTTCATTTTCTTGATTTTAGGGTCAGAATGAAATCGGACGCACCGACATCTTGTGATATGTTTCCTTTCTAATACCAATTGGCTGACGAAACTGTAGCGTCATACGACGTCACTGTTGGAGGGACATCGCTGCCACCCCTTACCAACATGAATGAGATCGACTCGCTCGAGTGTGTGTGACGACACGAAATTACGTCGAAATACGTTGACCGATTGTTCTCGCGGTTGTACGACCGCGCCGCTTTGTGTGTGCATTTTCTTTAAAATAATATACCATCCGTTAATATAGTGAAGAACATTTATCGAGGTTAAACACGCTTGTGTGCAGCGTTGGGATTACTGAAATATCGAAGCTCCAGTTTGGATTGGGAAAGGAAGCAGTTTCGGGAGTTCAAGGTTAGTGGATGATGTTTCTTCCAATATAATCAATAGGATGTAATAATTGAAATAGTTGTCTGTCGTCGATTGCTCACTGAGCTATATTATCGAAGGCTGTACCAGACTAGGAGGCCTGCCTCCTAATAAACAGCCTATACCTCCTAACTCCTCCTCCTGCAACTTAATTTTAAAACAGCCGCTCCATGTGGTATGTGAGGGAAGGACACGGAGGACCGCAAAATTAACTCCTCGTATACACAATACAAATAAAAGTTTTTTTTAGGTAATTGTGTTAGATTCTATAATAAACTTCTTAAGCACATTACCGATTTGCCGGATAATGAGTTCAAGAATCATGTTGAGCCGGTTTTATTGTTAAAGGGGTATTATAGGGTGGCTGATTACGCGAATGATGGTGATATCTGGATGTGATTTCCTCTTTGTACATCTACTGAAAATAATAATATATGTATATAACTAAATACTGTAAAAACTATTAAAAAAAGGAAATAAGATGTCGATAAACCCGATTGAGTTTGTTGTCGGTTCTTCTCGATGACTGGGATGTTTTCCGAACCGGTTGAGGCGTTTTGAAATTCATAAGTGCCTTCGTAGGGCCTGAATTGAATAAAAGATTTTTCGACTTTGATTTTTTGATTTTTAAATTATTAAATTTATGAGTATTTCAAAAGATTAGTTATTAGTGTTGGGAACACCAACAGAGAATTATTGGAGTGGTAACACTGCATTGTCGGTTGCTTAGATACGGATTGCTTTTAATGACAGATGTTTTTTTAAGCTCTGAACTATAAAATGTAATCTTGATTTAAGTGATTTTTACATATAAAGTCAGTTTTATTCACACAGTGTTTAGCTTATTTGATTCAATCATCGTACCACTATCTCTTCCAACATATATTTTGTGGTCCTTCGAGCCGGATATATACATATAGTAGGGTTCAAAACTGCAGACATAGAATTGATATTTAACCTGTTTAAACCACTCGGCTACCACTATCTAAATAGTGGTATTGAACTACTATGACCGTACTGTCAAAATTTTTGAGACAATTAACATTTTATACTTAAAAGTAGTTATAGTCGTAGATATTTGATACAGTCAACTATTTTTCCCACATTTTGCTGTCCTTCACCTGTTGTTATAAATATGTACAGTAATATCACAATTGTATCTGAATTATTTATTAGGCACAAAGGGAAACTTTTTTTTTTTGCAATACAGGTATGCGCTTGGCCTCAATCTTGCCTGATGGAAAGCAAAGATAAGGCCAACGATGCATCGCGCTTACCTATTAAATGCCTATTCACTCTTCGCTTGAATAATCCCAAGTGGATTAGGTGGATGGGAAAACAGACGACGGGAGTGAATTTCACTCCTTTGCCGTTCGCATAATGAACGACGAAGCATAACGCATCGTGCGAATCAGGGGAATTTCCACTACATAAGGGTGGAACCATTCACGGCGTCTAGTTGTCCTATGGTGGAACAGTTTGGGCGGAATTAAATCGTGTAATTCTTTTGCACACTCTCCAAAGTGCAACCTGTAAAACACTGAGAGGCAAGCTACCTTACGACGATGCTCTAGACTGAGCATTTGCCGTCAACAGTGCTTCATCTCCAACAAGTCGACGAGCTCGGCGCTCAATGGAATCGAGAGTGGTCAACTCATATTTGGCTGATCCATCCCATAGGTGACAGCAATATTCCACACAAGAGCGTACTTGTGCTTGATACAAGCTAAGAAGCTGGTTCGGTATGAAATACCACCTAACCTTGAAGCGGATCTCCAATTTCTAGGCAGCTGTTCTCACCTTTATTTTGATCGAACGCCCAAAGTTAAGATCAGATGTTAGTTGGACCCCAAGGAGCTCAAGATTGTCAACCTGAAGGGAAGCCCCCCGAAAAGTAGGAGTCAGGAAAAATGGAGTCTGTTTAGCTGAGGACAGACACGCTTGTGTTTGTTCAGCTTTAAACCTGACCAAGTTCGCATCACCCTAGTCGCATATGAACCTATGGTTCAAATTCAAGCGTTCGACCATGGCATCTTTCTCATTACAGACTTCCTGTAAATTATCCTGCGGATTGGATAAGTACCTCTCAGTTACAGTGCTGTCATCTGCGTACCCAACGATACCGGGTTTTAGCAGATCGTTGATGTGCAGAAGGAATAGTGTCGCTAGGAGTACAGATCCCTGAGGAACTCTGGCATTTATAGCTGTGGAGTCAGACGAGTACCCATCAACAACCTCTTGTATTATCCGGTCCCTCAGAAAATCACTAAACCAGGTTCGCAGGCGGTCGGAGATTCCATAAGCCTGGAGCTTGCTTAAAACGCCTTACTAACATCTCCAACAGCAACCGCGTCTCCGTGTTTCTCAATCGCCTCATCCCAGTAATGGATGGCATACACTAGAAGATCCCCAGTTGATCGCTTTTGTCGAAAGCCATACTGACGATCACTAAGGATATCATTAAGCTTTAGATATGCCAAAAGCTGCTTATTTAATATCTGCTCCATTACTTTGCAAAAAAGTGAGGTTATGGCAGTTATGCGGTAGTTAGAGGGGTCGTCTCGTCTTCCCTTTTTAGGAACTGGCTGGACGAATACAAGCTTCCAGAACTTTAGAACAATACCAGATTTCAGAGGGAGGCGGAAAAGACGTGTCAGAATAGGAGCCAACTCAGGTGCGCAGTATTTAAGTATCCTTGATGGAATGCCATCGGGGCCACTGGCTTTGTTCACATCTAGATTTAGAAGCACTCTACGTATGTCCTTAGTACGGATTACAATTTCCCGCATTGCTGAATCGTACGAAGGTATTTTGGGCGGAATGCTAGAACCAGCATCCAGATGTGAATTATTCGCTAACTGGCTTGCAAAAATATTCGCATTTTCAGCTGCAGAATGAGCGAGCGTACCACCAGGTTTAATCAAGGGTGGAAGCGAGAGCCTAAGAAAGTTTACTTCGACCGACTTGGCGAGAGACCAAAAAGCTTTGCTTCCTCAGGAATAAGTAGCAAGCTTGACTCCAATGCGACCAATGTGGTCAAAGCGAGCTTTTCGTAGAACTTTCTTACTGAACTTGGTAGCTTTATTGAAGGCTTTCTTTTTGTCTTTCAAATCCGGAGATTTGTGGCAACGTGATTTAGCCCATGCTTGAAAAGCTAATACTTTAGCCCTTTCCGCTTCAGCACAATCAGCGTTGAACCACGGGCGAGTTACTCTCCCGGGTGATACGCCGGAATATGGTATAAAAAATTCTATAGTCCGACTCACCACATCGGAAATGGCAGAAGCACAGCTCGACGGATCTGGTGACAGGAAACAAGTTTTTTGCGAAGGATAAGATGTTAGAAAGTGACGCATCTCATCCCAATCCGCTGACTGGAGTCTACTAATACCCATAAAGTTGAAAACCGAGAGTCTTCAAGATTACGGAAACGCCGATAATATAAGTCGTCTCGGGCATAGATACAGTCGCCAGCGCGTTGTTTAAAATTGTGCTCTAAGGAGTACCCAGGGTAATCGAGATAAGCTCCATCAGATGGACATCGTATATGTGTATCTGTGAGGAAGAGGAGGGTGCGGCCCCTCTGTCTCTAGATGATAGTGGACTGCATTGATATTACAGTGCAAACCTCTGATGTTATTGAAGTGAACTTTTAAAGGGAGGAAATGCAGCCGCTGTTTAACCTTTCTCTTTTTTCTTGACTTTTTCGTAATAATTTCAGTGAATTGTGAGAGAACGTTTTAAAGACGAGGTGTAGCGGGACTAACTACACAGCACTTATATGATGCATTGCTGATAGTATACTCAGGCAGAGACTGCGGGGATGCCCGAAACCCCCCTAGATGGCCGTCGAGTCCTCCCATCCGGTCGCCAACCGGCATGACGGAGCATTTCGGGATTTTTCGCGAGGCGGCGGGGCAGCCTTTCATAGGTGGCTAATCTACTACTTGGGCTCCCTACAACCTGCAGTCGGCCAGCGGTGCACCGTGCTTCGCATCCCGCTAGCCCCTGCAATAAGACACCTGGCTCTGCAAAAAAGAGAACTACATTTTTTAAAGAAGGGAAAGTGTGCTATTTTTGGGCATTACGTAATCGGACTTATAAGTTTTGAACGTGCGTGTGTAAACTGCGATGTCTTTTCGTATTGACGAATACATACTCAATGTTTCGAGTAGATTATACACTCAAAAAATTCTTTTCCTTATTTTAATAATATTCATATAATGTAATTATGTATTCAAGTAATAAATTTATGTGAAATAATTACAACTGATGTACTTTATATACACTAATAAATATTTGATTTTAAATCAACTAAAAATTTTAAATTTATTCTTGTGGTTGTTTATAATCTGTAATGTGTGTTTATATAAATCCAATCTGGTAGCACAGCACTATCGGCCGAAGGTGCGGTGAAGAAAAAGATGGTGAGGAAACCTGAAAGCCTGAGAAGTGATCTTGTAAACTGTATGAGGAAATAAGATAGAACTGTTGATTTATCTTAGTAACTTCGCTCGGGAAGGGGCATTTGCCCAGCAACATTATTTACTTATTAATAAGCAAAAATAGAGTAAACAGCAACAGTACAACTGTAGGGTAATTTTCAACTGGTCATATAAATCCTAAGGCTTATAGCTTCACACTATAATCCTAAGGAGTGGAACAGTGACCAAAAACGTCAACCAATCTAGCAACATCTAGGCGAGCAGATATCTATCTATATTATACTAATATTATAATGCTGAAGAGCTTGTTTTTATGTTTGGTTGAACACGCTAATCTCAGGAATTACTGATTCAAATGAAAAAAAATGTTTTAGTGTTGGATAGCCCATTTATCGAGGAAGGCTATTTAATGTCACGCTACGACCAATAGGAGCGGAGCATAAATAAAAATGTTGCAAAAACGGGTGTAATTTATTCCTTTTTAGAGCTTTCACTGCGTGCGCTGTGTGAATGGATAAAGTTACGCAACAATTGTGTGTGACAAAATTGTTACTCTTAAAAAGTTCTAAAAAAAACTCCGCGACAGCATATAGATATCTTGTAAAATTTACTCAATATAACCTTTTTTATGGTAATAAAATTTGTTCTAAAATAATGAATTTTTTGCGAAGGTGATATTATATACATGGTGTTAATCCTTATCGAAATAAGTTTACAGTAATTTATTTAAATGAATATCTCAGAAGATATCACAGTCTTAAATAAACTCGGCAGCAAAATAATGATCAAGTATCGCGAGCGCATTTTTATTATGCAGGATAATGTTGTAGGCGGGCGGTACCTATAATACTGTGTCTACGATGCCGCACTCACTCTAACCCTTTCTCTCTCTCTCTTATATGACGCAGACGAAGTTGTGCGGGTCAGCTAGTCACATATATAGAACATGCATGACTTCAAATCTCTTTATTCTTTCATTTTTTCTTTCTATCCAATTACTGTATTCATTTCTGATCACCTCAAAAAAAGTGCAGCGTGATGATTGAGAAAAGAGTAGAAACTACAATGTAAACTCTTTATAACGTTATCCTTTATAACGATAAACTCCCTATAATGTTGAAATGAGCCCAACTTGGTTGGTTTGCGTTAAAACCCACATATTGAAACACACTCCATATAACGATAACTCTCTATAACGACAAAAAATGCTCAGTCCCTTGAGTTTCATTATAAAGAGTTTACACTATATTAAGAAGAAACAAAATAAAAAGATACTTGTAAAGATGTAAAGATTTTAGCAATTTAGTACCATGTTCCTGAACAACAATGAAAACAATAAAAAATCCAGTTGATTCAAGCAAAATTTGAAAGAAATACAATCACGTCGACATTTGTTCGCTAAAAATGCTATAAAATAGCTCTTCAGTTGAATTGACTGAAACTTTGAAACTGGTTTGTAAAATTATGGTGATTGAAAGTTTATATAAAGTTAAACGATGTACAGTTTCAGAGAATTTTGAACTTTCTAATATGAATTGACCTTACTTAGATCTATATGATAAATCATATTAAAAAGGGGTCACTCTAGGTTGAAAATATCACGAAAGCGAGTCGAGTGCTGCACCGCTGCTAGGGATGGCAATTCATTCCGAAAAATATCGATTTGTATTAAACTCTAATGAATCGATTAACAAAAAATCAAAGTCTAAAAGATCGATTTCTCAAAAATCGACTTTTTTGTTGATTCACTTTTCAAATTTGTGTTAACAATATAGAAAACAAAAAGGACACCACAACAATCGATCTTTTGTTATTTTTATCATGGTAAAGTATCAGTTAAAGAAAAACAAAGAAATGTATAGAGAGAGAGAATTCATTACAAAAATTTATTATTATAAACTGTTGTCGTTATTCTGTTGCTGGGTAATTTACTGTTATGAATCGTATTTTAATTGATAAATGAAACCATAGAGAATGACAGCATAATGAAATGGATAATCCATACTTATATTATAAATGCAAAATGCGGCGTCTGTCCTGTCTGTTGCATTTCACGCCCTGAAATAGGCGATGAAGGTTTGTACGAAGAATGCATCGAAGCAAATTTTATGAATTTTTATATAGAGATTTAATGGACCTTGAAGAAAGACATTGGCTTATCTTAAGTCGTGAAAATAAAAATTTAAGAAGTGAAATAGGGGATGAAAGATTGTACGAAACCCGACTATTTCTAAATTTAGGGATATGAAAATTCATATAATATGCTTTTAGGAAGAAATGACAGTGTTTCGAGTTTTAAAAAATGTGGGATGATTTACAATACCATACACAGATTGCACCCCCTGATACTAAGCAAAATGTCTCTGAGACATAATCTTACATTACACAAGACATGTGTCCGCCCTATCATAACACAGCTGCGCCACATTCGCACATACGTCAAAGATCAACATTAACAAATTCCAAATCCTCCAAACCCGATTCTTACGTAAAATTAACAAACCTCCTTGGTACGTTCGACAGGAAGACCTCCATAAAGATATGGAACTTCCCTCGGTTGAATCGTATATTACATACCTTACGCGATCGCACTTCGACACTGCGTCGCGTCGAATTACACGAATCTGTTGGTGAAAGCCGCCGTGACTTACACCCCAAAACCGAACAACTCCGGCCGCGAATATCTTTAACGATCCCGTTGATAAGATCGCGGAAATAAACAAATACTACTATACCGTCTCTCCAAACAAAGCGTGCTCGCGCCCACGCCCGCGGAACCACCGCTCCCTCCGCAAGGAACGAGCGGCTACTTTCGCTCCCGTAAACCCGTTACGTCCTCCCTCTCTTGCGGCAACTCAAGCCTAGGTCCGTTCCCTCGGTGTAGAACCCTTGAGTCATGCAGCCGCTCGCGGGATACAGGTGACACTTCACTTGCAATACCGTAGGTCATACGTACATACATACATACGTGCACACCACATAAGTACATAGGTTATGTAAAGGAACTTTTTTTACGATATTTAGTTTCGACCATGTTTACAGAATACTAAATACATATACACATGTTCATTCCTTTCCAGGAGGCAGGGACATGTATATATATATATATATATATATATGCGAAGTTTAGCTCGAATTTTCTACGGATAGGGAATTAGTCAGTTTGCAACCTTTTCACAATCGCGGTAACAACCCAAGCCGAGGTCCAGCCACTTTGGCACCCTTGTGCGCATGTTGCTCATGCTTTCGGGGCTAAATTCCTTAAGCGCTTGCCCTCAAGCCTGGTGAAGCTGTCAAAGCCATCAGTGATTCTATTTGTTTAGAGCCCCTTAGGCTAATAGTACAGTCAGTCAGAAAAAAAACCGTCTATGATTTTCTTTTGGTTTATTGTGTTCAGAGATCAGTCCCTGTATATCTGTACTATTAATAAATTGAGTAAAGCGGACGAGTTTTTTTATTTGTTTATTTAAACACGATAATCTCTGGACAACTGGTAGCAGTCAGATTCAAAATTTATTTTTTATATGACAGCCACATTCACGAAGAATAGTATAGGCTATCTGGAACTAAGCTACACCTCTCAGCCAGCCTTAAATATTGATTTTTGTTAAGTAAGTTGGAACCCAAAGCGATCCCAAACTGATTTATTCGCGTGTGCTGCCGTAATGGTTAGTGATACGTAAGTACAATGGTTTACAAAAATATTGTCCCTTAGTATATCTAAAAAAAGTCCGCGATAGCATTTGCATTTATATTATATATAAGCTACAATAACATATTTTGTGACAAGCATTTGTTGAAAATTAAAAAGTTATTTATGAGCACTATTTTTTGGCATGGAATATTAATTTTACGAGCGAAAGTTACTTCATCATCAATACAATTTTAATAGGATAAACTTTGCCCTTTACAGCATGTTATTTGGACGTATAATTTGAGAATTAATAGAAAATTAAAATAATTCAACACTCGGCTCGGGTCTATATCTATAACAGTAGTGGCGAGAACGGGCAGTGCTATGTGACGCATCTGGCCGCCCGATAAAAATATTGTCTATACTGAAGTATTATAATTTATTTTAAATTATATGCGGGTGAAACTTCGGGGCATAGCTGTATATTATATTTATATGATAAAGTAAATATATATTATAGTATTATAAAATAAAAAAGCGTAAAAGTTTAGTTGTTTGCTTATCCACGCTAATCTCTGGAATTATCAGTCGGAATCGAAAAATTATTTATTTTTTTATGATAGCCCCAGATTCACGACGAATAGTATAGACTAACTAACATTATGCTACATCTCTCAGCCAGCCTTAAATATTGATTTTTGTTAAGTAAGACGAAGTGGAAGTGTTCCCGAACTTATTTATCCGCGTGCGCGGGCGTAATGGTTAGTAATATTGTTCTTTAGTATATCTAAAACAAGTCCCCGATAACATATGCCTATTTCTTAATAGCATAAGCAATTTTGCGAATTTTTTTTTTAAAGATACTAATTGATTTATGATCATTATTTTTAGGCTTATCATATTAATCCTTACGAACAAAAGTTATTTCATCATAAAGGCGATTTTATGAAGTTATATTTTGCCCTTTATAGTATGTTATTTTGAAACATACTTTAGGAGATAATGAAAAATTAAAATAATTTGTACTTGCGCGAATTGACAACAATAATTATGATACGCACGCAACACGTGTGCGTCGCGTTGGTTGCGCGGTATTTGTCGGATAAAAACACGGGTGAAACCGTGCGGCACAGCTAGTCGTTTATTGACATCCTTCACCCATTACAGTTTTGCTGTCTTGCCAGACAATTAACTTACTTCAAAAATGTTGCCGCGCTATGACGTCCCATTAACCCATATAACATATTATTAATTACATTGTGTCATTACTTACTTTACTACTAATAACCCATTTATTATTTATACAACCGAAAAAAAATCTTCTGATCTCTAACACGCGCTATTGGCGGCTTCTTTAATAAATAAATAAACTTGTGCCTTGTACAGTACGAGCCTTTAATAGTTTGAGACCGGATGATTTAGTTTTTTTTTATGTTTTCTGCAGGTTTTACTTCTACCGCGTGTTATGTTTTTTTTTTTATAATTCCTGATTTTTTCTAGGAATAAACTTACTTAAATAAAAATGTTTATTTATGGTTCTTTGTTTATTAATACTTATCAATGACTAACATTTTAATATTATCTTATCATTATAAAAAAAAAATTGAAAATAAAATTCTTCGACTTACCAACAAATTATTTAATATACAAAAAAAATTTAAATTTAAACAAAATTATTATTTAAGTATCGCGAACAGCCAATTGCTGTGTTTGCCGCCCTAGCAAAACTGAGCTGACTTGATTCTTAAACAATACAATATTATTACGTGATTTCATAAAGTTTTTTACTTACTAACGGACAAAAAATGAACATATTAATTAGTTCTAACATCATTATGTTACGTCACAAGCAACGAGTTATTAAAATTATAAAAACACAACAAAATATTTTTCTTCCATCTGAGCGAGACATTGCATATATTATCTAATTTAAGTTAATTAATGGTAATTGTCCGAAGTACATGTGAAGAATATAATCGTGGAAAAATAGAACTCTTGAAATTTATTCTTATAATATAACAAAGTTGTAAGAAAATAATTAATACAAATATGGGATATCATGCAAATTAATCATAATTTATTTTTATTAAAACACATTTAAATAACTTGTACAATTTTAATAGACAGAACATTGGACTCATTAGAAACTATATACAATGTGTAATTGTTTGAAGCAATGGTGGTAGCATGTACGGATATCGCGTTGGAGCCCTGCAACGTTCCTGAGCTTTCGGTGAAGGAAAACATCTTGATGGAACTATAGCATGGTGGTAGGTCTTTTTCAAATGCCCGCCTGGTTAGCTTAGCACCCTCAAGTTGAAAATCAATCGTCAAGCATTAAAACGTGTCTTCCGGCAGCTGCACTTCGGAGCCATTCTTCTACTATGTTTAGCTTGCAACCATTTTAGATCAGTTGAGATTCTGGTCGAAATGCTAAGCCTATAAATATATTATAACTATAATTAACTATTAAATGTAAACAAAACAAACTGTGAAAGATTTGCATTGTCCAATGTTTGTCCAATATCAATTTAGTGGACTTAGTTAATAATACTGTCTTTATGGGTATTACCCTTGATTTATAATTATTACTTATTTACTGCCTCGTTAGCCTAGTGATCGTTAGCGCGCTTGTTATGAGCGAGGTCCTGGGTTCGAATCCCAGGTCGAGCAAAGTGTTATTGGGTTTTTCCTATGAAATTCTCAGTAGCAGCTCGGAGTTTGGTTTCGTGCCTGATTAATGGCAATAGGCTCGCCCCCTATTACATGGGACCTAAAAACATACTCGGCGAATTGTGGGTGTACATTAGTACACCTCTGCCTAACCCTTCGGGGAATACAGGCGTGATGGTATGTTATGTTATGTTTATAATTGCAATGGGCCCGCACATTTAAACTTCGGTAGGGAGACTAAGATCTGCTGGATACGGAGATCGTAAGATTCTTCAGTTAACAGATATTGCCACTGTTATGTTAATCTGTTTCACTTACTTTTTTACTGGAGTTTAGCAGCTGAGGTAGATACCATGTTGTTTAAAACACAAAAGCGGGTAATTCGAGCAACCTATAACCTGGGACCTCGCAAATCACTAAAGAATAAGTTTTAGGTATTCAAAATATCTTAACTTTGCCTTCTCAACACATCCTTGACAATTTAATGTGTGCTCGCAATAACTTAGCTAGTTTAGATTTTGTAAATGAATGGCATAGTTTTAAAACTAAAAATAAACACAAATTGGTCATCTCGTGTTTTAGGTTTACTCAAACCAATAAAGTTTTTAGGAAATTGTATTTTTATAATAGGATCCCTAAGCACATTACCGATTTATCAGACCTTGACGATTTAGAAGAACCTTGGCAAGCAGGTGTTACTGTCAAAAGATATCGTTACGAGAATGATAGTAATGTCTGGAAATAAATCCCTCTCTTTACATCTATTTTCTTGCTGGCTCTTTTCGATGACTATGATGATTTCTGAACCGATAGTAGTGTTTTGATTTTAACGTTCATAAGTACCTTCTTGAAGCATCAATTGAATTAAATGTTTTTAGTTTTGATTGAGTTCGAATAGCTCATGTGCCAATGCGCATTATCAGTTCACACCCTTCAGGCTGGAATAACAGTATTATTTTGCGACATAATTAGGTATAACCGTGGGTACTTCTGCAGAGGAACTTTGCACAATACTTACCACGTTTATTGCAGTATTTTATTGCGGAGAATGAGAATATCCTTCATTGTATACTACTTCTAGTAAAATGATTACATAATTTCTTGTAATAAATACAGTAACAGTTTTATTTCACAAAAGGTTGTCTATAGTTTCTGATCATTTTATAATTTCTCAAAAGTGTTTTTTCTGGTAACGCCTCACCTTCGTTAATTATTCATAAAAATTATGGATGCAAAGCTTGTTTCCCGCTATTGAAAAAAACTTAAAATTAAATTAAATTTCCTAATGTTTTCTTACAAAATTTATTTCAAATCTTTTGTTTAGGATTAGCATCTGTCAAATATTTTCACCGTCTATTTTATTTTGTTTTGTTTAATTTTTTTTTAAACTTACAGCTAAGTAATATTTAAGTTAGATGTATAAATTAATGAAGGCCATTTACAAGTTCTCACGTATATATCTAGACGGAAGGACATAAAAATATTAGAAATTTAGAAGAGTTAAAATATGTCAGGGTTTCTAGAAGATCCTGCTGGTACGCGTAGGTTATTTTTACTCAGTTTCTCCGAACAGTCAATTAGGCCATTGAATATACACAAAAGATATGATACATCAGCTATTTCCCTTTATTTATACAACGTGATCATGTGACATTTTTTACAGCGCGATGTGTAATCTGGTACAATTATTTCAGATTTAAACTGTAGGTAAAGAAGGAACCGCTTTTGTATGAAATATATATTTAACTTATTAGTTAATTGAAATATTTACATTCTGTTAGCGGTCACCCAATGGTCGAAATTCGACCGCCGACTTTTTAATCATAGATTATTTTTTGTTTGACATATTTTGCAGTATGAACCATATTATACTACTTGCTGTCACTTTTCATTGAGAGACAATGTCAATATTTTAGGGGGTCTAAATTCAATGGCACTGGTCAGTACTTTTTCATTTGGAGATACCTGAAAAGTAGTCTACTCCAATAACCCAGCCACGATTAACCGGTTGAAGATAAATATCCGAGAATAAATGGCAGCTATTCCTCGCGCAATGTGTCAGCGAGTTTTTACCAATTTGAGGTTCAAATTCGAGGAATGTTTGCAGCGGAATGGTGCACACCTGAATGATGTAATTTTTAAGAAATAAACTTCCCAGATGTTTATTTTAATTGAAATAATTGAAATTGTATTTAGTTTATTTTTATTATTTTTAAAAATTCGCAAATCTTTCTGGCCCACCCTGTATTTTACTTCAACGGAAACTCAGACTAGCTTTAGGGTTCCAACACACGTCGACTGGCGTGCTGCCCGTACGTGCTACCATAGGATACGTAGATCAATCACTTTCAAACGCTTCTTTAGCTTTAACCGGAATGATTAGGAGGTTCTTCAAATAACTATCCAAGAGTTCCACAGCAGACAGGAACACGTAACTATAGGAGTAGAAAACCCAAAAGAAGAGGCAGATGAAGATGAATTTCACCAGTCTATCAGCAACGTAGCGTCTGTGAATAGTAAAGGTTTTTTTTAGTAATAGCACAACAGATTGACGGGATCGGAAGTTCTTCATACCAGCGTGTAAAATGGATATACACTGGATTACCTCGAAACGCGAAAAAAGAAAAGATAATCATTGTGATGGCTTTATTGCCATGCGGATGGTTGGTTGCAACCCAGTTTGACAAAATTCTTCTGTCTTACCAACGTCGTAGACTAAAAGAGCAGTTGATATTGGAGATTCAATTAATAGTAAAAATACCAAATACAAATTTAAAGAGTACTAAGTTAACTCGTTAACGATGATGGGCATACCAGGAGATATCACATCAAATTTCTACAAGTTCATCCAATCGTCAACAATAAAATTACTTTTTTTGGCTTACGTAATTAAAAACTCACATTTTATGCAAAGTCCTAGCTCGAGGCAAAGTCGAAGAATCTTCATTTAAACAGTACTTCCTTGCGCCGAGAACACAGCTTTTCAAGTATTCATCGGGATTGCATTTGCTTATATCAGTGAAGAATGTTTCCTCATCACTATTACAGATGCGGTTACGAAGAGAGAGGAAATTGTTGTTGGTGAAATTCCATTCCTTTAACGTGTAGTATTGTAGGACTTCTATTCCTCGACTGATCTTCCTTTGTAGTTTGACCATGCTAAAATCAAAGCGGTAAGTAACAATGCCAATTTAGACTATTTGTTATGGAGCTATCATTACTATCTTAGCCAACGATTTATTTTTGATGTGTATAATTATCAAGTCGCTCACACCAATTGACCAAACTTAATAGGAAGCTTGAAAATATTTAAATTAATTTCTTGACTTTTTTTATACCTAATACGTGTCTTAACGTATGAACGAGAAAAATGCGGATGGAAGAAGATTACATGTAGCAGATATATGATATGATAATGTGGATGTGTTGTGTTTGAATTGATAAGATCAGATCAGAGAAAGGCTTAAAACTGGATCAGCCACAGAGAAGTTGAGGGGATAAAGGGAGAAAGGAATTACGGTAATTAAAAGAGTGTTAAGTATAAAGGTGGACAAATACACAAGTAGGTGAAGAGCGAAGAAAGTATGGATGGATTGTGTAAGGAATGTATGCTATATGAAGACGCTAGTTCTTTTTTATTGTTGAAATTATTATTTTTTAATTACCTACCTACCATGTGCAAAGCAGCATTGGAAAAGGACGGAAAAGATGGGACTCACCCTGGGCTGCGCTCCCTGTTGTCTCGCTCTTCCTCCACTGGTACACAACACCAAGTTCTCTAAACACTTTAAGTAACTAACAATGTATTTTAATTAATATAAATGAATGACTTATGTCGGTCGGACGCTCGTTGCCTCGCGTAATGCCCACAATGAAGTGAAGTGTCGTACATACCATAGGGTGAGGGGGGGGGGCAAAGAGAAAGGCAAGAATATTCATGTTCAAGGACAGGGTGCCGCTTTGCACAATTCTAGCCTAAACATCCCCCGGGCTTGACAGGATATAGTCCTTCAAGATTAAGAAGTAAAAGTTGTATTTATTTCAATTTAAAAATGAGCCATACCAGTGCATGAACACATATTATTATTACGTAACTTAGGTAGTAATTTATTAACAATCTAATATTTAATAACCTAACGATAAATTTTGTGGACTGTAAGTTAAAAATGAAAATGTTATTATTGGTTGGGTAATGGAAAAACCTTCACTACGGGTCTGCGGTAGACTCCAGATTTAGTCCTGACATCTACAACGCGTGGAACACCATCTTTTCCGGGAAACGACCGTTCTATGATACCCAGTGGCCAATCCAAAGGAGCACTGTTCTCTGATTCAAGCAGTACAACAGCACCCTGTTGGATATGAGCATTAGATGAGAGCCATTTATTTCGGACTTGCAAAGTGTTAAGGTATTCGACCTTCCACCTTTTCCAAAAGGACTGCACCAAATGGTCAATAATGCGTTTCCGTTGAAGTAGTGTGACCCTCTTAGTGGTCAAATCCTCAGAAGGTAAGGACTTTAAAGGCGTCATTACCAAAAAATGAGCGGGAGTCAATGCCAGCGGTTCAAATGGATCGCTACTTAGCACTGACAATGGGCGCGAATTTAAAATGGCCTCAATTTGAGTGAGGACAGTATTCATTTCGTCGCCAGTTAATAATTGAGAACCTACGATTTTGGCTAGATGATTTTTAATGCTTCTAATATTACCTTCCCATATACCTCCAAAATGGGGGGCAGAAGCTGGGTTAAATTTCCACTCTACGCGGTTATCTCGTAACTCGTTCGCAAATTTGTCTTTGTATTGTTCTGACTCTAGTAATTGATACACGAAATTAAGATATGTCTTTGCACCTATAAAGTTTGTTCCATTATCTGAGTAAAGAACCGAGACAGGACCGCGGCGAGATAAGAACCTTCTGAGCGCGTTTAGAAAGGAATCTGTGCATAAATCTGTTGCGAGCTCGATGTGTACTGCCTTAGTGACAAGACACACGAACAAGCATAAGTACGCCTTTTGACTTCGCACTCCTCTGCGATGGTACGGTACTATATACAACGGCCCTGCATAGTCAACACCAGTATGGCAGAATGCTTTCGCTTCATTAACCCTACAAGCTGGTAAATCCGCCATTATAGGTGCCTTATTTTTAGGGTTGACCTTGAAACAAATAATGCATTGTCGTATACGCTTACGTACAATGTTACGCGTGGACAGTATCCAAAATTTTTGTTTTAATAACGACATTAGCAATTGGGGACCTGTGTGTAGGTATTTCCGGTGGTAATAGTCTATAATTAAATCGACAATGTGACCTCTATTAGGTAATACTATAGGATGCTGACTGTCATAGCTTAATTCCGCATTGGACAGACGACCACCTACCCTTAATAATCCATCCTTTAAAAATGTATTGACCTTTAGAAAAGCTGGCGGTAACTTTCCCCCATTCTGAGCAATTTTAATCTCATTACTAAAGTACAACCTTTGTAGAACCTTAATAACAGCTTCCTCAGCCCGATCTAAGTGACTAATTTCAAACTTTCGCGACAATTTCTTAATAAATCTAAGCACAAACAACGTTATTCGAAGTAATTTAGGTCACGAAGAAACGCGAGCGGCAAGTTCACAAAAGACCGGCAATGTTGGAGGCGTGACGCTTATAGTGGACAGAACATTCACCTTTATTTACCAAGTAGGT
This sequence comes from Saturnia japonica, assembly GCA_033032175.1. Taxonomy (NCBI): domain Eukaryota; kingdom Metazoa; phylum Arthropoda; class Insecta; order Lepidoptera; family Saturniidae; genus Saturnia; species Saturnia japonica. Next base: position 8,186,253 of record CM065333.1, on the reverse strand, counting down.
AGTGGCTAATATTCTTTTGTCATTATATTTATTTATTAACGCATTCCATATAACGGTGTAATTTTCAGGCGTAGGTAAAATACCTTGACATATACCTAGGGCTTTCCCTTTTAATCTACCCATCAAGTACTGGACTTTGTCACCGTCTGTGAGATCAATATTTTCATGAATGGTTGCTTTAAAAGTCTCAAAAAAGATAGGCCATGACTCATTATCGCCATTAAACGAGCAGAGTTCTAATCGAGGCAAAAGAGAAAGGCAAGAATATTCATGTTCAAGGACAGGATGCCGCTTTGCACAATTCTAGCCTAAACACTATATGTTGTGCAGTCCCTACTTAAATGGCATAAGGGGAGTAAAAAGAAGATTTAATTTTCAATTGGCTTTGGTTGAGTATTATGTTACCTTGCTGTACTTCCAGCCAATATACGTAGCATGTTATCTCTACACATTCTGTCTTTACTTAACGTCAGGTAAGATTCTTGTCGATCAAGAATATGAAGTATAAAAAATTATAAACAAAATCCTGAATACTTACAAAGGTTTCTTTCCCACTATGAATAGCAGACCGTCCACTAGGTAAGCTGGTAAGTAATGCGTCAGAGCAACGCTTATCTTGTGCGATATGCGAGAAGATTTCATACTTCCTCCCGGGTACCACAAGGCTATCGTGTAAGGATACTCATGAACCCACTTCTCTCCTGCAAATATGTGCGTTTTATTTAAAGAAAAAAGTATCGGGTTAATACTCGTTTTCATAATATCACGGTAAATTGATGGAGCAGTTTCTAATGGTGAGCACCGTAAAATCCATTGCTAGTCACCGCGGTCATAAAATAGAAATTGGATGTGTACCGCGCGGATCACATTGACTTAGAACGGATGGTCGATGAGGCTGAAAAGTTCTTGAGTGGTGAGCATGCATCGTAAGATACACAAAGTGGGCTGATGACTCGGAGAAGGCTGCGAAAACCCAGTGCATGTGAGTAGCGCAGGACCGGTCATTGTGGCAATTTTTTGGGGAGGCTTATGTCTAGCAGTGGACGTCTTTCGGATGGATGCCTTATCAGCCGATATCAAAACGTGACACACATAAGCGAAACACTAAGATGAGATTTTCACCATATGCATGATGGTCGCGACCAAAACGAGCTGTACAGCCCTACCACCCGCTGTCACCATTTCCTCGTTCGTTACTCATCAGTTGCACCACGTGTAAGTGAAGTTCATCAAGCCCTAAGATCTTATTTAACCTCCCTGACACTCTAAAATTTAGATATTCTAAAATCTCTTTAGTTTGCTTTGCAGTAATAATACGTATTATATTTTTATTATCGCACGAATTTTAACTTACCCTGTTTTATAACTTGATACCAAGAAATCTTAATAATTCTGGATAGTGTCACATTGTAGACTTGAGTTTCCTTAGGTCTGTAATGATATATTAATATTATTCTATATTTCTACAACTACCTTAGCTAGTAATCATTTACAAGTAATTAATTTAGATATTTATTAATATTGGTGACATTTTGCGTTATAGTTTGGTTTTGTGCATAATAAGGGTGGATTAGAAATATAAACTGGGAGCATGCATTTTGAAATTCCACAAAAACTCTCTAGAAAGTTCTAACAAGAGAGCTACCTTTATTTTAGTATACTGAAATCATCATAAGACAAGGACAATATATTCACTTGATAATGGCCTCAATAAAGAGGACTAGTTGCCAAGTTAGGAAGAAGAAGAAGACAATAATGTAAATTCATTTAACTGCCTTTTATTTTTATTAGATCGCGCTTCCGTCACACGATGCGTGCACAACTCTCAATTTTACTGTCTACTAAAGACACCAAAATAATTATAACCAAAAATTCGAGATACAACATCGTTGGACACAAAGATGTCTGCCAAACAGATATGATATATATAAGCCTTGAAGCGTTGTGTAACGTTGGCATAATTACATATACGAGCGATCGCCTTAAGGTCGAAATTCGACCAGCGACTTTTTGCTCATAGACTATTTTCTGTTTGACATTTACAGTATCCAAAAAACAATGACTATTATCTACATCACTTGTTGTCACTTTTCATTGAGTGACAATGTCAATATTTTGAGGGTTCTAAGTTCAATGACACTGGTTAGTTTAGGATTCGCAGTATTAATATAATTAATTAAATATATTAATAACAGATATAATAGATAAATTTTAGCTTTCTGCACTCCTTCATATAAACTTTAACCATGCCAAATCTCACAGTCTTCGCACGCAATATGCTTAAAAAGGTACCGAATCTTTTGCTTCACGTATTATTATATAGATTAAATTGAAACAACGTATGAAAAGCCTTACTTGTCCAATGCTGTGACGTAAGCAATCAGTATGCAAGCATTCACAACTATGTCAACAGAAATGACATCTGCATTATAGGACCCTTCACAAAGCATACTTCTTATAACACCTGAAATAAACAAATTACAATTCATATAAGAGTCATATTTTTATAGTCGTATATTTCTATAGCTATCTCATAACTAATTATATATAGAATAGATGATCGATGACCGCGCACAAGGTAGACTGACGACTTTGTGAAGGTTACAGGAACCTACTGGATGCAAGAAATCATAGCGAGAGCGGAATGGGCGATCAGGATTGAAGAATTTTCGAGTGGCGATCACGTATTACAAGACGCAGCATAAGCAAACCCGTCACAAGGAGGACGTCGACCTGGTAAAGGTTTCAAGAACCCACTGGAAGCGAAAAGCGCAAGAGCGGTTATTGTAACGATCTTTGCGAAAGGCGAATGGTCGTTGAATTCTCGAATGGCTATCACGTATTGTAGGACGGGATGGAGAACCAGCTGTGAGTGGATGAGTCAAGATGTCTTTCGGCTGAATAGATGGATGGTTTACTTTTAACTTCATATTATGTTTTTGTGACATCTGAGTCTAGCAATAACGCATCCATCATGTCATCTAGTTGCTATAATAGTGCATGTTTTTGAAATTGTGTGGCCTGTCATTAGTAGCTTCATTTGAACCTCCGAATTAGATGCAAAATAAATTGTAATTTAAAAATGAAGTTATCACAGACGTAGCTATAAATTTCTAATGACCCCCTCATTTGAGTTCAGCTTCACACAAAGGTAAACTAGTTGTCGCTTGTAACTGCACATCCTCTGAAGGAAGAACAGAGAAAGAAAATTATAGTATCGCGTATACTAAGTACAGACCACCTAAATTTTTCCTTTTTAAACGTCCGTAGAAGTTGTAAATTCTTCAAAAAAGTCAAGAAATCATTAATAATTATTATTGAATTCACTAAAATAATTTCGTTAATGTCAAATTAAAGGATTCAAATTTTTTGATAGCAATTTCTTGAGAATTAAGACGGACCAAGATGGAAATCCTGTATCAATAATTTATTTTGTAGATAACCCCGTTAGTTTTTAGCTCTTTTATGGGGGACAACACTGACGACGACTACCCCGAACGTCGTTTCCACGGAAATTGGCCCCTTTTTATGTTTTTTGGGATATAAATTTCTTTTTAGAATTACCTGTACTGGCACCCACGTAAATACCGACTGGTCCATTAAAATTGTCCACCCATCCTGGAAATGGCTCTTTCCACGATGGAGTCACTAGAAAGCAAAACTTTATTGAATACCAATATCTAATTTTATTTTAATGTAGGTATAGAAATTTAATCAAATATTATCAAAGTTTTAAATTTTGACTTTCAGATTCTTATTGATTGTCCTATTCCACTTATTTCTTGATAACAGACCTGAACAAAAGACGAGTCGTTACCCAATTCGAATGTATTTTTATAGATGTTCAGCTATAACTTCTTTGTTTATGGACAAATTTGAATGATTGTTTTTTTGTTGGATAGAGGATACCTTACGGGTGGACCGGACCACCTTTTAATTTTATTGGCACTAGAATTTGAACTTCGAAGATACACAAGGGAACTGATCAAATTCATTGAGGTTGATTTTATTTTTTTGTTAAAAATTGTCTTTTACAAGAAGACGATGAAAAGTATAATATAATTAATGCATTTGAGCAGTAAACTTCACATCTTTTAACTGACTTCAACAAAAGACGGGAGGCAGGTTTACTCAATTCGAATGCATATTTTTTTATGGATATGCACTATGCATGCATAACTTTTTTTAATAATAATAATTTTTTTTTTGACCTAATAAAGGTCGCTGGTAGCCGTTGGGTGCAGGCCGCACAAGATCGGTCGCTCTGGAGATCTATGGGGGAGGCCTATGTTCAGCAGTGGACGTCCTGCGGTTGAAATGATGATGATGATGATGATGAGGCATAACTTCTTTGTTTATGAACCGATTTAGATGATTATTTTTTTCGTTGTAAAGAGGATACCTCAAGGGTAGTCCCATTTTAATTTCATTGGTATTGAACCTTCAACTTCGATACGCAAGGGAAATCTATAAAAGCATCGAAGTTGGTTTTATATTTGTTTTATTGAATAAACTTTGTGGTTAAAGTCTGAACAAATTTCATATTATCTTACCTAAGATGTTACAAACTTTTTTGAAGTAACAAAACAAAAATAAGTCCAAAAATTATACTCCGCGAGCGAACAACATTCATCAAATTCGCTTTATTGGCTTTGTATGTTATCTTTAAATCCTTACTAATATAATAATCTATACTATATTAATATAATAAAGCGGAAGAGTATTTTGTTTGTTTGTTTAAACTCCTTAATCTCTTGAACTGCCAGTCAGATTCAAAAAATTATTTTTGTATATAATAGCCTGATTTTCGAGGAATAGTTATACGCTATTTAAAATTAAGCTACACCTGTCAGGTAACCTTAAATATTGATTTTTGTTAAGCGAGTCTGAACACAAAGTGATCCCGAATTGCTTTATCCGCGTGCGCTGCCATAATGGTTAGGGGTACGAAAATATAATGACCTATAAAAATATTGGCCTTTAGTTTATCTAAAGAAAAAGTACTGGATAGCATATACCTATCTCATATACATAAGCCACAATAAGGTATTTTGAGACAAACATTTATTTTGTTGAAAGTTAAAAAGTGATTTATGAGCATTATTTTTAGGCAGCGCATATCAATTTTTACGGACGAACTTTACTTCATCATAGACAGAATTATGAAAATAAAATTTGCCTTTTACAGCATTTTATTTGGACGTATAATTTGAGAGATAATGAAAAATGAAAATAACTGAACACAACTCGGGTCTATGACAATACGAACTAGCCATGTTATGCGTCATGTGATGAATCATCAATCAGTGATTTCTTTTAAATTTTTTGCAGGTGAAACCGCAGGTCACAGCTAGCGTGTAAATATAATTAAACTTTTTATAAATAGGCATTATTATCATAGTATAATTTGATCAAAATAATATTTATTAAAATAAAAATATTATAAAATTATTTAATTTAACAAGTCGATATCATGAATTCACATTATTATCATTTATGGTTAAAATCATCATGATGCATATCCGTAAAATGATTCACGGGCAGTTCTCAAATTTATTTTCACCCCTTCGAAAAGAGTCATGGCAAGTATAATTACAAAGAAAACTTACCAATAGAAGGTCTTGCTATAGCCAAAGGAAACTTGCTTGCATACTCTGCAACTAGGTCTTCAGTGATAGCTTTTGTATAGGAATAAGTGTTCGGCTCTGAAGATATAAGTCTACAAGGAGAGAATCTTCATTCTAGATTAAAACTGAGAGACACATATTCTAGGCTAATTATTTTTCTAAACGAACACCAAACTCGATTATTTTTCATTGATCTTATTTATACATTAAAACTGAGGTTAATTAATTCACCAAGTGAACAGCCAACTTCGTTGTTTTCCAAAAATACGATATAAATGACAAGAGATCCTCACTTTAATCAAATTTAGTTTATCGAGCTGTTCGCGACGTACTATTCGCGTGACGTACACTGGGCCCAAGAATCAATATTCACGAATCACGATCCCTCGCGTACCTTTTGTGGTGGTACGCAATAATTGATTACAAACAAAAGAAGACTCGCATCATTTGGCGCGGGCGGTATCCCTGGTGACAATACAAGGCAAAATCCAACTAAGACACTACCGAAAATTACGTGTAACGTAGCACTCTCCAAAACAAGCAAAAGCGTGGCACTCAAACGCACGACGACGAGGGGGGCGTCGCAGCGCATGCGCCGAAAGTTTGCTACTGCCATTCGTCCGCCTATCACAGGCCTTCCCGCGATCTCCCCATCTCACGATGCGAGCTAATGAATTTACATTTCCAACACGAGCTCTTCATAATGTAGAAAGTAATATCCAAAATACGTCAACATGTAATATTTCCCTTAGAGACAATTTAAAATAATCAATGTTGCGAAAGAGTCTATCAGAGAACGCATGAAAATAACACCAGTCATAGAATAGTCGAGTGGTTACAAGTTAGCATGGTATAGACATGTCATGAGGAGGGACGAAAGACGAACTAGCAGAATGTTAAGTATAAAGATGGACGGATATAGCAGTAGAGGAAGACCGAATATGGTACGGATAAATTGCGTAAGGAATGATATGCGTATAAAAGATGTGAATACTGAGATGACAGTTGATAAAGGAGAGCGAAATGAAAACGTATTATGCCAACTGTACTTAAGTGGGATAAGGGCAAGAAGAAGTTTCAAATGACTCACTTAGGTTCCAAGTATTCCAATGTTTCCTTGTCCATCCATTCCACAATATCCATGATACATCGTGGACTGTGGACGGGTGTATACAGCTTCTCCTCGAGGACATCTAACTGGCAGCGAGAGAACGCTGTTGATAGATGCACGAAGGCCTGGAATTTAAGAGGTCGATAATTTAAGATATTACTAGCTGGTCCTCAAGGTTTCGCCAATATTAAATTCGTTCGACCAACTCTCTATTGCTTATTACAGCTTTCGAAATTTCGAACTTTCATGACTACTACTCCGGTCCTTAGGGTTGTAGTGTAACGCTATATAGCCTATAACCTACCCTAATGACTAGGCTGTAAATGCAAAAAGAGTTTCTAACAAAATCAGACTAATAGTTCCAGAGATCAGCGCGTTAAAAATATTGAGCTTTAATCATAATATTAAGGTATAGGTTAGTTTAAATATATTATTTACCTGTAAGTTTTTCATAGTCTCAGCAAGAGAGAGTATTCGGTATGTCCCAGTCGTGTTCATGTTTACAGCTTCCTTTAACTTCTGGTCAAACCTGGGACAAAATTACTGGATGTATATTGTATATACATATGCGCCATCATTAGGTGTATTTCAAGATATTGTATACGGTATAAAAAAAAACAAAAGAGATGTATTTGTATGCAAACATATAAAAATTGTCTTACTATCGTCGTAAAGGAAATATTGCGAGAGTTTTAGATCAAATTTAAAAATTATGCTTTCGTTGGTAGAAAAACTAGGGCAAATTATAAATGGTAAAGCAGCACTGCCGCAAATCAGTACTGATTCAGTGACTGTTGTCAGAAAGATCTATAATGTTATCTGATGAATTACAGATAGCAATGGACTGCAGTACCTACCTAATTAACAATAGAAAGATTTCATGACTTTCATATTCTCAAAAATACGAAATTTAATACTCTAAAAACGGATACTTCAAAGGAAATAATAACTTCATTGTAACTCCAAGTATTATGCCAAATAATAAACCAACCTGACACACGCAGCACTGTGAAAGATGATTTGGCACTCTTGTTGCAGCATTTCTCTATCTTCATTTGAAATGCTAAGTCCGTCTACTAATATATCACCATCAATGACCTTTAATTTTTTGAAGGCGTCAGGGTTATCACGTCTCACAAGATCGAAAACCTGTAATGTAGGATAAACAATGACTTTACAATTTAATATTGTAATATAGGGCTTAGAAGAATTAGACATTCCCTTATATTATAACAAGTGTTAAAATGGAAAACGATAATCAACAGCTTAAACTATTTTTGATAGGCCTCATGGTGCAGTGATATTATTATTACTATTGAGCTGAGAGGTCGTTCGTTAGATCCCCGCACATGACTGATTTTGTGTGATGAGCATATTTGTCAAGTGTTTGTCTGGATGTTTAGTTTTTGCAAACAAGCATTGCTTAGTTTGAAAAGTAGTTGCAGTGTTGATTTGTAACATAAAATCAACATTTCAACGTAACTTCTTAGTTTACTGGGATACAGATGCTAAAAATATTTTAAGATACCTTACTACTGCAAAGATCATGAACTCGCTCTTCGCACGAATGCCCATTCTTCGGTCGCATCAGAAGGCATATAGTCTTAACGTCTGGACAACTTCGAAGCAGTTTCTCCACAAGAACCTGCAATGACGGGAGATTTTATGACCTTACGCAACATAGCAGTATATAATTAAAAGTTTTAAATTTCACTTTTTTATTATCTTTGTATAAAGATAAATGTGATGAAGAAGCAACATTGCTTCTATGTGTAGGACGGGAGATCACTATAACGAAAAAGCAGTCATAGCGGCCAGTTTTCGTAAATTGCATTTTGGAATCAGAAAATACGTTGAAACTAGTAGATTTTCAACGACCGGTTTGATCAGCGTTATGATCGACGTCCAACACCCTAAGGTCACCGTTATTATTGAAAAGTAGTGTATTTACAATCAATTGCAATATATTTTTCCTAAACAGATTTAGAGAATGAGGATTTACAGAAAAAATGGAAGAACTAAAAGAGAAAAGGTTTCGACAGCAAATTCTAAAGGGGATAAAAAAATATTATTGTCATAACTTTTACAAAAGTTAGCGTTTACGGGCACCACGTTGATGGACATAATTTCGAATCTCTACAACGGTGTTGAGCTTTCGGTGAAGGAAAACATCGTGATGAAATCATAGCATAGTGGTATGGTATTTTCTAATGTCCACCTGGTTAACTAGCACCTTCAAGTTGAAAATCTACACTTAAGCATCTTTAAGTGTGTTCTGATAGATGCACATACAAGCCGGTCTCTCCATTACGCTTTGCCACTTATCAACAGCTGGGATTGTGACCAAACGCTATAACCTAATATGAATATAAAAAAAGGAAAATACTTAACGCTTAGGGCTTTATTAAATTACCAGCGACTTCAATCTTTTGCAAATTCTATCACAATCCTTTTTTACCGCTATAAAAGATAATTGTTCAAGATAGTAAAACACGTAGTTCTTTAGTAGTAACACTATCTAGAATATTTATACCAACTTTGATACACTCGGTTTTAAAGTTAATGTTACTTATATAAAAAATTCATCCTTTTCACCATAATCTGCAACGTAAACTCACCTTGCCGACAAAGCCAGTACCTCCGGTGATTAAGACGGTCTTCCCAGCGTAGAATTCTGGCACCGTTGGACTCATGGTAGTACTGAAATTAAATTTAACTGTTTTTACAATTTGTATGAAAACACAAAAAAGATAGTACAATATTGACTATCAAATACAGCATCAGCACACTCTAACAGTAAGAGGTAACTAAATTGCAACCATCATACACTCCAGTTTTTTTTTTGTTTTTTGAACTGTTAGCCTTAAGGACTCTAAAGTCTTGAAAGCTTTGACAGCTTCACCGGGTTTGGAGTCTCAAAATTTTGACACGATTAATATCTTATACTTACAATTAGTTATAGTTGTAATACAAACAAATTTGCTTTTACCTTACAAAGTACAACACACAAGATTAAAATATTTACGTGCACCATTGATCCAGTGCGTCATTACGCGCATACATACATTAAAATGTTATCCTTTTACGTAAAGCAATTAGGGAATTGCAAATTGTTATTGCCTCATCATCCTTTATAGATAAAATATTATGTGGCATTTTTTGTCTATATGTGAATTTTAATGTACGCAATACTTACGGGATTTCAAGTGTATTGGATGTCGGAGACACTAAAACCGCTTTTGCACGCATGTGCTATACCCGACTGGACAACAATCGCGTAAAGAGCGATTTTACAAGTATTGAATACATGTTAAACTTGTTGACAAACATAAGCATCACAATGTAACAATTTATTAAATAACTAGCTGTGCCCGTGGCTTCGCTCACGTGGACTACAGAATGCCCGCGTGATTATTACACCCCCGCTCCCGGCTATTTTAAAGACAAAAATGCTTCTTGTGGGTGTTCTTTAGAAGATAGATTTATACTCTCTCAGATTTTTTTATAGGTCTGTTTAATGACTATAATTATATAGTACATAAATTTGCTATATCTCTTATAATTTACTCAGCATAAGCCATTTAAGCACCCAAATTGATTCACCATGATCATTTTTTTTCTTTTTGCGGAACCCTAACTTTTTTTCTAAAATAAAAGTAGCCTATGTTACTCCTCATACCATCAGCTATCTATCACTGAAAGTCTCGTCAAATTCGGTCTAACCGTTTCGGAGATTACCCGAAACAAACAGAAAGACAAAAAATTTAAAATTGGGCTTCTTTTTATAGGTATATACTTTCATATGCATTTAGTAAAAAACTGTTAATTTGACATTACAAATAGACACTTCAATTTTATTAATTATACAGATAAGCCCATCATTGTAATTCGCTTACGTGCATCGAGATCAGAGAATGCATAACCAGTTCCTATTTACGCACACGATAGCAAAAACTGGTGACAGATTGTTGAACTCTTTGTAATCACCACTCTTTTTGAAATTTACTGTCTTTACCATCAAACAATGTTTAGTCACTTTGCCTTGCTACGAGAGGCTGTCGAACAAAAGATGGTAATTAAAAGATTTTAAATTTTACAGTAGAGGTAAAAACATATGACCACCTGTTTGATTGTGATTTTACGATGAATATTACTCCTAAATCTAAAATACGTTAAGACTTAATTTTAGTTTTACTGCTTCTCAAATCTTATAGGAAATTACATGTAGCCTAGATCGACGTGAGTTCTTGCAATGAGTGAAGGTGTGGCGACATCTACATAGCGACATCTATCGAGCCACATAAGACGCATCCTACTATCCTACATTGCGCTATAAAAATTAACTCAATCGTTGAGTATATATACAAGAACCCAACTACAACCGTTGGGCAGCTGCCCGCCAGACATAACATCCGTCTGGTCGGAGGATCCTCCCTTTTCGATGGTTATTCTACAAAGGAAACAGAATGGTGGTAGGGTATTTTCTCCTGGCTCCTCCTGGCTATAACTATCAATCCTCAAATGGAAAATCTGTCACCAAAAACTTATAGTTGTGTTTCAGCAGCTGCATTTCCTCACCAGACTTAGCTTATCACCATCTTGTACCAAATTGTCACTCTCCTCACTCCTGGACCCTCCCTCGATTTCTGTTCTATATTAAAAAGACACGCGAGCTGAGAAACATTTCAAGAATAGGTGTTTCTAAAATCTATTGCTGTCGCGCTCTGCCCGAAACCTCACCAACTAGAGTGCGAGAGTGACAACTGCAGTTCAGACTGATTACACCTAAGTAAAATTTATAAAACGATAGTCTCGTGTTTCCCACGTTTCCCCTCCAAAACTGAAGTAATTATTTTTTTCAAGAATGAGTCAAGCAGGACTTTGGCTATGTCTGTATGTTTTTCTTTTTCTTTTTGTAAACATCAAATTTGTATTTGTTTGCTTGATGTCTGAACATGACGGTAAAAAGGGCAAATTTCGTCATTTTAAAAAATCATTTGTGAAAAAAACAAAACATAGAGACACGGTGATGGTAGATATAGATTTTACGGTAATATAAAATATTTGCTATAGTATCATTTTTCAGGGAGGACAACAGGGGAAATATGTTTCTATAATGCAAAACACAGCCCGCGTTTCCTCTTAATCTGAAAAGTAAATCAAAATTTTAGTAGATAGTTTTCAGATGATGCGCGTAAAATTAATATTTATGCTGTTGGTAAGAAATAAAAGAGACTTAAAATTTTTATACTAATATAATACTATTTACTGTGCAGTTGAAAAAAAGATAAACCTGATCGAGTTTCTTGCCGATTCTCCTCGTTGACTAGGATATTTTCCGAACCGGTGATATTGTTTTGACGTTCATAAGTGCCTTCTTAGGGCCTAATTGTATTAAAATTTACGGCGTGTGAACTGCACACACGTTTGTGATATATACCTACGTAATGAGTATAAATAATTATACTTTATTGGTAAATTGTGTTACTTGAAAGTCGACCTTGGATTCCATAAACCTGCTATGAACAGTTGTAAACAAGCTGTCGTCCTCGCCTCCGCTTATATTCAAATAAACAGGACTTACAAATAACTGTCTTTTTTTAATAACAGGACGGCATCGTGACGTCACTAAACCTACTAGTAAGCACAGTCCATTCCAAAAACTAAAGCCATGACCGAGTACTCGGCAATTCATCACCTTATTATCTCTATTATGGTACTATACATGGTACAAAATGTCGCTTCCCGCAGTCTGTCTCGTATGTACGCTTTGATCTTTTAAACTACGCAACGGATTTTAATGCGGTTTTCACTAACATTTAGATAATTTTTTTAAGAAAGGTTTATATTAAATGTTTGTATAGTAGAGCAAATTTAATTAGTTGTAATCAAAGCGTTAAATAATGATTTTCGGGCGCTTAAATCGCTTACGCTGGCCAAACCTTATGAGATACATCAAATTGTATTCTAAAGAATTACAGTGCTTTAAATATCCTAGAGAAAAATCTTCGATGGCATATGTCTATTTCCTAAGGTTGACTCACAGTAACCATTTTTATCTTCAACATAATAATTAAAAATATTACGTTAGTTGTGAAGCTATTTTCTCTAATTCAGTATTAATCTTTATTGAGATATGTTTGTTATTTAACTTGGGCATATAATGGAGATTATGATTGTCCTTTATAGTTTTCCTTTTAAATTAATTCCATGGAAGATATCACGAATTCAAAATTACGCGTCATTTAAGAAATCCCCCTCAACAAAACCGGTTGCGGTCGGATGGCCGACACTCCCAACCTATGATAAATTGCACGTCGCGAGCTATGCAAACTATGAGGTTGCATAACATACCATAACGACTGTATCCCCAAAGTATTAGGCAGAGGTGTACACCCACAGTTCGTTGGGTATGTTTTAAGGTTCCATGTACTATTGCCATTATTCGGGAAGAAATCCAAACTCCGAGCTGATACTGAGAATTTCATAGAAAAACCTAATAACACTTTGCTCGACCTGGCAATCGAACCCAGGCCCTCGACCATAGCAGTTGTGCTTAGGACCACAAGGCTAATGATTTTTAATATAAGCATTAGATCTTACCTGAGTAATTATTGAATAAAACTGATTGCGAAAAGGCAAGTGAGCACCACAGCACGCGATATACTGATTTCAGTGCTTGATTAATTTTAATGTTTATGTATTATCGTATCTAACCTTCGTTTCACGTAATTGGCTAAGTAAATAATATCCGACTAGTATTCTTTTAGGTCAACGAGAGCATATTACAATATGTAATATTGTACAATCCTCGAATTTAACCACTTTAAATTTATATTTAAAATACAAGAGTATAAAGTCGAAATCTGTACATCTACACTAATATAATATAGCGGAAAAATTATTTTTGTTTGTTTGTTTAAACACGTTAATCTCTGGAACTAGCAGTCGGATTCGAATTTTTTTTTTTTTTTATCATAGCCGGACTCACGAGGAATGGTATAGGCTATACAAAATTAGGCTACAACTTCCAACTAGCCTTAAATATTGATTTTTGTTACGTAACTCAGAAGCCGAAACCCTCGCGAACTGCTTTATCCGCGTGCACTGGCGCAATGGTTAATGATAGGTAAATACAATGTTCTACGAAAATATATCGCATTAGTATATAAGTATATAAAAAAAGTCTGCGATAGCATATATCTACCATTTATACTTATACGTAACCCACAATAAGGTGTATTGCAATTATTTTTTTATTGAAGATTAAAAATTAATTTATGAGTATTCTTTTTAAGCATGCCATATTAATCCTTACGAACAAAAGTTACTTCGTCATAAATAAAGACAATTTAGTGAAGGTAAACTTTGTCTTTTACAGCTTGTTATTTAGACGCATAGTTTGAGAGATAATGCAAAATTAAAATAATTTAGCACTCTGCTCGGGTCTATGTAATACGTCTAACTACTATATGTCTAACGAGCCGTGCGATACCGCAAATATAATCATCAATCAGTGATTTCTTCAAAATTATATGCGGGTGAAACCGCGGGGTTTAAAGATATTTATGAAATAATACTAATTTTGAGTTAATAATCTAGGACGGAAAAGATTTATGCAGTTTTTGAAATTATAGTCTGCTAATTTTTACGCTAATCACGCAGAAACTACCGGGCCGAATTTGATATGATTTTAGTTTATAGTATACATAGTATCATATTGAAATGTATGAGCACTTGTACGACGTATAAATTGCATGTATATGTTCACTTAATATACTTAAGTACACGGTATGATGCAATTGCTTAAGGATATGCATTATTATAGTATTTCCCCATCGAAATCGAGTTTCTTTAGCAAAACATTTTTTTTTCTCTATGTAAGAAATAACCTAGCAGGTGTTAAGTTACTTGCCACAAAAGCATAGTACATTATTTTCAGTATAGTCGGTTAAAGTTAGTCCATGTAATAATAATATTGAGTATTGATTTGGAAACCAAAGTGATATCTATAGATAGCATAAAATGAAGTCTCTTCCCGCTGTCTGTTTCTATGTGCGCTTAAATCTTTTAAACTACACTACGGATTTTAATGCGGTTTCCACTAAAATTTAGAGATTTTTTTAGAAAAGGTTTATATATACAATTAGTTTCTACTTAGTTTTTGTATAGTAGAGAAAATTCAATTATTTGTAATCAAGACGTCATAAAATGATTATCGGGCGCTTACATGGCTTACGCTGGATAAACCTTATGAGATACAACAAAATAATTTTCTAAAGAACAGAAGTTCTTCAAAAAGCATAGAGAAGCGTCCAAGATGGCATATCTATATTTCCTAAGGATGACTCACAGTAACCATTTTTATCTTCAACATAATAATTGAAATTATTACATTATTTGCAAAGCTATTGTCTCCAATTCATTATTAATCTTTATCCAGATAAGTCCGTTAGTTAACTTGGACATTTAGTTTAGATTAAGATTGTCCGTTATAGTTTTCTATTTAAATGAATACCGTGGAAGGTAATCACGAATTCAAAATTATTCGCAACCAAAGAAATCCTACCTAAACAAACCTATGATAAATTGCGCGACGTGAGCTAAGTGCACTATTCGCTTAAATGAAGTTACATAACATACCATCACGTCTGTGTCCCCCGAAGTGTTAGGCAGAGGAGTCCACCCACAGTTCGCGGGGTATATTTAAGGTCCCATATAATAGGGGGCGAGCCTATTGCCATTAATCGGGCACTAAGCCAAACTTCGAGCTGCTACTGAAAATTTTCATAGGAAACCCCAATAGCACTTTGCTCGACCTGAGAATCGAACCTAGGACCTCGAGCATAGCAATCGTGTTTAGGACCACTGGGCTAATGAGGCAGTTATGAAGTTATGAACTGTCAATATTATAGCAATAAACTCTAAATCAGGCTTTTTTAAACACAAAATATAACACTTTGTAAATTGTACCTGTGCGAAGCTGGGGCGGGTCGCTATTTCCGGGGCACTATGTCTGGAACCTCCTCGTGGTGTGCCCCGGGCAACGGCGGCCGCTTTACGGCCGACGGCTAATACCAGACCGACGGCGTTCCTCCCCTGTACCCCTTTGCTCATCAGAGGAGACAGGGGATGGGGCAAGAGTGGACCTGCTTCGGCTCGTCCACTACGGACGGACTCGTCGTTGACGGCGGAGGAGGAAGAAAACCTCCTTAAAAAATTGAGAGGATACAACCTCTTTAAAAAATCGCTTACGGCGGTGGAGTAAACCACCTTAAAAAACCTTGGACGGACTGTGGTGGAGTAAACCACCCTTTAAAAAATCACGGACGGACGGTGGAAGACAACCACCTTAAAAAATTACTGGACGGAGGTGGAGAAAACCACCAGTATAAAAAATCAAGGACCGACAGTGGAAGGAAACCACTTAAAAAAAATAACCGGACGGTTGAGGATGAGCACCTCGTTAAAAAATCAAAGACGGACCTGACAAGGACGGACGAGAGCTCAATGACGGCAGAGGAGGAAACCTCTTTAAAAAACCAACGACGGACTGGTGGGGGAGGGGGTGCGTTCATTCGCCTCCTTCTCCTGCCGTTACAGGACGGCAGAGGAGAAAACCTCGGTAAAAAATCATGGCCGGGCTAGCGGGGTGGGGTGCGTTCATTCGCCCCTTACCCCCGCCATATGCCAAACATTATGGCAGCGACAGAGGAGAAAACCTCTATAAAAAACCCAACGACGGGTGGGTGGGGGACAGGTGGTGGTTCATCCGCCTCCTTCTCCTGCCAGGCCGAACCAAGGGGAGATGGGTCAGGGGGCCTGTCTTCCCATTGCACTGGTTTGGCGGACGGGGAGACAGTTCGTCACCGGGCTGTCTCCGTCAGCGGGCGGCCCTTCCGGGCCTTGCCGCCGGGGCGGCGCGGCTGAATGCCAGCGCAGTGCCCGCGTCGCCCCAGCATGGCGGCGGACGGTGCACCGTGGAGTTTTTTAGTGAGTAGGAGTCTCACATAACCACTCGTTCCCCCGGGCGAGTGTGTACCCATGACGGGTTTTCCACTCCACGTTAACAAAAAAAAAAAAAAAAAAAGGTTCGCTATTTCCTATAAAACTAAGTTAGTTGTGTTTTGATTTTAAACTACAATTTAATGAAAGATTATGCAGGTTTACATTATAAAGAAAAATAAAGATTTGTAGTCACATTACTCAAAAAATCATCGGAGTCAGTTTTAAAGATGTAATTCGACAATCCTCACACCTTGTCTTTGATAATAAATATAATAAAGCGGAAGAGTTTTTTATTTATTTATTTAAATACTCTAATCTCTGGAACTACCAGTCGGATTAGAAAAAATTCGTTTTGTATATGATAGCCAGACTCTCCAGAGGTAGTATAAGCTATTTAAGATCAGGCTACAACTCTCAGATTGCCTTAAATGTTGATTTTTGTTGCGTAAGTTGGAAGTCGAGGCCCTCCCGAACTGCTTTAATCCGCGTGCGCTGTCGTAATGGTTAATGATACGTAAATACAATGTTTTACAAAAATATTGGTCCTTAATCTAACTAAAAAAGTCAGTAATAGCATATATCTATCCTTATACATAAACCACAATAAGATATTTTGTGACAAGGTTTTGTTGAAAATTAAAAAGTTACATTATTAACATTATTTTTAGGCATGGATATTAATAATTACGAACAAAAGTTACTTCATCATAAAGACAATTTTATGAAGTTAAATTTTGCTCTGTATGGCACGTTATTGGGACACATAATTTAAGAGATAATGAAAAATTAAAATAATTTGTACTTGGCGGCGCGGTGTTTGTCTGATTAAATTAACATGGGTGAGATCGTTAGGCTCAACTAGTTATTATTATAATATCTGAGCGACCGAGCTATGCTCGGAGTCGTATTAACAAACAAGAAAAACACTTACCTATGTATACTTGTAATGTAAAACATTATCTAAATACAAAGTTTCATTCAAATCGTTCGAGCCGTTTCCGAGAAACATACATAAACATACCATCATGCCTGTATTCCCCGAAGGGTTAGGCAGGGGTGTACTAATGTACACCCACAGTTCGCCGAGTATGTTTTTAGGTCCCATGTAATAGGGGGCGAGCCTAATGCCATTAATCGGGCACGAAACCAAACTCCAAACTGCTACTGCGAAATTCATAGGGAAAACCCCAATAACACTTTGCTCGACCTGGGATTCGAACCCAGGGCCTCGCTCACAGCAGTCGCGCTTACGTCCACTAGGCTAACGAGGCAGTTACCGAAACCAATACCGAGAAACCAATTACATATTATAATATAATTATATATTCAAGAATTACTCACTTAATAAATATTTGTTTCCTATAAAAGTAACTTGTGTATTCACAAGCAATTAGTACAAGATGCGCGAATATGTTACGCCGAGAATCCACATAACGAATTCACTTTTGTCAGAGACAAGGTAAAACAATTTTGTCTCTTCTTTTCTTAACACTAGATTTTGCTCCCCATCTAAATTACGTAGGCCGAGAGGTTTGATACCCAAAACACAAATCATATAAATAGTTCACAAGTTTTATGAGTTTTAAGTAACCCGCACCACGATCGAAATAAGGTCCAATTAGTTGAAGCTAAGCGGTCTATTACAAGGCACGTACCTTTTAGACGTTGCAACGTGCAAGTTGTCACTTTACTGAAATCAGATCAACTTATGTCCTAGCTACCTATCGTTCGATGACGTTATAAAAGTCGACAAGGCCAACAGTAAAATGTTACCTCAAAAACTGAGTTAAAAACAGAGCTATGTAGCAGCTTAAAATATAACTAGCTATATCCCACGGCACTGCACTTTTTTATTAAAGCAGTAATTATTATTTTCATATATTAGTTTTATATGAACTCATATTAACGGTTATTCTTAAAGTTTATCAAGTGTAGAATGACATATACTTCCCGTATATACAATTTCATTAAAATTGGTTGTGAATAAATATATGTATATTACAATTTCTAAAAATATTATTGACAATTCGTCTAATCTATCAACTGAGGAATGATATATTCTACATAAATAGGCCATTTTATAAAAATCGGTCAAACTGATAGTATGGAAGGTAACGAAAACCATTTTTTAAGGGGTACAAGTTGAAAAAGGGTCCCGCTGTAAGCAGCAATTTACTATTCAAAAACCCACCAAAATGGCGCTAGTGTAGCAAGAAACAATGTTACTTTTTCATGATTTTATAGTTTTAACTGTTATAAAATGTAAAAAAATAATTAAATTAATTGATAAGATAAATTATTTGAGTGAAAATTTTTCCAAGTGTGTTAAAATAAAAATAAAATAACTTTTGGCGCTATCTGCCAAAATTTATCTACGGGCTACCGTGGCGCCATCCTAGTTTGACGCTTTTCGACAGACACTAATTGTTATACGATTTACCTTGTAATAGACCGATATATTTTTTTATACACCATATTCATGATTTATCATAATAATTGATTACTAACAGTAAATTTGAAAAAGAAGAACATGTACAGAAGGAACTACAGATTTTTTAATATATTAGATAAAGATAATATGGAAGTACAAGGTTAAAGTTTTATAGTTATCTATTTATATACGTGAAGCAAAAGCTTTCTACCTCTTTTTAAGCGTATTGCG
Organism: Saturnia japonica; assembly: GCA_033032175.1. NCBI lineage: Eukaryota > Metazoa > Arthropoda > Insecta > Lepidoptera > Saturniidae > Saturnia > Saturnia japonica. The sequence goes on along the minus strand of CM065333.1, from coordinate 8,166,845 downwards.
TGAACGGAAGGCTGTGAGATTTGACATGATTAAAGTTTATATGGAGAAGGAGTGCAGAAAGTTACAATTAATCTATAATGTCTGTTACTAATATATTAAATTCAATAAATTAATACTGCGAATCCTAACCAGACCAGTGCCATTGAACTTAGACCCCCCAAAAAATATTTACATTATCACTCAATGAAAAGTGACAGCAAGTGATGTAGATAATACTCATTGTTTATGAATACTGTAAATGTCAAACGGAAAATAGTCTATGATCAAAAAGTCGCTGGTCGAATTTCGATCTTAGGGCGAACGCTAGTTTATAAATAAAACAGACAAGTTATGAGTAGAACTCGCACTCTGAAAGTTCCGAATTTATCAGATTACTTGCCGTACATTATTGTACAGTCTTTTATATAAATATTATTTATATACTTACTATCTTTTATATATATCTCAGTCTGTCTGTCTGTCTATCTGTTAGTGGACTTATAACTCAAAAACCATTCGATAGATATTTATCATATTCTATACATGTTTTTATCAAAAAGGTTTTCGGCTGTGTTTTGTAACGTTATGTAACAAAATAAGGAAAAACAAGAACCGATAGTATGAAATCAACTCGAAAAAAAAAACACTCCAAGAACGATTTCTTGGAATACGATGCCAAAATTGTTAAACACAGGAAAATAGAAACGCAATACAAATAGGAAATAAAAATTCTTCTAGTACAATTTACTAGACATCTGTGAAAACTAGAAAGATCTAATACCACTATTTATTATTTAAACCACGATAAATAATTTAATGTTACCGAAGAAATAAAAAATATTTAGGTTACAAATATACATGAAACAACAATAAATGAATTTCATGCTCAATAAGGCGACCTGGATCATTGTATACTATTATAATGGATAACTTTTTGCAGGGCTTTCGAAATTGTATGTATCTTGGGAAGTACCCTGTATTTATGAAGGTCTAAACCGGTTGTTTGACGTATTAATCTAGAAAATTGAAATTCTACAGCAGTTTGAAGTCATAAATTTAAAGTATTTGATATTAATGGCAACTGGTAGTACCCTTTAAGCCCTTTTTCGAGACAAAAAAAAAACAATATAATTTTGTTGCATTATAATTATTTCACACTAGATTAGGGATTTCTTATTTTATGATTTTTCCCTTAACTTTCGTTAAAAGACCTCTCTTAGTGCCAAATTTCAAATTTCAGGTCTGTAGGAGTACCCTATAGGTTTTAAAAAGTGGTCAATTGGTGTGACTTTTAAACGAAACGCTATATATTTTTATTATGAGGTCGATATAAATTTCAACTGTATACCTACAGCACTTATTAAAAAAAATTGTTGCATTATAAGTTCACACGGGATTAGAAGTTCCTTATTTTTGGATTTATTCCAAAATGTTTGTTATAAGACCTCTCTTAGTGCACGAATTTTAAGGCTAGTAGATCTGCGGGAAGTACTCTATGGTTTTGATAATCCCTTCGTGAGCGTTATTTTAACTTATGAAATGCTGAATATATTTAATGCGTTAACCTTTTTTTTACAGTTGCAAATGGACAGAGGCTTTAGTATTAATTTTAATTTCAAGTTAATAGCTCAAGCGGTTTTCGACAAAAAGTGTCTAGACACACGGACAGACAGACAGACAGGCAAACGAACAACAAAGCGATCTTTTAAAGGTTCCGTGTTTTTTTTAAATTATGAGTAACAGGACCATAAAAATTAGTAGTCCTTTAAAATGAACAAAATTACTGTCATGTTTTGACGACTAGAAAAAGAAAACATATAGACATAGCAAAAGTATCGTTACATTATATATTAGATCTTATGTTACTCTTGAAAAATATATCAAAATCGGTTCAGTTTCGGAGGAGCAAACAGGGGAATACGATATCATACGAATATATTTTTTTTTTAGATTTTATAAATACCTATTCTAAAAATGTATCTTAAATCGAGCATCCGTTTAATGAATAAACGGCTTTCAATAACCATAATTCTAAATTAGGTATATAGGTATATCCTTCAGATACGTTTTCATATAAGTCCGTAGCTAGTGAGTCAATAAGTTATCACAGAATCCGCTAATGACATACACCGGAGCCTCAGTGTATTGTAGGTAACTTTATGATTAAGATTTTTGACAACACTTCTCTAAATTTAGAACATACCTAGTCCCTAATTAAATTTATGATCTGTTTTTAGTTCAAGCTTTCACTACGTCAAGTTGTATGACGTATGTACCCTAGTTATTGCTTAAGTGTATACAGTTGTGCTCGTGAGCGACGATGTTAGACTGGTAGTTTGTTTTTTATATGGTTAATGTGTACACATTAGTTTGTTTTTACATAATTTTGTGGATAAGCCTAAATCTCGAGCACATTTGCATAACACATCAACATCCTTCTGCATCACATCTTGCGGCGTATTAAAAACGTTGTGGGCATACAAATTAATGTCATCAGCAAACTAATATACCGAACTATGTTGAAATATTTTGCATGTTCCATTGAAATTTAATAAGTACTCCATAGGTCCGTGACTTGTTTGTAAGTAAATATAATTAGAGAGGACCTACTTATTTGTATGTGTTAGATTTGAGGAACTGAAGTTAAAAATGACTGACCTTTGATTTGACTATTAATGTCTTGCTATTCCTTGAAAATTGACCTGTAGCGCATATTCCCTCAACACGGACGCCGATATAGGTAAGTAAAAAGTAAGTTAATTAGAGCACTGCGAATCGCAGGCATGTTTTGTCCATAAACACCAGAAAGTTCGGATGACCAAGTCTTTCACTGCGCTTATTTATCTTTCCCAAGTTTTCTTTTTGTTTGGAGATAAAATAGTAGGTATAGATTAAATGGTATGCAGATTTTGGCTTTAGTGCCTTAATACAGGAATAAAACTTAGGAATACAATTTTATGGATCAAACGTCGTTGGCTTTTTCTATTAAATTCCATTATCGAAAGAATATTTGGAAGAATACGATTAGCTTAGCTAAAAAAGGATTAAAAAGCAAGAGATACTATGTTACAGCGTTGTTATTTTACAGGGTTGTGTTCTTTTACCTTTACAGCCTAAAGCTCATTGATATACGTTAACTAAAACAATTAAGACCTTTCTTACCCTTGTACCTTTGTTGTTTTTGCTTAATTTAAATTCTAGAAATATTGAGTTGCAAAAGACTATAGCAAATGGTTTCTTACAGCATATGAGAAAAGACATCAATTTTTGAAACTATTTACTTGACACTTCAACAGTCGGCACAGCAATTTATGTAGATCGTAACTTTTTAAGAAACTTCTTCCATAAAGAAATCCTTATGTCAAATATTACAAAAAATATATATAATATCCTAAAAACACATCAAATTTCCCTTGAAAAGTCATGTTTTGTCTTTTACATTCTTTCTAATCCATAGTGTCGATATATTATTGCAATATCTTATTAGGGAAAATGAAAAGGGCTTTCATTGTTATAATACTTCCAGGGATATTACAACATTAAATCATTTATTATAAATATTTACAGATTTATTTCACATAAAAATGTCTATTGTTTCTAATATTACTTAATAATAATGTAGAAAAGCTAATGGGTCAGTAGTAACACATGGGCTGAACCCATACATGTATCTTTGATTTCTAATGAACATTTGCTTTCAGTGAAGAAAAACATTGTAATGGCACTCAAATTAAGCGCGGTAGTAGGACAAAAAAGAACAGAAAATGTCCCATCACCATATCATAATACCATCATGTTTTCAAAACATCGACAATTGTGATGTCCGTGCACGCTACCACTGAATTTCACTGGATACGTAGATCAATCACTTCCATAAATTGCTTTATCTTTAACCGGATTGATTAGGAGATTCTTCAAATAGTTGTCCGTGAGTTCCATAGCAGAAAAGAACACGTTACGATAAGAGTACAAGAACCAAATGAAGAGGCAGAAGAAGATGAGTTTTACCAGTCTGTCAGCAACGTAGCGTCTGTGAATAGAAATGGTATTTTTAATAATAGCACGAAAAATAAACCGTACTATACATGATTGTAAGGACAGTACAATTCAGAAACAAAGTCACACCACTGAGGGATCTCCGCGGCTGGATTTACTGGCTTATCTCGAAACGCGCCAAAACAAAAGAGAAAACTGTGATGGGTTTATCGCCATGAGCATGGTGGTTACGATCCAGTATGACACAATCATTGTAAACACCACCACCAAGCAACATCATTCATTTTCCTTTTTTTACCTGCTTGATATAATATTAGGTCTTTACCTATGAAATTGCCGTTTTGTATGAAAAAATTTAAACGAATTTTTATCATGTATTTTTTATTTGTATTAATAGAAGTAATCACCCATGCAATCAATGCATTTTTGCCAGCGCAGTGGCAGTTTATTGATGCCCTTCTTAAAGAAATCAGCTGGACGGGAGGCAACAAATTCTTTAAAAGCATTTTGTACTGCCTTTCGGGTATTGAATTTTTTTCCCGCCAAGGAGTTATCCAAATTCTGGAAAAAGTAGTAGTCTATAAGCGCAAGGTCTGGTGATTAGGGAGGATGACGGAGAACTTCCAACCCCAGTTCTTGCAACTTGGAGACCGTCTGCTGTGCAGTATGAGATCGCGCGTTGTCGTACAGGAGCAGCGGAGACGAGCGATTGATCAATGCTGGTTGGAGATGTGCCAAATTCTCCATCCGTAGCTAGTGAGTCAATAAGTTATCACAGAATCCGCTAATGACATACACCGGAGCCTCAGTGTATTGTAGGTAACTTTATGATTAAGATTTTTGACAACACTTCTCTAAATTTAGAACATACCTAGTCCCTAATTAAATTTATGATCTGTTTTTAGTTCAAGCTTTCACTACGTCAAGTTGTATGACGTATGTACCCTAGTTATTGCTTAAGTGTATACAGTTGTGCTCGTGAGCGATGATGTTAGACTGGTAGTTTGTTTTTTATATGGTTAATGTGTACACATTTTTTTTTTACATAATTTTGTGGATAAGCCTAAATCTCGAGCACATTTGCATAACACATCAACATCCTTCTGCATCACATCTTGCGGCGTATTAAAAACGTTGTGGGCATACAAATTAATGTCATCAGCAAACTAATATACCGAACTATGTTGAAATATTTTGCATGTTCCATTGAAATTTAATAAGTACTCCATAGGTCCGTGACTTGTTTGTAAGTAAATATAATTAGAGAGGACCTACTTATTTGTATGTGTTAGATTTGAGGAACTGAAGTTAAAAATGACTGACCTTTGATTTGACTATTAATGTCTTGCTATTCCTTGAAAATTGACCTGTAGCGCATATTCCCTCAACACGGACGCCGATATAGGTAAGTAAAAAGTAAGTTAATTAGAGCACTGCGAATCGCAGGCATGTTTTGTCCATAAACACCAGAAAGTTCGGATGACCAAGTCTTTCACTGCGCTTATTTATCTTTCCCAAGTTTTCTTTTTGTTTGGAGATAAAATAGTAGGTATAGATTAAATGGTATGCAGATTTTGGCTTTAGTGCCTTAATACAGGAATAAAACTTAGGAATACAATTTTATGGATCAAACGTCGTTGGCTTTTTCTATTAAATTCCATTATCGAAAGAATATTTGGAAGAATACGATTAGCTTAGCTAAAAAAGGATTAAAAAGCAAGAGATACTATGTTACAGCGTTGTTATTTTACAGGGTTGTGTTCTTTTACCTTTACAGCCTAAAGCTCATTGATATACGTTAACTAAAACAATTAAGACCTTTCTTACCCTTGTACCTTTGTTGTTTTTGCTTAATTTAAATTCTAGAAATATTGAGTTGCAAAAGACTATAGCAAATGGTTTCTTACAGCATATGAGAAAAGACATCAATTTTTGAAACTATTTACTTGACACTTCAACAGTCGGCACAGCAATTTATGTAGATCGTAACTTTTTAAGAAACTTCTTCCATAAAGAAATCCTTATGTCAAATATTACAAAAAATATATATAATATCCTAAAAACACATCAAATTTCCCTTGAAAAGTCATGTTTTGTCTTTTACATTCTTTCTAATCCATAGTGTCGATATATTATTGCAATATCTTATTAGGGAAAATGAAAAGGGCTTTCATTGTTATAATACTTCCAGGGATATTACAACATTAAATCATTTATTATAAATATTTACAGATTTATTTCACATAAAAATGTCTATTGTTTCTAATATTACTTAATAATAATGTAGAAAAGCTAATGGGTCAGTAGTAACACATGGGCTGAACCCATGCATGTATCTTTGATTTCTAATGAACATTTGCTTTCAGTGAAGAAAAACATTGTAGTGGCACTCAAATTAAGCGCGGTAGTAGGACAAAAAAGAACAGAAAATGTCCCATCACCATATTATAATACCATCATGTTTTCAAAACATCGACAATTGTGATGTCCGTGCACGCTACCACTGAATTTCACTGGATACGTAGATCAATCACTTCCATAAATTGCTTTATCTTTAACCGGATTGATTAGGAGATTCTTCAAATAGTTGTCCGTGAGTTCCATAGCAGAAAAGAACACGTTACGATAAGAGTACAAGAACCAAATGAAGAGGCAGAAGAAGATGAGTTTTACCAGTCTGTCAGCAACGTAGCGTCTGTGAATAGAAATGGTATTTTTAATAATAGCACGAAAAATAAACCGTACTATACATGATTGTAAGGACAGTACAATTCAGAAACAAAGTCACACCACTGAGGGATCTCCGCGGCTGGATTTACTGGCTTATCTCGAAACGCGCCAAAACAAAAGAGAAAACTGTGATGGGTTTATCGCCATGAGCATGGTGGTTACGATCCAGTATGACACAATCATTGTAAACACCACCACCAAGCAACATCATTCATTTTCCTTTTTTTACCTGCTTGATATAATATTAGGTCTTTACCTATGAAATTGCCGTTTTGTATGAAAAAATTTAAACGAATTTTTATCATGTATTTTTTATTTGTATTAATAGAAGTAATCACCCATGCAATCAATGCATTTTTGCCAGCGCAGTGGCAGTTTATTGATGCCCTTCTTAAAGAAATCAGCTGGACGGGAGGCAACAAATTCTTTAAAAGCATTTTGTACTGCCTTTCGGGTATTGAATTTTTTTCCCGCCAAGGAGTTATCCAAATTCTGGAAAAAGTAGTAGTCTATAAGCGCAAGGTCTGGTGATTAGGGAGGATGACGGAGAACTTCCAACCCCAGTTCTTGCAACTTGGAGACCGTCTGCTGTGCAGTATGAGATCGCGCGTTGTCGTACAGGAGCAGCGGAGACGAGCGATTGATCAATGCTGGTTGGAGATGTGCCAAATTCTCCATCATTGTGTTCAGTTCTTCACAGTACACGTCTGTAGTAATGCTCACCCCGTTTGGTAAGAAGCTGTGATGAATCCCACCGGCGCTAGACCACCAAACAGTGACCATCACTTCAGCTAATTCAGCCGTAGATTGTGTATCGTCAGCTTCCACAATCGCCTTTAATTCGTCATTATCGACCAAAGTCTTCGGACGACCGCGAGGTTCATTTTTCAGGTCGAAATTCCCAGAATGGAAGCGAACAAACCAATAACAGGTGGTGCGTTGGTTTGTAGTGTTAGCTCCGTAAACGTCGTTGATGTTGCGTGCCGCTTGTGCCGCGTTGCTGCCACGACGGTACTCATATTTCATAATTTCTCGAATTTTTAATGTATCCATGATGACAAAAAGATTGAAATGCGATGAAAATGTAACACTAACCAATAAACAAATGTTAATTTTGGAAAAAGAATTCCATGTTTTAAAATAAAATTCAATTGAAATTAGAATTCTTAGCCAAACAAAAATTATTTTGATTTGAAATGGCCAGTACTGCAGAACGGCAATTTCATAAGTAAAGACTTATTATTAAATTAATACGTGAAGCAAAAGCTTTCGGTACCTTTTTAAGCGTATTGCGTGCACGGAAGATAGTGAGATTTGCTATGTTTAAAATTTATATGGAGAAGGAATGCAGAAAGCTAAAATGTATCTATAATATATGTTACTAATATATAAAATAAAATAAATTAATACTGTGAATCCTAAACCGGACCAGTGCCATTGAACTTAGACCCCCTAAAATATTGACATTTTCACTCAACAAAAAGTGACAGCAAGTGATGTAGATAATACTCATTGTTTAGGTTCATGAATACTGCAAATGTCGAACAGAAAATAGTCTATGATCAAAAAGTCGCAGGTCTAATTTCGAGCTTACAACAATCGCTAGTAATATTTAACCCATAAAACTTATTTAGTAATTGAAAACCTCAAATTAGTAACCACAGCCGTTTTATCATTAGATATGACAAACAAGCATACAAGTTACCCGATATTAATTTTTGAATGCAGACTATTTACCACCAACCTCAAAAGAACTGCCAATTCTAAAGCCAGTAGTAATATATTATACCCTAAGTACTGAATTTGAGCACCACGTGTGTTAGTGCATGTTACCTAAAACACCCTTTAGAGCACAGCAGATTGAGCATCAGTTTTTGCAGTAGAATAAAACATTTGCCTACGTAATGCCAAGGTCTTTTCAATATTTAAAAAGCTAGAGCGCGAATAATATTTTTAAATCTGTTTTTGGTTTAGAATTTTCTAGTTTGACAAGTGAAAAATGCCTATGTATGTGAACGGTTCGATATCTCCTGGATCGTGGCTGATAACCTGTTAAAAGGAGTTTAGGCTTTTAAAGAAGAAACATAATAATCTCCATCTATGAATGACTCAAAAGTGTTTCGAGTAATAAGTGACCAATCTTTCCCAAAGAAAGGCATGGACTTAATAGCCTTACCAGCTCTTGACTTCTTGGTAACTTTGCCTAGAATTCGATAGTTCTTTTTTTATCGGAGTTGAGTGCAACCGCAGTCAGTATAAGTAAGTGTAAGTGAAGTACAGAAGCATATGCCATAGCATAAGAATTCATGGACAACTGCTGTAGTATTACAGGCAACTCAAATGTTCATGTTTCTTTGTATCATCAGCAAAAGAAATGTGAAAATTTTAATTGCTAGTTACTCAGGAGTATACAAAAACATGTCGAGCATCGACCTTCCACAGTTCTTATCTAATCATCAAATATGGCTTTACTTTTTTTGTGTTTCACTAGTGCTGTTTACATGATCATTAACTCACATTTTATGCAAAGTTCTAGCTCGAGGTAAAGTAGAAGGATCTTCTTTTAAACAGTACTGCCTTACGCCGAGAACACAGTTTTTCAAGTATTCATCAATGTTACATTTGCTTGCGTCAATGAAGAATGTTTCATCATCGTTCTTACTGAAGCGGTTACGAAGGGAGAGGAAATTAGTGTTGTTGAAATTCCATTCCTTTAACCCAACATATTGCACTATTTCCATTCCTCGACTAATTCTTCTTTGGAGTTTGACCATGCTGAAATCAAAGCGGTGATTAACAATGGCAGAATAGATATTTTGGTAAGGTTCATTAATTAATTACTATTAGAGCTGATGATATATTTAAGATGTGTATAATTACCGAATCGCTCACTTCCATTGAATAAACTTAAGAAGAATAAATCAAAATCAAAAAATATTTTGAGCCGACAAGAAAATCGAGCAGGTTTATCAATATGTCAAAATATAATATAAAGTATCCTTTATATATGATTCTTGAAAATATGGTCCGGTAACCAGTAATATGCTTAGAAGGTTCATACACCTCATACATCATTCATACACATCATTTGGAGTGGCTGTACTTATGCCTTCACTCCTTTTTGCGACCTCCCTAAAGTATTTTAGGATCTTTAGTGTATTCTGTCCCATATAAACCTGCTTGTCCTGTGGCGATGGAGCAGAACCATCCATAATTTATTATGCAGGACCCATCATCATTTCCTCAAATTAAAAAGGAGGATGAAGCAGGCTTAGCTATTTGTAATGTTTATTGATACCCCTTCAACTCTATTTTTCTGTCTGTAGACAATACACGACCTATATTGTTAAAGACATAGAATTTTCAGGTAGTTACCACTAGGTACTTCAAGTTTTTTTTTAATATTTCAGCTAAACTAACATTTAAAAATCATATCATGAAATTGGTAACAAAAGATTAAAAAGGAGATAAGCTCACTCTCAAAAGTCAGAATAGAACCCAAGGATGGTAGGATATATTCTATTTTCCGACTTACAGTAAGTTAGAAACTTCATTTCCTTGGAATAGCAACTTAACAACAAATTAGCAAATCGTCACTCAAATTCAGGAAACCATTTAGGCTACACCTTCTGCCTCTTCTTGACCTAACGTCAAGTGAAATTTAGGTCAAATGCTAAACCATAAAAACTATGGGTACTTACAAAGGTTTCTTTCCCACTATGAACAGCAGACCGTCCACTAGGTAAGCTGGTAAGTAATGCGTCAGAGCAACGCTTATTTTGTGCAATATCCTAGAAGTTTTCACACTCCCTCCAGGGTACCACAAGGCTACCGTGTAAGGATACTCATGAACCCACTTCTCTCCTGTAAAATACGCATACGCACGGTGATTAAAGGCATCTGTTTTTTTTCTTTTACAGTAACACTGCAAAGACACTTAATTACACCTCATGGTATTCTCAGTACAACCTAAAAACAGTGGCGACTTCTAAGAACTCAATAATTCCTCGGCAGTCATCACTGTCACGCCCAAGAGTGTAAATAGAAACCAGATAGGCCACCCATTAACTCCACTACCGCCATTTCCTCGTTCGTAACTCAGCTAGGTGTACCACTTGCAGATAAGGTTGGCTTGAGTGTCTCAAATCTTAAGATGTAATTAGATCCTCCTACACCCTTAACTTTAAATACTCTAAAAATCTTATATTTTGCATCAGAGTAATAATACGCATTATTTTGATTATCGCACAATTTTATACTCACCCTCTTTTAAAATTTGATACAAAGATATCTTAACAACTCTGGATAATGTCACATTGTAGACTTGAGTTTCTTTAGGTCTGTAATCAATAAGGAAAGATTTTTATTTTGTAGTATTTTAAGATTTACATTTTTACTAGACGCTTGGCTAGTGGTCATCTTCAAGTTAATTTAAAACGTGATTAATTTTAAAATATAATAAAAATAATATAAACTTATAACAGGTGAAATTATCAATCATACAGAAAAAACGTAAGTCCTTAATTAATTTATAAATGGACGCCCAACGTCTTAAATTTCTTTGTCGAAGTAAATTCTGGAGTAAGCCGTTGATGTGCTCAGAGAAGTCAGAAAATTATTTTATCCATTATCCATGAACCGCTGTATGCCCCGGTCGCAATATCAGAAGTATTTCCTTTAAACTACGTATCAAAAACCTTACCTATCCATTGCTGTTACGTAAGCGATCAGTATGCAAGCATTCACAACGATGTCAACAGAAATGACATCTGCATTATAGGACCCTTCACAAAGCATACTCCTTATAACACCTGAAATAAACAAATTACATTCCGTATCAGAGTAATGTTTTATAATGGTATAACTACTTCTATATACTGCTGTAATCAGAATTTTGTCAATTGGCTTATTAACTAATACAGATTCGTGTCCAAGGAATAAAAATGAACGTAACTGTATAATAATGAGTCTCATTTTAAGAATTTTGCATTCCATTATAGACATTACATTATAATTTTATAGTCAACGTAAATGCTACACTGCAAAGGAAGCCGATTTAATTTTGTAACAAATAAGTATACCTTCATTTTTAGAATTACCTGTACCAGCACCCACATAAAAACCAATGGGTCCATTGAAATTATCCACCCATCCTGGAAATGGCTCCTTCCAAGCAGGAGTTACTGGAAAGCAAAACGTTGTTAATTATTCACCAGTAATTTGATGTAAATTTGTTTAATAAAAATGTTAAGAAGTAAATTTTAGCTTGCAGTATTTGACCGGTTATTTGTACTCCATTTATTTGTTTAACAAGTAAATTATAGAAGGCATACTGCAATGAATTTAATATTCGTTAAATAAACTTCATGATCCAATCCAAGAGAAATTCCCTGTTACCTGATAAAACTCACCAATAGAAGGTCTTGCTATAGCCAAGGGAAACTTGCTTCCGTATTCTGCAACTAGGTTCTCAGTGATAGCCTTTGTATAGCAATAAGTGTTTGGTTCTGAAGATATGAGTCTACAAACAAAAAATCTTAATTGAAACTTTTTGAGAGACACACTTCGATATTACTTCTAAGAATTTTACTAATCAATTCACAAAGCGAACAGCAAGCTCAGTTAATTTCAAAGATATGACATAAAGCGCCAAAGATCCTCAATTTAATCAAGCTATTCATCACGTATATTCCATATGTGATTGAAATGAGTTCTGTTAAACATCAGTGCGTCAACACATAAAATCTTCGTTACGAACTATCAAAAAGTGATTTGTGTTATTTGACTCCAAGTGAAGTAGATTAGAAATAATAATATGAACCATGATTTCTGAGATGTCACAAAACCCTAATGGAATGGTCTATCAAGTTGAGCACTATTTTGTTAAAAACACTGTAATTATCACAATGCACTTTGTAAAATAAATCAATAACCCTTTTGACAAATGCTGTAATATGACAAATGCTGTAATAATCTTCAATAACGAAGATTAAATAAAAGGGAAAAAGAAGAAATATTTAAAATATTTACAGTTGCGAATAACTCACTTAGGCTCCAAATAGTCCAGTGTTTCCTTGTCCATCCATTCCACAATTTCCATGATACGACGTGGACTGTGGATGGGTTTGTACAGCTTCTCCTCGAGGACATCTAACCGACAGCGAGAGAACGCAGTTGATAGATGGACGAATGCCTGGAATTTAGACTTTTACAATAAACTACTCCAATATTTATGATATTATTAGCTGTGCCCCATGACTTCTCCTACGCTAAACTTATTCTATCGCATCGCCATGAACTCACTCGCGTTGCCTATAATTTTTTTAACTTTCCGCACTTGCGTACAGTTTTTACTCCTCTGTTCCTTAGCATCGTAGCGTAAAGTTATATAGTCTATAACTTTTCTCAATAGAAAGGCTATTAAAGTGTAAAATATTTTTTTCAAATCTGACCGACAGTTTCAGAGATTAGTGCACTCAAACAATCAATTCCTTGAGCTTTATACTATTCATTAGGTATAGATTATATAGTATATAATTATATAGTTTTACCTGCAAGTTCTTCATGGTCTCAGCAAGAGAGAGTAGTCGATATGTGCCAGTTGTGTTCATGTTCACAGCTACCTTTAACTTCTGATCAAATCTGAGACAAAATCACTGTAGGTACATATAGACGCTCTGGTATTGGATCTTTTTCAAGATATGTACGATATTAATAACAGAAAATACATGTTTTAGAATGAAAAAATACAAAAGTTATCTTAATATCGATAGTAAAGGAAGATAATGCAAAAGTGCTGGACCATATAGCAGAATTCTGATTTAGGAAGCAGTAAAAGATTTGTGTTGGTCAAGTGGTTTAGACTAGCTAATTATCGATTCGATGTTAGTAAGTTGGAGTCCCAGCAATATAACAATGAATTTTTCTTTATTCCCGTACATCCAATGATGTTTTATAAATAGATCCGTTAAACTCTCACTAGAAACAATTTCAACACGCACAAATTTTGTTATCAGCATGTTGAAACAAAAGAGATAGGATATTATAGCGTAAGGCGGAAACTCTGTTGTCAAAAAAGGACTAAAAATTCTTCTCACTCACGCCGATATCAAGTCGATAGTGAACTGAAGGTAATAATTGCCCACCATTCGCCATTGCATGTAAAGAGAGTCAATTTATATAAAAATTTAATTGCGTATATCAACTAATTTAGACTGGTAACACTATCAACTGATGGTGAATAATAACATCGTAAGGAAACCTAAACGCTTGAGAAATTTTGTTATACAGCCGTATGTGGAAAAAATATAGAACTGTGGAATTTCTCGGCTTTTGGAAGCACGAAGGCGTGAACAGGTTTAGTGATCAAATCCGTGCCTTCTATTAGATATAGATCATTGCCTAGGAGTAAGAAATTTAGAGACTGGTACCGAGTTAAAAATTCCTTGATCGGTTTTAACAAGAGAGCCACCGTCTTGTTAAATCATTGTTTGAACTCTGATGATTAGAAAAATATTATATCCAAATATGAACAAGGAAGAAAAACGGAGTGCCAATTTTAAACTGCATACTGCCATATATATTTTTGCTCCAAAAATAACTGTATGCCTTTTCCGATATTGGTTATAAATGCCAATGAACTGCAATACTTATTTAAAATCAGCATGACTTTCGTAGTCCCAAAAATACGAAAATTGGTTATCTGAGATAGAGTATCATCTCAAAAGAAATAATTTCTTTCGATTAACAAATATTCATGTCAAATATTAAACAAACCTGACACAAGCAGCACTGTGAAAGATGATTTGGCACTCATTCTGCAGCATTTCTTTATCTTCATCAGAAATGCCAAGTCCGTCCACTGTTATGTCCCCGTTAATGACCTTTAACTTTTTAAAGGCATCAGGGTTACCATGTCTCACAAGATCGAAAACCTGTAACGTTTTATAAGCAATGATTTTACTAAGTATTATTCTAATATTATGCTTAGAACAATTAAACTTCCCCTTAGTGTTAAAATTGAGAACAATAAATAATTGACTGACCTCGTGGCGCAGTGAAAGTGTGCCCTATTATTGAGAAGAAAGTTCGCAGGTTCGATACCGATACCCGCCCCACACCCATTTCCCTTAAATAATTGTCATAAGTACAAGCTTTGCTTAATTTGGATTTCAATATGTGGTATTGTGTCCCTATATTTATTTATTTATTACCTTCTACTCCTGCAATAATTTTAACATTTTGTTTTGTTAGATTACAAACACGATGTAAGCCGCATTCCCATAAAGTAGTTGTAATGTTCTTTTGTAACATAAAAGCAAAATTTATAAAGTTTGATTCAAACATAACTTTTTGATAACTATGATACAGGTGCTAATAATATTTTAAGATACCTTATTACTGCAAAGATCGTGAAGACGCTCTTCGCACGGCTGTCCTTTCTTCATTCGCATCAGAAGGCATATAGTCTTAACATCTGGACAACTTCGTAGCAGTTTCTCTACAAGAACCTGCAACGACGAGAATAGATATGAATGACCCTTCGCAACATAGCAGTGTATAAATAAAATTTATAAATGATAATGTTGCATGATCTTTGGATGAAGAGGATTCTCAAGAAGAAGAACCATCGCTGCTATGTGTAGGACCAGTAATTGCGGCAAGTTTTCGTGCGTTGCATATTATTGTCAGACAATGTATTGATGAAATAGTATTTGACGGCCGCCTTGATTATGACTTTATTGGACCTTCAATTCCCGGTAATCAACATTGTTACTGGATGGTAATTTATTTGCCACACACACAAATATGCTGATACAGATTAATACAAATTTATAGGATATCTTATAACTACTGTTTTAAGTGTGAAGACGTTCACAAGGTGTATTCAAGAGCTAAATGAGAGATTTACAAAGAGATTAAAATCTAATTTTTCATAACTTGAAGACAGGATACAAAGAAATTTCTTTGTAGATTTCTCTTTACTTTGGCAGCTCGACTGGTGGAGTACCTCCACCCTATAGAAGATCGCAACCAAATAAACTAGTGTTGTGTTCCTGTGATGAGTAGGGTTTCCAAAGCTTCTTGGGGAAGGGGGGTTCAAAGAGAGGTAGAGGTTCAAAATATGCTTCGGGATCTTATTATAGAACCTAACACTTTTACCTAAAAATATTTTATTAGACACTAAGTCTAAAACACTGTACGACTAATTTATGTTAACTTTGGAATTTATTAAATTACTTAGATCATGCGAAAATATTATCACAACCCCTTTTTCCGTCCCTTTAAATAAATGTAAATAACCATGTACCTGTCAGTATCTTTACTTTTAAAGTTACATAGAACATTCATACCTACCAATTCACATGCCTTCTGCTAAGCCTAACGTGTCTTCTAAATAAACATTCAACCCTTCCCTCATAATCTGCAACGTAAACTCACCTTGCCGACAAAGCCAGTACCTCCGGTGATTAAGACAGTCTTCCCAGCGTAGAATTCTGGCACTGTTGGACTCATGGCTGTACTAAAATTAAATATATTTTCTTTGCAATAATTATGATCACAAATTGCAAATTATAAATAGAAAAAAAAACATAGACCACTAAATCTATCGACTACAAAACACAGCATCATCTTTTCATAATTTAAATTCTTCGTCACGTCTTCAATGCTCCCGAATTGTTATCCGGAGTTCAAAGGACTATTCTAGAGGAATAATCAAACTCCTCTTTCCAGGTTTATACATGAATTAACCTTTATGAGCCGGTAATAATTAAGGCAACTGTCGCGACCTTACCATCAAAATTTTATGACACATTTAACATTCACCTTTCTTCTTTTCTTTCTCTTTCTCCTTATTTCTTTTTCTTTCTCCTTTTTAGAGTTAAAGTTTATTTCCCACGTTTAGCTTTAAAACTATCTTAACAACAGAAATGTAATTTAAAAAAACTTAAAGCCTAGTACATTGTTACATAACATAGTATGGAAAGAAAAGGCCATTTAAAATTTTCCATGTATATGTATACCAATAAAAAAATAGAGTAGACGGCAGAAAAAAAATCTTCGCTAAAGAAACAGGAATTTAGAAGAGTTTTTAACTTCCGCACACTTATATTGAAATTTATCAATGTTTAGATCACTAGCCAATTTATTTGCACTGTTACTCACTACAATAATTTAAATAGGAATTTTGTCTTTATATAGCTTTAACAACAGGATATATGTTAAGTTTTCTACAAGCTACGGCTGGTACATCATCATCATTTCAGCCGCAGATATAGGCCTCCCCCATAGATCTCCAGAGCGACCGATCTTGTGCGGCCTGCACCCAACGGCTCCCAGCGACCTTTATTAGGGCGTCTTTCCATCTAGTGAGGGGCCGTCCTACGCTGCGCTTTCCGGTGCTTGGTCTCCACTCTAGAACCTTTCTGCCCCAACGGCCGTCAGTTCTCCGAACTATGTGCCCCGCCCACTGCCACTTCAACTTGCTAATCCTTTTGGCTATGTCGGTGACCTTAGTTTGTCTACGGATCTCCTCATTTCTGATTCGATCTCGTAGAGAAACACCAAGCATAGCCCTCTCCATAGCTCGCTGAGCGACCTTGAGCTTTCTTAAAAGGCTTGTTTTGCTCAGTATCTCCGAACAGTCAACTAAGCCATTGAGTATGCAAAAAAATTATTAAATATCAGCTATTTCTCTCCGTATACGTATACAGCGAGAGCGCATGAAATTTTCTACAGCGCTACTTGTAATCTGGTACGTATGTTTCAGATTTAAACTGAAGGTAACGAAGAAACCGATTTTGTATTTTCTCAATACGAGTGACATGTACAATAAAACTGGGGTTCCAGATTTGAGACGCGTATTCAAGATGATTTCGAACAAAAGAACAATATACACTCTTAATGCTTTAAAAGCTCTTTCTTATCAAAGATCACTTCGGAGTCGAAAATATCACCTAAATCTCTAACAGTATTAACTTTAGCTAATTTATTGTATTAAATTTTTCAATACTGACTTTTAAGATTATTTACATAAGTAGGTGCATGTTTATACATGTTGTACATGATTAGGATTCACTGCGGTAGTTAGACATTTAAATAGTGTTGTAATTATTGCACGACACATAACGCGAAGCGGTCGAGGTTGTGTTCTACTCCGACACCTCAAAGTCACACAATTTGTTGCTCTTAAACTGCCTCTATCATAACCAATTGGTACTTATACGATAATATGAGTAGATATATTTCAAGAAAACTATTCAAATAATCTATCTCATATTCTGTAAAAAACAATTTTATTTTGCTATTTAAAAAAAAACTGTTTGAAAAAATTTCACGTGGACGTCCGGATTTATTTTTTTACGAGGTGGTTACGGATAACACCCGAAAAGATGGACGTATCGAGACCAAGTTTTATTTATTATCTTCAGAATAATATTAACTAGTTACCTATTTAATATATTCTTATTATTAGACTATTAAATTAAATTTTAAAAATGTTTTTTTTATTTGTAAAAAAGTTCACTATTTATTTGGATCTAAAATTAAAGCCTATTTTGTTGTCTATTTAATACAAAATGTCTGTGTGACCGAGGTATGCTCGGTTTTTTAAAAAAAAGAAAAATACCTATCTAGATAAACTTAGAATGCAAAACATTATCTAAATTCAAAATTTCAACCAAATCGTTGGAGCCGTTTCCGAGAAACCAATTACATATATATATACAAGAATTGCTCACTTAATATATTAAGATAAGTCCATGGTACGACTTGTTTTTTTTTTTCTTGAAAATCAAATGAGTAATATGATACGTGCTTGGGTTTTCCAAACATTTTGTAAGTTTATCTGAGGAATAACTTTTGAATTTTGAAAGGTTTTCCATATTAAAACTATTTTTCTAATACAGTTATCTAACGATTGAAAAATCGGCCCTTCAGTCATTAAATTAATTTTTAGAGCTTTAGGACGATTTCAGTGCGTAATATGATCAGAAATACCTATGCAAAATAGCATTGTAAACAGCTTAGGTACTTCTTGTGTAAATTTAACTTATACACTTGATAAATATTTTTTAAAAACTAGTTATAGCTGTGAAATCTTAATTTACTTTAACCGTACAAATTACAAGAATAAAACTTACGCACATACACTTAAAAGTACAACGGTAAGGATTTGTAAATAGATTTTTCTTTGTTTCTGTTGGTCAAAGTAATCAATACTTACGAGGTTCCAAGTATGTTGGCGATTGGAGACACTCAAGCAGTTTCTGCATGCATGTGCTATGCCCGACTGGACAACGATCAAGTAAACAGCGACAGTAGACCTGTAGATTAGGTACATGTTTAACTGGTTTACGAACATTAATCGCATCACAATATAGTAATTGGTTAAGTGATAAGCCCTTCATAGCGATTTGGTTATTTGGCATTTCGGGATCAACCGATGTATATCCGGTTCAATTTACATACGTCAGAATAACACCGATGGACTCTTAGGGCAGTGATTAGTTCAATCAGCTAAAGAAGAAAGAAAGAAAAAGCATTTATTGGACACCACACAACACATATAAATGTTTTAAATAAAAAACAAAACAAACAAATTGACACAATAAATGAAGTCTTGCATGGGGTCGAATAGGTCCCTGTCTCAGCTTAATGCTGCAGGCCTACAAGCGCAAGCACTGCAGCGCTGATATCCTGACAGGGCGCCTGTAGGCATGTACAACCGCACGGACGAATTAACACAACAATAATTTTAATTTATAAACTAAATAAACTTAACTTCATAAGAATAAGCAACAAGTGTGCTATAATATATACATCTCTCAACTGTATACTGCATACTTATATACAGGGTGTCCGGTAATGAATGGATGACCTTGAAATGGCTTATAACAGAACTTACGGCCGTTAAGAAAAAAATGCGAAACAAAATATATCCTGGGTATTACCTAAGATATGATTTTTTTAAATAAAAATATTTTATTACAAATTTTTACCTTGTTTTACATTCTTGTACACTGCGACCACAAATGACTGAATTCTATCGGTTTTTTGTTGATCTATTATTATGCTCTAACTATGCCAATCGATAAGCAGTAAATAGTTTGACTAGTTATGGTACTATTAAAAAAAAACTTGAAATAATTTTTCTGTGAGAAATTTGCTAAAATATTTTTTTTTTTACAAAGTTTAAACTTCTTGGGTATAAAAAAATGTATGAAAACATGAGTGACCAATAATTTTAAATTAATGTCGGTTTTCAGTAGATTTCATAATGGTATAATTCATTACTGTATCTTATGTAAATAGTGAATTATTGCTATTAAAGTAGAAAAGGAGCAATTTTGATTAAATAACAAAATATTTCATTTTGGGAATATTTTTTATATTCAACTGCACCTAACCATTTGAAGTTTAATAAAAAACCACATTTTACATTAATAGTACTTTATTTGGCATTACATAATTCATAATAAATGTTCAAATTGTTTGCCATTCACTCTTACGCAGGCTCTGCATCTACGGATTAATGCTCTTTTGAGCAGTCTCGTATATCGTTAATCACTTATTTTAGTTGCGGTTGCTCTGACACGGATACGTAAGTCTTCTAAGGACCTGATCGGCTTACGGTACACATCTTTTTTGAGGCAGCCCCAATAAAAAAAATCCAGTGGATTTAGGTCTGGTGAACGTGGAGGCCACAAAATTGGCCCCAGACGCCTGATCCATCTGTTTGGGTATGTATTATTTAAATACGTACGAACAATAACACGACCAGTGCCATTGAACTTAGACCCTCCAAAATATTGACATTGTCACTCAATGAAAAGTGACAGCAAGTGATATAATATTCATTGTTTAGGTTTATACTGCAAATTTCAAACAGAAAACAGTCTATGATTAAAAAGTCGCTGGTCGAATTTCGATCATTGGGCGACCGCTAGTCTAAATAAATATATCTAAATACATATATATCATGTATGGATTCAAATTCCATTAGTCTTTTAATTGTAATTTTATCCATATACTAGCTGCCCCCGCCGCTCCGCTCGTGTGCTTTACAGAATGCCGAGAAGCACAGAGAAACGTCTTTGGACATTTCTTTCTACTGGGGGCAGTCCGACTGATGGAATGCCTTACGAAACCTCAAGTCAGAATTTACAGAAGATCACAGCCAAATGAACTTATGTTATAATCCAGTAGTGAATAGCGGGTTTGCAGTTACTAGTATAAAAAAAGTTCAGACAGTTTACTAAGCGAGAACGAATTAATTAGTAAAAGCCGTCTTTTGACTTGTTGCACGACATCGGAAGCCGAGAGCAGGTTGGCCGCCCGATGAGAACAGAAAAAAATTTGACGTGAGTGAAACCGCGTGGCACCGCTAGTCTGTGTCTGTTTGTAATGTCAAAATAACAGTTTTTTACTAAATGCATATGAAAGTATATACGATACATATAACAAAAAAAATTGTCTGTCTGTCTGTTTGTTCCGGGTAATCTCCAAAACAGTTGGACCGATTTTGACGGGACTTTCACTGATAGATAGCTGATGATTGATATACGGCCGTTTTCAATAACATATCTGAGTTTACTGTCTCCGATTAGACCATATTTGTAATAACTACTACCTTTAACTTAAAACAGATATCGGCTTCCATCTTATCTATTCAAGCTTTAAGATATGAATATATATTATCTAGATACGAAAAACTATCAATTGATAGGTTTTTCAAAAAAAAGTATAGACAAAAGGTTACATTTGTCTATCTTTAGTAACTGAAACAACGGATAGATAGGTTATTGAAAACGGCCGATAGGCAGTAACTTAGGCTACTTTTATTTTAGACAAAGAATTAGGGTTCCGCTCAAATAATATAAAAACTGGTCATGGTGAATCAATTAGGGCACTTAAATTACTTATGCTGAGTAAACCATAAGAGATATAGCAAATTAATGTACTACATAATTATAGGCATAAAAAAGACCTACAAAAAAGTCCGAGAGAGTATACATCTATCTTCTAAGAAATATTCACAATAAGCATTTTTGTCTTTAAAATAGCCGAGAGCGGGAGAACAAGATTGGCACGGGCATTCTGTAGTCCACGTGAGCAAAGCCACGGGCACAGCTAGTTGTAAATATAATTTGCAGTTAAATATGTATGTTAATTTTAAAATTATGTTACTTGAAAGTAGACCTTGGATTCCATACCTGCAATGAACAGTTGTAAACAAGCTGTCGTCCTCGCCTCCGCTTACATTCAAATAAACATTAATACCAAGAAACTACCTTTTTATTACCTTTTTAATAATAGGACGTCATATTGACGTCAGTCTGGCTGATGTTAAGAACATTACAATCTAGCAAGACCATTTTTAAAACAAAAAGGAACAGTTATAACTTAACCAGTATTATCCTACAAATATAATAAATGTAAAATTTGTATGTTTGTTACTCAATCACGCGAAAACGGCCCAACGGATTTGAATGAAATTTATAATACATGTAGTGTATGACCTGGAATAACATATAAGTACTTCTTATAGCGGTAAAAGTCATAATTTAACCAGTGTTATCCAACAAATATAATAAATGGAAAATTTGTATGTTTGTTACTCTACCACCCGAAAACGACTGGACGGATTTGAATGCAATTTATCACACAGATAATCTATAACCTGGATAAACAAGGATACATTTTGTTCTGGTTAATATTATAGCTAGACCACTGTTATCAATTATTCGTTGACAATTCATATACAACTCTTAGACAGACATAAAAACAAGATTGGTAAAAATATTTACTCAAAAACTATTTGTTTTCGTACTTTTCCCTCTCACCCTTCACGCTACCCTGCCCCTTCACGTCATTTAATACAGCGCCATTTAATCAAAAGTCTAACCTTTTTCAGTTTTTTGAACGATTATTGTTTTGTTTACGTAAAGAAAACCTACGCCTAACCTAAGCCTAAACCTATTCCGTTTTAGTAAAATTGGTTACGGTATGTTTGAACTGGATCATAAGACACGAGCCGAGCTAGCGGAGCGAGCGGGCTGTGGCAGCGGCCGGCGAGTACTCGAAATAAAATAATTATTTGTTGAAAATTCATATACAACTGATATAAAAAAAAGATTTTTTTTTTTCAATTTAATTGTTTCCACACTTTTTTCTTCAAAGGGAAATTATCCCTCACTCTCCCCTATGCTTTCACATCATCAAATTCAGCGGTATGTTATCAAAACTACAATCTCTCTTAGTTTTTGAACGATTATTGTATTGTTTACTTCAAACAAACCTAATTTAAAGCCCAAATCTAAACTTAAACTTAAACCTAAGTCTAAACATAACCTAAACATAAGAATAAACCTATTCCGTTGTGGTAATATTGCTTAGATTATGTTTGGACTGTGATTATAAGGCACGAGCCGAGCTAGCAAAGCCGGCGGGCGAGCTGTGACAGCAGACGGGGAGTGCTTGAAACAAATACTTATTCGTTATAAATTCATACAAAACTCTTAGACATACATAACAATAAAAATAAAATAATATTTTTTAGAAACGGTCTGTTTCCATGCTTTTTCCTACACATGGAGGTGCCCAATCTCTTTTAGTTTTTTTTTTAACGATTATCGTATAGTTTACGTCAACTAAACCTAAACTTAAGCCTAAGCCTAAACCTAATCCTAATGACAATCCCAAACCTGAACCCAAACCCAAACCTATACCTAAACTTTAACCCAAACCTAAATCCATACCTAAACCCAAAGCTAACCCTAAACCTAAACCCAATCCTAAAGCCAAACCTGAACCTAAACCTAAACCCAAACCTAAACCCAAACCCAAATCAAAACCCAAACCTAGCCCCAAACTTAAACCCAAACCTAAATCCATACCTAATCCCAAACCTAAATCTAAACCCAAACGTAAACCCAAACCTAAACCCAAACCGAAACCCAAACCCAAACCTAACCCCAAACATAAACCCAAACATAAATCTATACCTAAATCTAAACCTAAACCCAAACTTAAACCAAAATCTAAATCTAAACCTATAAAAGGCACGCCAACTGGTTTGTTGATTTATTGATATTGACATACATACCTATTGTAAATTGTCTGGATTATAAAGTTTTGCTAAGAGTGAATTCTATTATTGTGTTATCCCACATGTGGTGACCCCAACTTGATATAAATACGCAACCTTCTGACTTTTTGACAAACTTCATACCAAATGTAATGAATGCAGGAGGTAAAGAGATACATTGAACCATGGAGAAGAACATAGGCAACCTTATGTAAACTTGATGAAAGGAATGACGGAATGAACTAGAGGATGAAAGTTTTTATGAAGAACTCATATTGTCTCAAATTAAGGAGGTGAAAATTCATATTCCTTCTGAAAATCCGGTATAATAAGGGTGATTTTAATATTTATGTGAAGTTTAATTGGGACTGTTAATGTATTGGATTCGTATTGGCATGTAATTACAATACCATACACACAATGACCATCTATGATTTTCTTTTGGCCTATCGTGTTCCGAGATCAGCCGGTGTATGTACAATAATATAGCAGGGCGGTAGGGATCACGTCTACCATACACATAGTGACAAATCCATCTCTGATTTTCTTTTGCTTTGTCGTGTTACGAGATCAGTCCAATAATACGCAGACGAAGTCGCGGGTACCAGCTAGTAGTACAATATGTTCCATCATATAGCGTGGCGATGTGTCGCCACGGCCTTTATTCCTACACCAACAATCTGATACATATACAAGAACCCGACTACAACAGTCGGGGCAGCTGCCCGCCAGACATAGCACCCGTCTGGCCGGAGGATCCTCCCTTTTCTATGGCGGATGAGAAACTTTACTCTCTTTTCCTCACCTCCGCTAAAGGGTATAAGAAAATTCAGTATTACTATTCTAAATCGTTAAAAAAATCCAAAAAAACTTTTGTCCTTAATTTTTAACCGATTTTGATGAGATTTTGTACACGGAAAGTATGTCATTCCATGAGTGATGGGCTCTAGGAATTGTCAACAACAATTAGAAATTGTAAAAAAAAAAAACAATTTCAATAATTTTAATTTTCATTAATATTCTCAACCGATTCTGATGAAATCTTGCAGACGGGATGCATACGTCATTCCATAATTGATAGCCTATAAGGATAGTCAAAAATATATTTAGATATAGTAAAAAAGTGTTAATTTTGTACACGGGAAGTATAATATTTAATTTCTCAATAAAGTTGGTTAAAATAAAATTACGGGATCTAAATAATTACTGCATAGTAAAAACGAGTGCGGAGCTGCGGGCACACCGCTAGTTTTATTATAAAGCTCAAGGTAATTTGTTGTTTGTTTGAAAGCGCTAGTCGCTAAAAATACAAGTCAGATTTCAAAAATTATTTTTGCATTTCATAGACTATTTATTGAGGAAAAGCCTACATTCATTTACCATAAACGTCAAGCAATATGGAAAGTAGATGTGAGAACCACGACAGGCTATAAGGGTGCGTCGGCGCAGTGGAGGGTTGCTCGAATATATTTACTACGGGTGAAACCGTAAGGCACAGCTAGTCTAATTAATAAAACCCTAACATTAACTCGCAGATAATGTACAGTTTAACATGTGCGAAATTTTTTGCAAATGGTTTCCTTATTGTAATGCAGGTCAGTAATTTCCCTCCGAGAATGGATTTATGAATATTCATCACATAAAGGTAGAACATATTGCAAATAGCGCATTACCTCTAGATGTTCACTTGGCATAACATGAAGAATAAGCTTTTAAAAGAAAAAAACACGTATTCCAATCGAAAATTAAAATCAAGATTAGAAAGCGGCTCATTAAGACCTTCATCCAGGGCATAGCTTTGTATGGCTGTGAAACGTGCACGACGAATCAAAGGGACAGAAAAAAGTTGGCTGTGACTGAGATGTGGTGTTGGAAAAGAATGGAGAACATCAGTTAGACATAAAGGATTACAAATGATGAAGTGCTAAGAATGGTTGACGAAGAAAGACAGTTGTTGAGAAACAGATAACAGAAGAGGAAACTTGATTGATACGGCACGACAAGTTTCTTAAAACAATTTTGGAAGGAAAAATTTCAGGAAAGCGAGGAGGAGGATGACCTTGATGAAGCTTTTTCCAACAAGCGAAGGATAAAGTGGGAGTCGTGTCGTATCGAGAGGTCAAAAAAAAGGCAGAGAATAGGAAACAGTGACAACCGTTCCGCCGACGAGAGCTGAGCTCTTAAAATTAAAGAAGAAAAAAGGGTATGCTTGTCATCCCTCCGGGAGTCCCCGCAATTGTTCTAGTTTGAATGGCGTCCGGGGACCGCCCGGACGGAGTTTTAAAAAAGTTTCAATCCGAATACTTTTTACGTCCACTGAAAATAGGATACGGGAAGCAAATAATAGCACATTATTGCAAAGGCCGTGAAATACGCAATTGCAGGTCGAGTATGAGTTTAATACTCGATAGGCTAATACACTAATAACACTAATACGATATAGGCAATTGCCATTTCTACCGAGGCATATATAGTGCTTTTCTCAAACATGCATGGAAATATAGTCATTATTTTAGAAAAAAAAGAACACGCGAAGAATCGAATTTACGGACAAAGAAAATCAAATCAATTACAGGAGCGTTTTTTGAATTTAGAACATTACAACGCTCCAGCAATGTTGTATGAAACGGCGTACTGGGGCTATTAAATACTCTTTGATTGGATCTCTTTTACCATTCTTTGCATGTTCGTAAATTCGATACTTCACGTGTTCTTTTTACGAAATTAATGACAATATTTCCATGCATATTTGAGAAAACAAATTTTATTGGAGTATTCAAGCTAATATCATATTGTCTTGATGTGGAGACGGCGACACGCTAAGCCTAGTGGAAGACTGGTTCTCAAGTGCAGCTGCCGGAACACACCTATAAATACTTGGTGACAGATTGACAACTTAAGGGTGGTAGCTAGACAGACGGGCATTAGAAAGTACCCTACCAACATGCAATAGTTTCGTCACGATGTTTTCTTTCACCGAAAGCTCTGGCTTATTGCAGGGATTCGAACTCACGTCGATCGACGTGATGTCCGTAAACGCTACCTACCACTATGCCACCGTTGTATTATGCTTAGGTAATATAAAACACTTTACTGTTTTTGTATAGAATAATATATAAGTAATACCTGAGTAATTTGTAATTAATATGTAAATATATGGGCGACCGTGCTGAGCTCGGGGTCTTATGTAAAACTTTACCTAAATGCAAAGTTTCATCCAAATCGTTGGAGCCGTTTTCGAGAATGCAATTACATATAAATATATATATATATACTTTTATATATATATATATATATATATATATATATATATATGTAATTGCTAACTTCATATAATAAGATTTGTGATTTTACCTGACTAATTTTTAAATAAACTGATTTCGAATAGGCAAGTGAGCACCGCAACTCGCAAAATACTAACATAAGACTTCAGTGCCTAATTGATTTTAACGTTTAATTAGCATTTAACCAAATCTGATCTACTTTTTGCGTAATGATTTAAGTGGATATAATAATATCCGACAAGTTTTCAGATCAGATAAAATGTACTAATTAGTTGTCGAATGTCTGGATATTAAATATAACTGGGTTACCTATACTAATATTATAAATCTGAAGAGTTTGTTTGTTTGGTTGAATGCGCTAATCTCAGGAACTACTGGTTCGAATGGAAAATATATTTTTGTGTTGAATAGCTCATTTATCGAGAAAGGCTATAAGCTATAACGCTACGACCAATAGGACCGGAGCATCAATGAAAAATGTTGCTAAACGGGGAAAATTTATTCCTTTTGATTACTAGATTACTTCTATTACGTGCGCTCCGTAAATGGTTAAAGATAAGCAAAAATCATGTGTGACGGAATTGTTTTTCCTAAAAAAAAGTCCGCGATAATATATATCTATCTTTTAAAGTTGACTCGATATAATCTTTTTTATGGTAATAAAATTTGTTTAAAATAATGCATTATTTGCGGAGGGCGTTTTTATATTAATGGTGTTAATAATTATCTAAATAAATACGTTATTCATCAGAAGTATTTAATTTTGAATAAAATTGCCCTTTACACCAATTTATATCAATGAATATCTTAGGAGATATAAAAGTTTTAAAATAACTCCGCAACAAAATTACGATAAAGTCCGCGTGCGCATTTCTATTAAGCGGGCGGCACCCTATAATTATTGTATTATGTGACGCAGACGAAGATGCGCGGGTCAGCTAGCTAATGTATATAAGCGTTAATTATTTTAAGAAATAATTAAAAAAAAAAACCAAGTGCATGTCAGACCACGCGCAGTGTAGGGTTCCATATTCCCGTTACAATATTCAGACTTACAAGCCATTTTTTTTATAGTAACTCGACACATTTGACGGTAATCTCCCTGGTGGTAAGCACAGTACAATCTAAACACAACGGCGACCACCGGGAGATCTTAATCCAATGGCACCGGCATTATAAACACCACCATCCTATGGTTTCATCCTTTCATCATGATGTTTTCCTTCGCCGAAAGCTGAGGCTCATTGCAGGCAGAGATGTGACTTATACAAGATACAAAACACGTATATTCATCTTATATCTAAAATTTTGGTCAAAGCAAATAGCAGAAGCTATTCAAACTAAGGGCGGGGAACATAGTTCGGAGAACTGACGGCCGTTGGGGCAGAAAGGTTCTCGAGTGGAGACCACGCACCGAAAAGCGCAGCGTAGGACGGCCGCTAAGGTCGCTGGGAGCCGTTGGGTGCAGGCCGCACAAGATCGGTCGCTCTGGAGATCTATGGGGGAGGCCTATGTTCAGCAGTGGACGTCCTGCGGCTGAAATGATGATGATGATGATGATGATTCAAAGCTTGCAAGAGGGAAAAGTCACTTACTATGGTTGTCTTTTACCTGAGCTAATAAGGAATTAACATATCATCAAATGTCTTAGGATGGAAAAACTAAAATACTGCAGCTCTCTACTAGATGCCAATGAAGAAAACCTAAAAGACGTTTTAATAAGTTATTGCAGTTAGAGCCTGTGCAGGAAATGTGTAGAATATGTAGAAGAACTTATCCTGACTTAAACACGAAATATTAATCGATTTGAAATACAAAAATCGGAGGCTTTAGACAATATTGAAGGTGATATAACAAAAAAGAAGAATCTTAATACCTACATGTTTTTAGATACCGATTCCTCTATTACAAGTAGCGAAAACACAGGGTCTACTGGCAGCACCGCTGACTAAGAAACACTGTAATACCTAAACAAATATAGATACTAACTTAAAAGAGCTTAAATGCTTATCCTACAATAAAGAAAAAAAATTCAAATATAACACCTGTTTACCAAGTTCTGCCCCTGTGGAGCGGCTGTTCTCTTTTGGGGGTATGATTACGAGGCCTCATCGATGAAAAATGATTGATAGTGTTCAAAGAACTGGTTTTACCTAAGTCGCAATTAGAATCTTAAAAATATAATATTTCTCACATTTGAACGCGGTCTATCTATACATATAATAAAAACGTAACTGATCGATGTCTGTACATAGAAGATATATGAGAAAAACTATTGTTGGGAGTCTCTATCAACGCAGGAGAACCCAAAACAATGACTGTTAGAATTTTTGTCTGTTTGTCTGTTTGCCAACTTTTGTGCGCGCTAATCTCAGAAATGGCATAACCGATTTGGAAACGGTTTTCACTCATATATTCTGGTAGGGTTCACTTAACATTTAGTGTTTGTTTTACATCAATAAGTTTATAAATAAAAAAGTTATATCAATTTAAAAAATCACGTCGAACATTTTTTTGATAAAAATGTTATAAAATAGCTCTTCAGTTGAATTTGCTGAAACTTTGAAACTGGTTTGTAAAATAATGATAATTGAAAGTTTACATTAAGTTATAAAATGTACAGTTTCAGAGAATTTGGAACTTTCCAATATGAGTTGACCTTACATCTATATAATAAATGATATTAATAAGTGGTCACCCTAGGTTGGATATAATCACGCAAGCAAGTCGAGTGCCGCATCGCTGCTAGGCAATTCATTCCGAAAAAGATCGATTCGAATCTAACTCTGATGTATCGATTCACAATAAATCGTGGTCTAAATGGTCGATCTCTCCAAAAAATCGACCTTCTTTTATTCACTTTTCAGATTTGACTTAACAATATAAACATGTCTAATATAGAAAACAAAAAGGACACCACAACAATCGATCTATTGCTATGTTTACCATGCTAAAGTATCACTTAAAGAGAAACAAAGAAAGGTATAGAGAGAGAGAGAGAGAGAGAGAGAGAGAGGGAATTCATTTCAAAAATTTATTATTTTAAACTGTTGTCGTTATTCTGCTATTGGGTAATTTACTGACACCATAGAGAACGACAGCATAATTAAAAGAATAATCCATACTAATATTATAAATGCGAAAGTAACTCTGTCTGTCCTGTCTGTTGCACTTCACGCTCTGAAATAGACGATGAAGGTTTGTACGAAGAACGCATCAAACCAAATTTGATGAATTTTGGTATAGAGATATATTGGACCTTGAAGAAAGACATTGGCTTACCTTATGTCGTGAAAATAAAACTTTAAGAGGCGAAATAGGGGATGAAAGTACGAAGAACCCACTATTTCTAAATTTAGGGATATGAAAATTCATATTTATGCTTTTAGGAAGAAATAACAGTATTTCGTGTTTTAAAAAATAAGGGTGATTTACAATACACATAGACTCCACCCCTTGATACTAAGCAAAATGTTCCTGTGACAAGCTTACATTATACAAAACATATGTCCATCCTATCAAGACATAACATACATACATAAGATGTATTTCTTAATAACATAAGCCACAATAAGGTATTTTGCGAGTTTTTATGTTGAAGATTAAAAATTGAGCTATATTTTTAGGCTTATCATGTTAATCCTTACGAACAAAGTTATTTCATCATAAAGACAATTTAAATTTTTCTTTTTATTGTATGTAATTAGGAAACATAGTTTAGGAGAAAATGAAAAATTAAAATAATTTGTACTTGCGGGAAATGATAACAATTATGATAGACTACACGGGTCCGTCGCGATGACGGTGCGGTATTTGTTGGAAAAAAAACTCGAGTGAAACCGAGGGGCACAGCTAGTTCGTAAATAAAAATGTAGTTTTCTTAAAAAAGTATTTTACCTTTTAAAAGTATTTCAAAGATACGTATTTTGTATCTAGTATTTCAGATAGATTCTATTGTATCAAGTATTTTGTATCCGGTACCTGAAATACTTAATTTAAAAGTATCTTGTATTTTTATTCCAGATACTTCGTATAGGGTATATTGTACATCTCTGATTACAGGGATTCGAACTCACGTCAATAGACGCGGTGCCTGTACACGCTACAACTGAGCCAACATTGCTTTATTGGTGGTGAATCCCTTATAATACCTGTTTATGTGTTTTCTTATGGTACCTATCTTAGAATTTATGATCCATGTTATTTCCAATCCACTTAACGCTAAATGTCAATACAATAATTTTAGATTGAGCATTCACAATTTAACGGCGACCACCGGGAGATCTTAATCCAATGGCACCGGCATTATAAACACCACCATCCTATGGTTTCATCCTTTCATCATGATGTTTTCCTTCACCGAAAGCTGAGGCTCATTGCAGGCAGAGATGTGACTTATACAAGATACAAAACACGTATATTCATCTTATATCTAAAATTTTGTTTAAATTAATTTTGTATCTTGTACTTAAATACCTTTTGTTTGGTATCTTAGTATTTTGTAAATAATTTATTTGCTAAAATACTTTTAGTAGTGGTTATCTATTTATATGTGGACTGGTCAAAGCAAATAGCAGAAGCTATTCAAACTAAGGGCGGGGAACATAGTTCGGAGAACTGACGGCCGTTGGGGCAGAAAGGTTCTCGAGTGGAGACCACGCACCGAAAAGCGCAGCGTAGGACGGCCGCTAAGGTCGCTGGGAGCCGTTAGGTGCAGGCCGCACAAAATCGGTCGCTCTGGAGATCTATGGGGGAGGCCTATGTTCAGCAGTGGACGTCCTGCGGCTGAAATGATGATGATGATGATTCAAAGCTTGCAAGTGGGAAAAGTCACTTACTATGGTTGTCTTTTACCTGAGCTAATAAGGAATTAACATATCATCAAATGTCTTAGGATGGAAAAACTAAAATACTGCAGCTCTCTACTAGATGCCAATGAAGAAACCCTAAATAGACGTTTTAAAAAGTTATTGCAGTTAGAGCCTGTGCAGGAAATGTCTAGAATATGTAGAAGAACTTATCCTGACTTAAACACGAAATATTAATCGATTTGAAATACAAAAATCGGAGGCCTTATACAATATTGAAGGTGATATAACAAAAAAGAAGAATCTTAATACCTACATGTTTTTAGATACCGATTCCTCTATTACAAGTAGCGAAAACACAGGGTCTACTGGCAGCACCGCTGACTAAGAAACACTGCAATACCTAAATAAATATAGATACCAACTTAAAAGAGCTTAAATGCTTATCCTAAAATAAAGAAAAAAAAATCAAATATAACACCTGTTTACCAAGTTCTGCCCCTGTGGAGCGACTGTTCTCTTTTGGGGGTATGATTACGAGACCTCGTCGATGAAAAATGAATGATAAAGTACAGTGTAAACTCTTTATAACGATAAACTCCCTATAACGTTGAAGTGAGCCCAACTTGGTTGGTTTGCGTTAAAACCCACATATTGAAACACTCTTTATAGCGATACGCCATTCTCTATTACGAAGAAATGTGTAGGAAGACGATTTCACCACATATCTAGATATTAATAGAATACATAAAATAATACAAAACAAGTACTGGCATAGCAAAAAACGTCAGACAAAGTTATCAGACTATATGTGTAAACAATAATTTATAAGCATTTATCTAAGACATACATATTAAAAATTCTTGTTAATTTGGTGGTTTTTTTGTTCACTCGCATGTAACGATAACTCTCTATAACGACAAAAAATGCTCATTCCCTTGAGTTTCATTATAAAGAATTTACACTGTATTTGAAGAACTGGTTTTACTTAAGTCGCAATTAGAATCTTAAAAATATAATATTTGTCACATTTGAACGCGATCTATTCGTAAATAAAAATGTAGTTTTCTTAAAAAAGTATTTTACCTTTTAAAAGTATTTCAAAGATACGTATTTTGTATCTAGTATTTCAGATACTATTATATAAAGTATTTTGTATCCGGTATCTGAAATACTTAATTTTAAAGTATCTTGTATTTTTATTCCAGATACTTCGTATAGGGTATATTGTACATCTCTGATTGCAGTTTCAAACTCACGTCAATAGACGCGGTGCCAGTACACGCTAGAACTGAGCCAACATTGCTTTATTGGTGGTGAATCCCTTATAATACCTGTTTATGTGTTTTCTTATGGTACCTATCTTAGAATTTATGATCCATGTTATTTCCAATCCACTTAACGCTAAATGTCAATACAATAATTTTAGATTGAGCATTCACAATTTTTATGGTGAAAATAGTCACTCGGTGTTACTTTTAAAATGCTCTATCAGCGCCATCTACATATAAATCTTAAATGTTGAAATCAAGTGTGATGAATGCACTTTGGTTATGTATGTAGTTCATAGTTGTAACGCTAGATGTCAATATAATATTTTTAGATTTTTGAACCTTTATAAATTTATGTAGTGAAGATAGTAGTCACACTCGCATGTTATGCATCCCATAAGATCATTTCTTTTATAGGAACTAAATCAAAAAGTTAATAAATTATAGAAAATGAAAACAAAATTAAATGTAAAAAATACATTTATAATCCATTTACAATTCATATATACAATATATAACATTTGTTAGATAATTTTACGAAGCACCCTCCGACTTCTCTTTATACTTTACAACACCTTTTTCAATCATTTCTGGTATCTCCACCGCCAACCATGGCCCAAGCTGTACGAAAAAAAATACAATTATATTCAATACATAAATCAGATTATAATAAATATTAATACGTAAAGACAAAATTTTGAATGCTGTACTGGCGCGTCACAACAGACAACTAGCGATGGGCGATTCTGAGATATAGTACCTAATCATTTAATTGTGAAGATATCTCGAGATATCTCGATTATAGCCATTAGTAATTACTAATATTAATAAAAATTTCAATGATGATTGATAATCATAATCGAAGTACGATTAGTAATTACTAATGCTAGGTTACTAATATTAGTAGTTTTTTTGATAGAATTAGTAATTATTACGATTACGCGACCTTTTTTTTAGCTTCCCACTGTACATTTTTAATAAGTATATATCTCAATTCAGTCATCATTCATAATCGCCCATCTCTACAGAAAACTGTTTTAGTGACACAAAATGGCGGCCCATCGCGTCATTTAATGAATTACGGGCGAATTTCACCTACTTGATAAACTTTTTTCTCCACGGAGAATATATTTATGCTATCCCGGAACGCTATAGGTGATACGGTGGTCGAATTATTGATTATTGGAAAGGGCATAGCAAACGTCTACAGTTCTCCGGGTATGTTATGTCATATATGTTAGATCCCATGTAATAGGGGGTGATCCTATATCCATTAATCGGGAACAAAGGCAAATTCCGAGCTGCAATTGAGAATTTCATAAAAAAACTCAATGACATGTCGGATCACTAGGCGATCACTAGTAATAAGGCGGGTACGTGAAATATAAGGTAATAAAAACACTCCAAATACTCACACCTAGGGCCATGGCGTGTGCTATGCCAAACCGTGGCACGTTCCTTGCCCAAAGCGGTTTGAAGTGATCCGTGAGACATATCTTTCCACCTCTATACATTTTCGCCGTCATCCCGTCGAGCCCCGGCAGGGCTAGCTCCGGCGCAGTCGTCGGGTACGTCACTGGTATCTATATGGTAAAGATAATTCAAGAGATAAGTAACCAATAACGGCCGTTTTCAATAACATATCTATCAATTGTTCCAGTTGCTTAATATAGACAAATATAAAATTTTGTCCTTACTATTTTTTCAATAACCTATCAATGGAAAAAAATTGTATCTACATAACATATATATATCCATATCCTATAGCTTGGATAGATAAGAAGGAAGCCGATATCTGTCTTGAGTTAAAGATAGTACTTATTACAAATATGTATATACTAATTGGGGATAGTAAACTCAGTGGCCGTAAGTCGATATATTTCAAAGTATTATACCTTTTTATCAATTGCACATGTTGTTCGAACAGACTGTGCAACAGACAGACAAGCAACAAAGCGAATTAATAAAAATGATGCTTAAATGGTCCTTAAATAGCTAACGCTGAGTTAACCATTAGATTTATAACAAATTAATGTACTAACTACATGATGACAGATCCTAGAAAGACCTACAAAATTATTAACGAGAGCATAATTATGTCTATCTTCTAAGGATCAACCAAAATAAGCATTTTTGTCTTTAAAATAGCTGGCAGAGACGGTAGCATGATTCACGCGTGTGCCCGATGCACGACATTCTGTAGACCACACCAGTGCAGCTAGTATTATCATAAAAATTCAAAATATTGAATATTGGCTGGATTTTGTTTTCTTTTCTTTTACTAAATATTATGCACAACTTGCTTTATACCTTTCTCTTGCTCCCCTGGAAGAAAATGCTTTTTAGCATTAAGGCCTCTAATTGTAATTTTTTTTTGTGTAATAAAGAATATAGGAAGGAAGGAAATTTTTAAAACAATAAAATGACTTATTGTAACAGGGTGTAATACTCACATCAAATTCTAAATCGAACTCGTATTTCAGTAAATTGTGGATGTACCAACACTTGCCAAACCACTTTGTGCCAGTTTTATCTGATTCAAGACGAAACCAATCATTGTCAGCTGCTTTATTGTTCTCCACATACTGAAATAAACATTAGCATTTTAAAAGGGCCATTCATTAATTATGTTAGGATGTGGGGGGGTGGGTTAAACTCATCATTTCTTGGGGGGGGGGGGGGGGGGGGGTAAATCCCATTCTTACTAAATATTTTGTCAAAATCCCACATAGTTAAAAAATAAAAATCTTTGATTCACGTAACTGTTCCTTGTCTAACAACATTTTATTATTCTGAAAACTAAGACGGAATCTTACGTAAGAAGAGAAATGTGGTTTGAGAATTTTTTGTACCCTTACTCCCATAGGTAGGGAGGTCAAAAATCGTCAAAATCAACCATACGTAATTAATTAATGGTCCCTAAGAACATAAGAAGTTTCATTTGATTTCTTTAAATTACATCACAATATTTTAGGATGGTAAGGTCAAATCTGAGTCTATGAGAAATTAAGAAAAACTGTGTTAGGAATCTTGATAATAAGTATCAATACTTGAAAAGGAATTAATTGTTCAAATTTATAGGAAATGATTATTTTTTTTATTTAATTTTATACATTTCATTCCTATTTTAACCAGGCTTAGAAGTCTATTACAATTTTTTTGGTGTAATTATATGAAAATTATCCATCTCAATTAGATTAGCAAGCCCTACATTATTGTTATTTCTATATTTAGTTTGTCTATTATCTATTAATTTTGTCCTCATCAATGGATTGCTGTCTTTGTTAGGTTTTTTTTTCTATTGTATTCTACATACCTTCAAATACAGTGCTGACTATAAAAAAATTGTATTCTAAAACCTCATTTATTTGAACACTTACATGATAAACACTAAAACGAGTAAAGAAAAATAGACAGAGAACATTGCTAAGTGCTACTATAATTAAACGTGTAGACTACATGCTAAATAGAATATAAAGAGTAATAAGAAACAGAAGAGAGCAAATTCAAAAGTAACAAACAAATAAACAACTTTAATAAACCTTGTTATTCTCGCTATGGGAGCATTATATACCCCATGTTAGAGAGCACTCTTTCAATTTTTTTTTTATTGTAGCAAATATTTTAAAACTAGCTGGTCTTGGTAATTTTCTTGGAACAGTAAATGACAAATATGAAAAGATTTGGTGCCTCTATAGAGCCTTTAATCAACTTGATGAGCTAAAATACATCTATGCACTCACAGAATATAAAGCGCATAATTATTTCATAGTTTCTTAATTACATAAAGCTAAATATGGTTTAGAAAAGTTTTTTTTTTCTCTTTTCTATGTACTACAATCTGTCATCTTTCTGGGGCAATAAGTAGTAAGTTGGTCGGAGTTTCAATTGGCATGCTCAGTATGTGACCTGTGTCGCATCCTACTTTAATTTACTGGAATGTAAGTATGTCCTAGGGCATTTTCCGTTTTAGTCTGAGAGTTGTTTGTTTTTCCTCCAAGTTTCTTGCCAAGATGTTTGGATGGTTTGTTGTTCTTTATTTGTAGGTTTTTATATGTTGCAAGATTTCCCGATGAATGGTTTTCATTTGTAGGTCATGATGCAGTTGTTCATTGGTTATCATCCTCAGCATTTTATTTTGGAATCCTTGCAGAATTTCAATATTGGAGTGGCAGGCTGTTCCCCATAATTGGATCCCATAGGTCCAGATAGGTTTCAGTATTGCTTTGTACATAAGGAGTTTACTTCTCAGTGACAGGTAAGACCGGTGGCCAATTAGCCAAAAGAGTTTCCTCATTTGTAGACCTAGTTGTTTGCGTTTGGTCATTATATGCTTTTGCCAGAAAAGTTAACAAGGCATTTTTAATAGATACTTGATAATTTAATATATAGTCATAAAAACTCTGACAAGTCAGATTATGTTAAATACCAATAAAGACATAAATTAGACACACAATGTTTTATTTGAAAGTTTTTTTAGGTAATAGTGTTAGGTTCTATAATAAGATTACGAAGCACATTACTGATTTGTCATACAATGGGTTCAAGGACCATATCAAGCAGGTTTTACTGTCAAAAGATTATTATAAGGTGGAACATAATGTGACTTATAGTGATGTCAGGAAGTGACTATTCTCAGTGCATGCAGTAAAATTATATGGTTATTTTTATTGTATTATATTATTGTACAGTTGAAAAAAAAAGATAAGCCTGATCGAGTTTCTTGACAGTTTTTCTCTATGACTGTAATATTTTCTGAACTGGTAGTAGTGTTTTTGAAAATCGTAATATATTTTCTATACATTTATATAACCTACTTTAACATTTTGTGCCGTTATGTATTTCAAATAAGATATTTTCATTTTTCGCTTGTGGTGGTAAAATTGGTTTAGTTAGGTTTGAACTG
The DNA here is from genome assembly GCA_033032175.1 of Saturnia japonica. Taxonomy (NCBI): domain Eukaryota; kingdom Metazoa; phylum Arthropoda; class Insecta; order Lepidoptera; family Saturniidae; genus Saturnia; species Saturnia japonica. Next base: position 8,128,782 of record CM065333.1, on the reverse strand, counting down.
TGATTATCATGCAGAAATAAATAATTAGCAATTAAAAATACATATACAAGTCCTAGACAGATATAACCACAAAATTTAAAAAAAAATCTCATAAACTATTTCACCTGCACTTTTTTCTTCACAGGGGGGTGTATCTCTCACCCTCCCCAACCTTACACATCATCAAATTCAGCGGTATTTAATCTTAAGTCAAACTTAAATGCCTTCTTAAACTGAATAAAGACTATTTGATTTTGAATTACCTTTGTAATATAACATAACAAGTACAGCTGGTGAAAGTCACTTTTGCAAACTTATACAAAAAAAAATTCACTAAAAACACCCGATTTTTTTTCTATAAGTACAAGAAATCAATCAAAAACACTAAAAAGAACACGATACATTAAAAAAGAATTCTATTAACCTTAATTAAGGCCTGGTATTCCTCTTTTAGCCTGTTAACCCATAGCTCTTTATCTCTCGGTCCCGCTTTTGTTTTAAGCAGTGGGATACTGCTTAGAGTACTCCTTGTGCTGGCATCAACCATTTTTAATTAATAAAGTATTGTTAACTGTACCATAACAATTATTTTTAAAGAAATTTAGAAAATCGTACACGTTATAATTTGTATACGTTTACGTTACTACCAGTGTTGAGTGTTGCCAGGGGAATGGGGTCGAAAGTCACGGTTCAACAATATTCCTTTAAAATAAGATAATTCTGCCTTTGTTAGAATGTTCTTACATTATAACAGCACAGCAGTTTTACTATGTCGTTTTTCGCGCAAACACGCCGACCTAAGCAAGCTCATACATCATATTCAGTCTCAATTTGACATATTATATGTATGTACATTAATCCTATTAGATAACTTTTCAGTTTTATTTATACTTATTATTAATTAAAATTACTTCATAAAAATAAAATACGATAACCATTATTAGGCATAGACTTAAAGATATTTTTCATATGATTAGTGTCCTTTAAATAGGATAGAATGTCTATCAGGACATTTGGAAAAAATATCACATGTATATACAGAAGTTCTATTGTAATCATGAATAAATAGCGCAATGCATATATAAACATTAATTACCTGAATACGGTATAATTAATTTAAACGTTTGTCTGTAACATGCAAATCTGTGTATTTTGCCTAGACATAATACAAGGTGTCCAGAAAGGGTATCGGGTATTTGTTTTCGCGCCATATACGAAACGGGGCGACTAAAGGGTGTGGGGAGGGGTTCGTGGCGTCCGCCATTTTGTGGAGTTTTAGTCACGATGGAACAGTACTCGGGGACGCATCGCGCATTTTGCGTACGAGCGTATTATCGTAATGGTGATTCAATAGTGACTGCTCAACGTCTCTATCGTGCGGAATATCGTATACGCCACGCGCCAAGTGACGATAGCATTAGGAAATGGATCAGAGTGTTCGAGAATACAGGTGCGACAGTTAAAATTCAAAACTCCGGTCGTCCTCGTTCAGTTCGCGATGAAGAAACAATTGAAGAAGTTGAGGCGTCGGTTCGTCAAAATCCGTCTTTATCCATCTGAAAGTGAAGCCAAGCGTTGAACATCAAAAAATCGTCTTTACATTCGATTTTAAAGAAAGACTTACATCTAAAAGCCTATAAAATTCAATTGGTTCAAGAATTGAAGGATACGGACTATGCTAATCGACTGAATTTTGCGAACGAAATGCTGCAGCGATTTAACAACTTTAACAACATACTGTTCAGTGACGAAGCAAATTTTCACCTGAAGGGTCATGTTAATAAGCAGAATTGTCGGTACTGGGCAGTGGAGAATCCGAGACGAAAGCATGAACGACCCCTGCATAGCCCAAAGGTCGTTGTTTGGGCCGCTATGTCTGCTAAAGGCATAATTGGTCCTTATTTTCATGAAGATCAACGAGGCCGAGCAATTAATGTGAATAGTGATGGTTATTGCGATATGTTGCGAAATTTTTTGGTCCCAGAGTTGCAGGAGTTTGCAGGTTTCAACTCAAGAACGTGGTTCCAGCAAGATGGGGCCACTTGCCATACCTCAAATGACTCAATGGAAGTTGTTAACGAATTATTCCCTAATAAAGTAATTTCGCGAAGGGGTAACATCAACTGGCCTCCCAGAAGCCCCGACCATAGCCCGCTTGACTATTTTGCATGGGGATACCTTAAAAATAAGGTTTATCAAAACAATCCGACGAATCTAACCCAGTTAAAGCAAAACATCAGGTCAGAAATGGCAGCAATATCGATAGCTATGTGTCAACGTGTTATCGCCAATCTTCGTTTCCGTTTAGAAGAGTGCCAGCAACGTAACGGTCATCATTTGGATAACATCATCTTTTCCAAATAATTCTCCAATTCATATGCTAATAATAAACAATAAACTTTTTTATTGCATACAAATAATTTTTGTTTCATTGAACTTACAAATACCCGATACCCTTTCTGGACACCTTGTATTAAAGGTGACAAACACTGCGCTATGCTGCGCCCGTGCTGCGCCCGTGCCGCGCACTCCGCCGCGCAGTAAGCTGTGTTTGAGCTAAGAGTGATTGGTTTAATACCATGCGGCAGGTGGTCGCGATAAAATAGCGTTCCATAAAAAACTGAAAAAAAAAACAACAATTTTGACTGCTGAAAACATAGTTATGTACCTACACAGCTGTTGCGAGTAACGGCAAAACTGAGTAAACCGACAAAGTGTGTCGCGTGGAATGTGAATACATCGTCAACATAGATACACAATTTCTTTGATAATTCCGATACAAATTGACATCGTACTAACTTTGCTGCGTTGATGCGAGGGTTGCGGCCAATGCTATTTTGTTCATCAACACTCAACACGTTATGACTCCGGACGTGTGAAGCTGACGTTATATTACGGTTCTCAAAGGAGTTGGGAGAGTTTAATGGCCCCTGTTCAAGCTTGCCAGTATTTGGTGAATAAAGACGAACACAAAAACATAATTATTTAGTCGTCGCGTCACGTCGGTTAGCGGTTTTTGAAACACAAATCAAAGGAGTTTGTTATACACCTAGATCATAATTATACTTTTATTTTTTCCCATTTCATAAACAATTATACAAAATGTGAAATATTTTTTAAATGCCTTGAAAAACTAAAATGGTTTTTATTTAATTCATAATAAGAGTGTGTATTTTACATTTTTTTAATCTCAATTTACTATTCATAAATGACATCTTTTATTTTCCATTTATGTAGAGGCCTTATTGTCAGAAAATACGTTTTATGGAGATAAAGATTACAGTTATATCAAGAGTTACTGAATTTTTATCATCATCATTTGCATTTGCAATATGGTTTTAAATTATGAGCCGCAACTCCATAACGTACATCGCATTCAGTCACAAATGTTAGTAGGTACATCCCTATTAAGTGTTTCACATCACTAATTAATAAGTTACTATCTATGGTTACTATGGTCTAAAATATATGTCGAAGAGTGTGACATCAGAATAGACTATCGGAGACTCTAGGATTTTCCTTGATATCTTCATTACGGAATTACAATTCTTGTGGGCGTAATCAGGGTTAAGTGCAAGCACTGTATGTACTTACACGGTCCGACAACCCATGTAAGAATGATGTATGTCTGTTTATTCTGGGTTGCCCCCAGTGGCCTACTACCTCCCCTAAATAGCCACCCCAAGCCTCGCATGTCTAATGTTATCGCTGTCCGTAAGTGACCTGGTAACTGATCTTGATCATCCTCATAATTAATCTGACAAACTCCAGCCAGAATGATCTTCTCATCGGGTTCCGACTCAGTGGGTTGCCTCGAACATTCTTGATACAATATTATGAGTATTCACGTTGCGATCCGGCTCCAGCAATAATCATCCTTCAAGCCCATCGTTGTCTGCTTATGTAGCTCGTGGGCCTCAGAGCACGATTACTGTTGCTAGCGCGCGGCGTTTCTATATTCTTTTCAGTTAGGTATTTTATTTTCCACGTATTTTTGAGTACTTTCGAAAACTATTGCTATGATACGTGTTTTCTTCTTTTAAAATAATCCCGTAGACACGATTCTCTGACATAAATAAAGGTGAAATATTAAAATGTAACAAATTATTAATAGTATAAGGTTTATTTCCCTTTACCCTGAAGTGAACTTCTTGGTTTAACCATAGACTTATTTATGTCTGACAAACGTTGCCACTAGATTCTATCTGTTATGTTTAGATTTTAACACGTGCAATTTTAATGCTGAAAAAATCTAAAGTTCTCAGTTATATCGTTTTTATTATGCATCATAATAATCCTTCAAAAAATTCCTTTATGATCACAAGCGAGCACTAGACAATATATAGAGACAAATTTCCTTGAACGCGTTTTATTGGAAAACAAAAGCAAACTGACCACAGATTAAAAAGTTCTTTGAATTTATAAAATTCAAAATTGTCATTGTCAAAATGTACCTCCGCTTCTATTTTGCACCTACGTATTAGTTTAGGGAAATAATAAATTTTAATACAAGTCTTACATCTAACAACACAACAACACTTAACAAATAAGTTTAATAGTTATCAATCATCTAATAATTATGTTGTTGTCAGAAAATCAACACAAAATGCAACCAGAAAAATAATCAATTTATTAAAGAATTGGATTTACGAGTTTAGTAAGTATTAGCTTACATTATTGTATTAGGTAAGCTAAAAGCAAAATTATAGTTGGAAAATAGTGCTATTAAACCCTATCTACTAATAATATATCCTCGTCTGGTAATTACAACTAATTAATTTGCCATTTGTGCCATTGTAATTGGTGATTGCAATTATTTTAAATAATTACAAGTAATTTGAAATTGTAATTGTTAATTAGTAACTAGTTATTAACATTTTGCCCAATACTGCTTATTAGTATTAAATGTCAATATTTCAATGAAGTATTCCAACTGCATTATATATTTTTTTTACCTAACCTACTTTTCTTTTCTAAAACTTGGAATGTTTTCAGGCTAGATTTAGTCATTTTTTTCAAGTTATATTACTTTCTCATTGAATCTGTTTGCACAGTAGATGAGGTTTAGTGATAGTATATAATTGTATTTAGGAATATAGTATAGTGTTTTAATACAATACTGTGTTTCCAGTCAATAACTAGAATTTTTTAAACTACATAAGTGGCAAACGTTTGTTACCCCATCCCATATGCCCCACCTGATGAGAAATGGCTACTGTAGCCTGTAATGTGATGATATAGCCATAGATATCACTAGTGCATAGCCAGCCTTAAACCCCCCTTCCACAAGGAGCTCTGGAAATCCTACTCACCCCAGGAACACAAGACAAGGTCATTTGGCAGTGATCCACTTTGTCCACTAGCTACTAGTCAGATTGCCCCAAGTACAGAGAAATCCATAGAGATTTCTTTGTGCCCTACATCTCTTATTCTATAATATTTCTCTATAAATACTAGCTGAGATTATGTGAACTACAGAATGGCTGTGTGAATCTTGCTCCCCTGCCCCTGGCTATTTTAGAGACTAAAATGCTTATTGTGGGTGTTCCTTAGAAAATAGACATATACTCTCCGTGACTTTTTTGTAGGTCTTTTTAATGCCTACAATTATGTAGTACATTAATTTGCTTTATCTCTTATGGTTTACTCGGGGTAAGCCATTTAAGTACCCATATTGGTTCACCATGACCAGGTTTTTTTATTTGTGCGGAACCCTAATTCTTTTTCTAAAATTAAAGTAGTCTAACTTATTCCCTATAACATCAGCTATCTATCGGTGAAAGAGCCGTCAAAATAAGTTCTACCATTTCAGAGATTACTCGGAACAAACAGACAGACAGAGAGACAAAAAATTAAAAAATTGTTTTTTTTTATAAGGTATCATAATATATACTTTCATATGCATTTAGTAAAAAGCTGTTATTTTGACATTACAAACAGACACTTCAATTTTATTAATTGTTTAGATATTTAATTTAGAATATTTTATGTAACTTTACAGTTTATAATTATGGGGTCGGAACAGTCATCAGTGGCTCCTAAGAAGCAGACTCAGAGAGCCCCGGTGCGTAGGGGTCACACAATAGCCGTGTCTAGTATTCAAGGTATTTAAACAGTGGAGAATATTTTTTCAGTTTTAGTAGTGAATCATTCCGGAAGAAACTGGTTAACGTTAGCTAGTTGCTACCACATACCTCTCACTCTAACTGCAACTGTATGCTATACATTACCTATATGTGTAGTATAATGTACACTAATATAAAGGCAAAAGCCTTCAAGCTGATTTGGCTGTAACAGATGTAGTTTTATAAGTAAAAATAGTTTAGGTGTGGAATTGTGCAGCTTAAGATTCACTCGAACGGAAATATTGTTCAATAAGACTTACAGGCAATGTTTCTATTAATATTTGAAGTTAAACTACTTTTGTTGTGTTTAGTAGATGGTAAAATTGAGAGCTGCGCATGTATCATAATATGACAGATGTGTGACATGATTAGAGGAGTCCGAAATTATGAGGATTGATTTACGACAAATCCCAGGATTTATGTAGTTAACAAAAAAAAATTAAAATTGTTAGAAAAACATTTGCATTTGCAAGGACTTTGCTTGAAGCTAAAACATTATTAATTATTATTTCATAGATTTTATTTTCGTATTAGAAATATGTTAAGTATCTAACTATTTTAAGCCATATCTGGTCATTTTAAATGTAATAAGATGAATGTTGATCTCTGTAGAGACCTGCTTGTTCAAGAAATTTAAGTCTAATTATGTTTCTTTTTAAGTTTAACCTATTAATTTTAAATGTTATAGACAGATGTGGTTGCTCTATTTTATGGGAAGTTTGAAATTGATTTAATTTAATTTTTTGGTAATGTCTTAGATTGTAACCATATCTGGTCATTTCAATTTAACTAGTGATCAGCCTAAGGTCGAAATTAGACCAGCGACTTTTTGATGATAGACTATTTTCTGTTTGACATTTGCAGTATTCATTAACCTAAACAATGTAACTATTATCTACATCACTTGCTGTCACTTTTCGTTGAGTGACAATGTCAATATTTTGGGGGTCTAAGTTCAATGGCACTGGTCATGTTAGGATTTGCAGTATTAATTTATTTTTAAGTATAATTGAGTTGATATTTGTTTTAAGAGTTTAAAGTGTTCATTTTAATTAATTTTTGTATGGATGTTCAGGCGTAACTTCTTTGTTTATGAACCTATTTAGATGATTCTTTTTGTTGGAAAGAGAACACCTCAAGGGTAGTCCCGTTTTAATTTCATTGGCAATTAGACCTTAGACTTCAAAGATATACTGGGACCTCTTCAAAATAATTGAAGTTAGTTTTATTCTTTAACCAAATTTAACAAAAAATGGGAGGTTGCCCAATTCAAATACCTATTTTTTATTTTATGGATGTTCAGCCATAACTTCTATTTTTATGAACCGATTTGGATGATTCTTTTTTTTTTTTGATAGATAGGGTTGGTCAAGGTTGGTCCCATTTAAATTTTATTGGCATTGGATCTTCAACTTCGAAGATACACAAGGGAACTCTTCAAAATAATTGAAGTTGATTGTCTCTTTTGTTAAAAATTGTCTTGGAAGAAGAGATTTTCGTTGAATTTTAACTTGTTACTTTTGAAACTGATTATTCTATGAACGTTAATTATTTTGTGTATAAAATATCTTTAAAAAGCAAGCTTTTATATTATACTGTGACTTTTTATTACCTGTCTATAATCCAGGGATTATATCGGGATTCCAGGAATGTCTTTCGAGAATCCCGAAAACCCCTGATTACAAAAAAGGGCCGGGATCTAATCCTCTTTATATGGAAAAGTCGGCCAACAATGTTTTTTAAATGAAAACTTATTTTACACTTAGGATTTGAAACTTGATGAAATGACAAAGTGATACTAAAAAGAGACAAACACATATCTCTAGGCTGCGAGAGAATGAGATAGAATACATTATACAGTGTTTCTTTTTATATAAATACACGTGTGAGCGCCTGCATAATAGGAAGCCTTGACCTTGGCGTCGTAGCCAACGTGGTGTATTGTTCACGTGTATAGTTTATGTTAATATTTTTATGTTTTCTGATGGTTTTACTTCTACACCGTGTGAACTGTTCACTTGTTTTTTTTTTGATCTAATTAAAATAAAAGTCGCTATTAAAATAATGTTTTACTTTTAAGTCGGTATGCGTGATAACATTTTTATAACTGCATAACATGCAATTTTTACGCGAAAGTGGTTCACACATTTTTTTTTTTTTTTGTAATCGCACATTCAAGTGAATTAGTGCGCGGCTACGTAGACTATGATGGTACATGCGTGTTGCCGATCTTGAACCCCTTTACCTCAATAACAGGCCTGTTCATCTTTGATAGATTACATAGCATCGTGGCAGCACTTGCGTTCATGACTAAACAGACCAATAAGGGAGATGATCCCTCGGCCACATTTACGACAAGTGTATGCATTAGCGGTGGACGATTATGAGATATACTAATGTGATCATTAGATTATGTAGATATCTCGAGATAATTTGATTATAGCCATTAGTAATTACTTATATTAGTAGTTACTAATTTGATAGGATTAGTAATTATTACGACCACCAGACATTTTCCCTGAAATATCTCGATTATGTAAATCATTTATAATCAAATGTCTCGATTATGTAAATCATTCATAATCCCCCACCTCTAATATGCATCAACTGATGGACGGGGGTTTGCTCGTGACACCGCATGCATTTTTCTTTTATAAGCTGAAACCAGGCATCATGTTGCTTTGATTGCTTTTCATTAATCAGGCGACGGCACGTTACACGATCCTCGACCAGCTCTTCTCAATGTATGCTTGAGATATCAAACGCAATCATATCACGCTTGGCACAATTTTTAAAACGGCCCAAGACCTGCATCTGCAACCTCTCCAAGTAGAATTTGCCTTGGCAAACGAGTCTGCTTCATTCGATGCAAGTGCCCCAGTTATCGTAGCCGCTTCTTCTTGAGAATAGCAATGGTACTAGGGAGCTATGTCTTGCCTAGAACCGACTCGTTTATCACGCAGTCTTTCCATGTTATGTCCACTTTGGTCTGGAAATCCTACTCACCGCAGGAACACGACACAAGATTATTTGGCTGAGATCTTCTGTACGGTGGAGGTATGCCACCAGTCGGATTGTTCCAAGTAGAGAGAATATTGGTCACCATCGAGAGATCTGAAATCCAGCTGCTGGATACACATTAGTTGATCCCGAAACGTGACAAACGTAAAAATAGGTACAGATCTTTACCATCCAGCAAAAGCATTTAGAAGGATCTTCTGTTTCTAGAAGGATCTAGAAGTGACACTACGACAAGCGGTAACAACTCACCGGGGGCAAGCGTCTGTTCAGATTCAGAGCTGCCCTACATATCATATACAGTCGGACGGCCTATAGGAGGTGTGTATTACGAAGCCTAGATTTAGGAGATTGATTGTAATGTATTTTATAAATATCTGAAAATTGAAGGACAGATCTAATGATCTAATCTAACTAATGATGAAATATTATATTACTTACATCCTAGAATTATAAAATTATTTTTGATTTATTTACAACTTCGTAAGCAAGAACATTCTAGTTTCCGATTTTAACGAGGTTAATTTACTAATGATTATTTAGGGACGGGATTTTATTATAGCAACGGGGATCGGAAATACGCATGCAATTGCGTGACGTTAACGTAATTATTTCTAGAACACTGCCGAGACAACATACTGTTTACTTTAGTGTACTATAGTGACGTAATGACGTGCCACCTCATCCCCGCCAGCGTAAACTTCAGTACACAATGGGGCGGTCGCATTACGTAACTTGTTCGACAATAGACTAATGATGAAAGTATTCCATATTACGTTACATCCTAGAATTTAAAATTGTTTATTGATTTATTACAATTAAGCAAAACATTCTATTATTATTTTGAGATATTAATTCATAATAAATTATTTACTGACATTTCTATTATAGGCGACCTATCAAATACGTAAGGTACGTTAAGTAATTATTGTGGACGAACGCGAACTAGCCCGCACCGACGCAACATGGGAAGAGTGTCGTCTGTGGTAGAGCAGACAAGTCCGTAGCCTTAATGTTCGATGCGTGGCTGTCCGTTCTCGTCGGCCGTGCGTGAGAATCTGCAATATCACAGACCGTCAGAAGCCGCCTTAAGACAACATATCGTTACACCAGTGGATATTAAAATGCCGTTATATTTTGCGTAAAAAATGTATTCGTATTCAAAAACACAAACTTACAATACTGCTCTTTGAATGTAATGTTGACGTATTTACAGTTTGTTCCTCTATGGTTGTCTTGTAGATTTATTCTTTTGTATCGATTGTTGTTTTCACTTCGCATTTAAAAGCAGAACTGTCATGGCCCTCATGGGTCGGGATACGGCTCGCTTATATACTAAAATAAGGCGATCATGAAATCGCTAGAAGGTACTTGAACTCTTAAATAAGTTGTAAACAAAATGCATCATCGTTTTTGTTGATTCGAGCGATAAGGTTTTTTATGTATGAATAAATGTAATACTATCTCGAATCTCTAACTATGACTCGATGATTCGGTCAATATTCTAGACGTTTCTAGAGATCTCGAGAACAGTGAATTTTTTCTACGTTTACTCTGACTGTAACAATACTTAATTTCCACAATTTTTTAGATATTTGTAGCGTAATTTCTTTCGACTCTATATCTCTTCAGTAAGAACGATTTCTAGTATAGACAATTTTCATTTCATAGACTCGCCGAAAACATCGAAGAACCAGCGAACGACAGACAAGAAATCGATTCTCCAACGTCGCCAGCTCAGTCTGCAGGCGAGAAAGAATAAAAGAACCAGAGACATTGTGGTGGTGAAACAAGCTACTGGTGAACAGTTGGACGAGGATATACGAAGGTTGCAGGTTAAGAAATGTGTACATTTTTATTATAAGATATTATTAGTAAGTTTATTATTCACACTTGGTAAATTTATTCACACTTCCCTTACTTTACTGATTATTTCACGTTCATGATTATTGCTCTGCTCTTTAGGGGCATAGCGTGAAGTTATATAGCATATAACCTTCGCAAATTAATGAACTACCAAATTCAAAAATAATGTTTCTAATTTGACTGGTAGTTCCAGAGATTAACACATTCAAAGTAACAAACAATCTCTTGTTAGTGTAGATTCTTAATTATGCTAAGATTAAACGATTACATTACAATTTAAAAAAAATAAGGGAAAAAAGAAGTACCCGAAGGGAATATTCAAGTTGGGATGTCGCGGTAATCAGACAATCCGTTGGCAGATTCGTGGCAATAAAAAATAAATAAAATAAGTTAGGATTAAAATAATATTAAATATCTGCTGACGGCGGGGCTGCAGAGCAGTCAGCTGGCACGGCAGCAGCTGTGCCCAAATAAAAAACCCCGTTCCACCTGGAACGCATCGTGAAATAGTTCTTTACAAACCATCTCCCGAGATGGCTTGTTTTCACCTAAATTTACATAATATGATCTTATTTATCGTAGGTAGTTTTTAATTCAAGCGAAACTAAAATTAATCTGGGCGAACTGAGCCCTAGGCTGAACGAAGGTCGCCCGTGTTTTAAAATTAACAAGTTAAATGGGTTTAATAAAAATTAATATGATTTGAGAGGAATAAGTGAGAATTTAGGAAAATAACGTAAACTATCAAGAGGCAAAACAAAAATGTCGGTAGGCAACTAAAAGTGTTCAAGACAAATCAACGATAATATGCTAATTGCTTACCGAGGTTTTTTATAAAAAAAACGCGATCTTTCAAGAAAGCGGCAATAAATTGAGTCATGCAGACGCGCAACACGATCCCTTTACGACTCTAACCCTGGAAATATTATCACGCTTTCACTTAGATGAGGGAACGAGACTAAGGTTCGCAGAATAATTTTATTCAGTACTGGCGCCGCGGTTGTTTACGAAACGAACATTATTTCGAAGTCCTGAGAAGGTTGTAGTTGCTTCGAGATATTTCGGGACAAGGACTTTCTATTTTTTTAATCTGGTTGTAACAGGTCGTAACAATTCGATATAAGTGTTATATAATTATTTATATGTAGTGATTTTACTACATTAGTATTAGTGGAAGAAAATTTCGTAATGCGTCGATAATGTGGCGTTGAGGGCTTTTCCTAGTAGTCTGGTTAGTTGACATCCTCAAGTTAAACACTGTTGGAAATACATATGGCGATAAAGTTGAAAATAAAGAAAACTTAATACAATGTTGACCTATACTCGTTAAAAAGCCAAATTAAAATATAGAAATCGTATACTGTTGAAAAGGGCTTCTCAACAGCAAACTAAAACATATTATAGTATGAAGCGGTGTCGGGAATATAAAAAAAAAAACGATATATATTTTTATAATCTGACATGAGTGTTACCAGATATATGAATACACAGGACTGTAAGTCATCACGCTTTTTTTGACAGGAAATCCCTACATTTTTGCCCATAATGCGCGGCACGTTGGGTCTCCCAGGAGCGAGGGATCCTGAAGTGTTAGAAGGTGAGTTGAAGCTATTCTGTCACTTGCAGTACTTGGAATGCCGTAGGATGAATGTTGAAAATACAGAATGTCGATCGGGCATACGCTCCTTGTTATATCTATACCAATATTATAAAGAGGAAAGATTGGATTTTTTGTTTGTAAGGGATAAACTCAAAAACTACTGAAATCATTTAAAAAATTCTTTCACTTTTATAAAGCTACAGTATCAGAGAGTAACATAGGCTATATTATAATTTGAAAAATTAGTTTATTCCTCATATAAATGTAGATAGTTTTACACGAAGTATAAAGAAATTGCGTTGGCGATGTTTGTCGTATAGAATTAACACAGGTGAAACCGTGAGGCACAGCTAGTTAAAGATAAAAATGCTTGTTCTGGGTGACCCTTTTTTTATTTTTTGGCTATCTGCCTATATAGGTAATTTCGTCAATGTTCGTTGGCTGTAGAATAACCCATAAACAAAACACAAAACGGTGACAAATTTATACCTAACTAGCGATCGCTCTAAGGTCGAAATTCGACAAGCGATTCTTTGATCATACTCTATTTTCTGTTTGAAATTTGCAGTAGTCATGAACCGAAACAATGAGTATTATCTACATCACTTGCTGTCACTTTTCGTTGTGACAATGTCAATATTTTGGGGTGTCTAAGTTCAGTGGCACTGTTCGGGTTAGGATTTGCAGTATTAATTTATTTTATTTAATATACCTATTAGTAACAAAGATATTATAGATAAATTTTAGCTTTATGCACTCTTTCTCCATATAAACCTTAACCATGCCAAATCTCACAGTCTTCCGTGCACGCAATACTCTTAAAAAGGTGCCGAAAGCTTTTGCTTCAAGTATTAATATATAGATACTTGTTAGTGGAACTGCAGGGATAATATTAAACTATATATGTTAAACATAGGTAACCCTTATAAGATAGACTTAGAGTATCGCTGACACTTTTTTAGTACTTTTAAGGGTATACAATTATGTACTACATTAATTTGATTATTTGATTTATCTCTTAAGGTTTACTCAGCGTTAGCCATTTGAGCGCCGCGAAAGCGTTTTTTTTTTCTTCGAATTGTTTATTGTCACTGTTTATTTCGTATGTTATGCATAGCTATAAATATTAAAAAAAAGACGTAAATCAAATAAGCGGTTTTCGCTTGAAAATAACATAAACGGACAGACAAATAGAGAGAAGTTGAGTTTATTTTTATTTATTTAAGATATACAAATTTCACAGCACATTTTAAAAATTGTAAAATAGTTAGAATATAATTCTAAAGTGCCAATTAAGAAGTTGTACATAAATTACATTTTACCTAACGTTAACGATAGTGTATATGAGTCTATTTAAAAAGATGTTTATTAAGTAATGCGTTTGTGTGTCTGTATATGTGTCTGTGTGTGTGTGTGTGTTATTTTATAATATATATATAGATTACCACCAGGTCTGGACTACAGGCCCTGGGTGCGTCTGACTTCGAGACTGCAAGCGCACTTAGCAGCTTGCGCGCATCCCTTGGCCGCCGAGGAAATAAGTCTCTCCGGGAAGGTCAAAGAGGTATCTATGCAGTGTTATAATATATTCTGATTGCATTTTAATAGCGATAAGTTTAAAGAATATTTAAAACTATACCATAGAACGTAACGCTGCGTTTGACTAGAATAAAAACAATGGGGACATTATTGATTTTGTCGTGCAAATATAATTGATAGTCGAAAAGCGTGTTTTAGGTTCTATCGTAATTTGCACGACGTAACGATTTACGTTCTATGTACACTTCATGATGATCTTATCATGAACAAAGTACTTATAGTTACGCTTGCTCGGAAACAAATCTTACAGTACTCTGAAAACTACATTCAAATCGGTTTAGTGGTTTCCAAGTTGATCACGTTAATAAAATAGAAGCAGATAATTTATGATTTTATTATCATTATTGCCTATTAATTGAGGACCCGTATACTAAATTTCATCAAAGTTCATAAAGTCTTTTTACAGTTAAGCGCGGACATACAAATACACAAAAAAAAATTTTTTTGTCAAGGCATATTCGTGTCCCTTATAGTAGATGTTTATTAGGGTATTACAAAAAAAAAACAAACTTGTACAAACATAACTACCGATTTAGGCAATGTTTAACGAATTAAACTAGAGATGAAACGGATAGTGGTTTGGGCGGATACCGGATATTCGGCTCTTTATCGCGTTACATGACGCGAACAGTTTGATTTGAATATTGGCGCGGTGAACGAGATCAGAAATAAACTAAACTAAATTAATAAAACAATAATTTTTGACTTGCGATTATAAAAATAAACGGTGTCCATAACTTATTGTGGTATGATTTTTCTTGTGTAAAATAATGAATTTGTTTTTTAATTTTACTATCCGAAATCCGGCCGGATATTACCGAAAACTAATAAATTTACCCAGTTTGAGCGTTTTCCGTTAATTCTAGGCCGACGCGGAAATATCACGGCTGTATTCGCAAATGGTGGACAGGCAGAGATCGAACGCGAGGCACGCGGAGCGGCTCGCCCGCGTTCACGAGCTCGCTCATCAGCTCTCTAGGTGTAACTCGTTGCTCAACCAGGTAATATACAATCACTAGTCAACCCGTTCTAATATATCGCACATTTTTAGGGTTCCGTACCTAAAAAGTAAAAAAGGAACCCTTATAAGATCTATTCTTCGTCCGCGTGGCTGTCTGTCAAGAGACCCTTTTTGCTCAGAAACCCGTGTAGGTATCAAGTTGAAATTAATATGAAATACTCAGGTCTGCAATCCCTTGGAGTTGTGAAAAAATCAAACTTCTAAGTCAACACAATCGAAAGTTAACGGCCGTTTATGGTCTATATTTAAACACTCGTAAAAGGGAATGTAAATTTATAGGGAACTTTCCATTGGCCTAGAATCATGAAATTTGGCAAGAAGTACTGTTTGCGCCTAAACGTGTACTCGATGACCTCATAATCGGGTACAACCCTCCCGTGAATGACGGTGGCAAAAACTCTTCCGCGTCCTAAGGCATCTCTCCTTGCCTTGGACCCCTCTCCCCGCGCCAAGCGGGGATGAAGTGGTTAATACGTCTTGCACCGCCGTGTGTGTGTGTGAAAAAACTAATAAGAACATTTTGTGTAATTGGACCTACGCAAGAGATCTTCTAAATATAAGAAGAAACCGAAGTTCAAGGTGAGTGGTTTTGCCTTATTATTAGAGTCATTGAAGTGCACGAGGGATTCCGCTATATTTTATAACAAAACTTGGTTTAACGTGATTTATAGAAAAAATACAGTCCACTGAACGCCCGCCAAGTACTTTTTTTATAGCACTTGTAAGGAAAAAATCCTTTTTTTTCTGACTTACTACACTGTTAGCCATAATGGCCCTGAAGCCTCAGACAACTTTTACAGCTTCACCGTGACTTAGGGGCGAGCGCTTAGGCATTCAGCCACGAATGAAAAAATCCGAAAACCGTAAATTGTGATTATAAACTTATTTGTAGTTGGTAAACTGCCCGCGGCATATATCGATGTACGGAGACAACAGTTTTCCAACGGAAAAGTTAAGTTTGTCCCTCAATCCAGTTTATCTTTTCGTTATAATTGTTCGTTGCTTTCTTCGGTAATATCACCAAATTATTTTGGTGAATGTAACTGTACAATTACGGAACCCCCGGTGCGCGAGTCCGATTCGCACTTGGCCACAGTCTCACCTGATCTTAAGTGAGGATGTGACCCAAGATGGTAGCACGCTAATCCTAGTGGAAGACTGGAAGACTGGCTCTCAAGTGCAGCTGCCGGAACACATCTATTGGTGTTTGCCGATAGTTCAACTTGAGGGCCCTACCACCATGCTATGGTTTCAACACGATGCTTTCCTTCACTTAAAAACCTAAGGCTCATTACAGAGATTCAAACTCACGTCGATTGAAGCGATGTCCGTATATGCTAGCACCGAGACATCATTGCTTCAAATTTACAACCAGCTCGATCTCATCCGAAATGCTGGTAAAAGTGTTAAAGAGAAAAAAAAATCAACGCTAGCGAGCGCCTTTCGCAAGAGACAGAAACAAAAATCTTAGTATTCCATGGATACACCGTGCGGGTACCGGATCCATCGTGTGGCAGACAGAGGGAACACGAGCAGCCCCCCGGAACTTACGACCCAGGTGTAGGTTTAAAGGGCCCCCTTATGATCCACATCAGCGCTCACCTTGACTGCCCACGATACCCTCCCTGCCAAGCCAGGAACTCTTCGATAAATCCGTACATGTCTAATAAACTCCTACTGCTTCCATCAGACTCTTCAAGATATAGAAGAATTGAACCTTTTACTACCTGAAGAGAAGAGGCTCGATCCGTTCGTGTGGAGTGATGAGCGCTGAGAACCGTGACGTCATCATCACCGGTTTGAGTCCCGTGGCGCCTATACGGAAATACAGCTCTGTGACGTCATAAATATACGAATTTTATTTTAGTTTTTATTCTTTCCCTTTTATAATGCGATAATTGTAATTCTATGGGTTTTATAGTGACGTTTGTGATTCGACAATGACCGTTGGATTGATCAGTGGTCGCCATTTACCTGTCACTGTTCTTAGACTAGAAATAAATGTATAGAAAATATTATTTAATAATCAGTTACTCCAATTCATGAAAAACATACTGATGTAAGTTTTTTAATATACAATATAATATCTACCATATATATTTATCATATAATAAAGCGGAAAAGTTTTTTGGTTTATTTGTTTGCTTGTTTAAACACGCTAATCTCTGGAACTACCGGTCGGATTCGAAAAATTATTTTTGTATATGATAGCCAGACTCACGAGGAATAGTATAGTCTATCTAACATTAGGCTACAATTCTCAGCTAGTCTTAAATATTGATTTTTGTTAAGTAAGTCGGAAGTGGTAGACTTCCCGAACTGCTTTTTCGCGTGCGATGGCGTAATGGCTAATAATCCGTAAACGAAATGTTCTACTAAAATATTGGTCCTTAGTATATCTTTAAAAAAGTTAGTGTTGTAGTAGGTAGTTTGGTTTTAATATAAATGTCTTGTGGGTACATTAATAAATACTCAGTTGTCATCTGAGCTTGGTTGTTTCAATACACACAACATGGTGGCAGCGGTTAAAAACATGTTTATATGTGTTCATATAAAGTATTAAGCATAGTGATTATCAATATTTAAAAGCGTGAATAATAGTAATTAGTGATATATAACCATGGAACACGCGAGACCTCCATCGGAGTTATGTTTGGATGGCAGCTCCGTCAGCAGGGCTGACGCTTGGCAAAGATGGAAGAAACAGTTTCATTTATTTATGAAAGCATCAGGTGTAGCCAAAGAAGAACCAGGAGTACAGGCAGGATTACTTATAAATTTAATTGGAGCAGACGGATTTGATGTATATGAGACTTTTACTTTTGAAGATGAAACAAAACGAGATGACGTCACGGAATTGATAAAAAAATTTGATAGTTATTTTGGTGTGAAACCAAATATTACACTTGCAAGATATAATTTTTTTACAAGGAATCAAGAAGCGTGTGAGACGATAGACCAATACGTTATTGCGTTAAAATTATTAAGCAAACATTGTCAATTTAAAATATTAGAAGATGAGCTAATCAGGGATCGTATCGTTTGTGGGATAAACAATACGATAGTACGAGAGCGTTTGTTACGCACTGAGGACTTGACACTCGATCAAGCTGTAAAAATATGTCAAGTGAATGAAATATCGGCGGATAGCAATAGATTGCTGGAGTCACGAGTCCTGTCTGGTAGTGCAGGGACATCAGGTGTGCATGTCGATGCTGTATCGAGGTGCGCCCGCGCGGGCCGCGGCGGTGGCGGCGGCGGCGAGCGTAGCGCAGCGGTCGAGGCTGCGCGGGAGCCAACAGCGCCCCGAGACCAGCGAGTGTGGGGACGCGGACGGTGGCTACAGCAAGGCCGTAGGTACGCGCCTACAGGCTCTTCTGTGTCGTGTCATCGGTGCGGTGGGAACTGTTTAGAGCCCAACTTGTGTCCAGCAATTGTGCTTCAGTGTTTTGTGTGTAAAAACTATGGTCATTTTGCGAGAATGTGCAAATCATCAAATCGTGTGAAGAAAATGTATGACATTGGCATCCATGAACGTGAATCGGATCATGATGAGGACTGTGATGAGTGTGAGGAGTTTTATGTGTCAACGGTTTCAGAGGTGATGAATGAGTACTTATCTGCTAATGAATGGTACGAGGTACTCAAGGGTGAGTTTTTTGAAGAAACTTTTAAATTAGATACAGGTGCGGACATTAATGTGTTATCTTATCAACGGTTTTTAGAATTAGGTTATAACCCTAAATTAATAAATACGAAAAAGAATATAAAACTTCAATCATATAGTGGAAATACTATACCTATAAAGGGTATATGTAATCTTACGTGGTGGCATAAAAATAAAATGTATGATCTAAAATTTGCTATTGCTAATATAAATTGTCAAAGTGTGCTGGGCCGAGAAGCTTGTAGTAACTTAAGTTTGATAAGACGCGTTCATACAGTAAGTTTAGATGACTATAGCGATGTGTTTAGTGGATTAGGTTGCCTACCGGGCTTGCACCGCATTGTAGTTGATGAGTCTGTTGCACCGGTTGTGTGTGCTACAAGAAAGGTACCGCTAGGTCTTAAGAATAAATTAGAGATTGAGTTAGATAGAATGAGTAAGCTAGGCGTAATTAGGAAAGTAACACATCCGACGCCATGGGTGAGCGCCGTCGTTATTGCTATGAAGAAAAATGGCCAACTACGCATATGTTTAGACCCGCGACCACTAAATAATGCTATACAACGTGCTCATTTTCAGTTACCGACTATTGATGACTTTGCAGTGAAACTACAAGGCGCTAAGTATTTTTCTGTTTTAGACGCAATATCTGGTTTTTGGGCTATACAAATTGATGATTACAGTGCTGACTTATGTACATTTAGTACGCCGTTTGGTCGCTACCAGTATTTAAGACTACCTTATGGTTTAAACTGCGCTTCTGAAATTTTTCATGCAAAAATAAAACAATTACTAGAAAATTTAGATGGAGTTGATTCATTCATTGATGACATTATTTGCTGGGGACGAACTAAGGAAGAACATGATAGACGATTATATGCCTTATTAAAACGTGCGCGAGAAATTAATTTAAAATTTAATAAAGAAAAATGTCGTATCTGTGTCAAAGAAGTCACTTACCTCGGTCATATTTTTAATAAAGAGGGCATGAAACCGGATGTGGACAAAATAAAAGCTATAAAAAATATGGCGACTCCAAAAAATACTAAAGATTTAGAAAGATTTATTGGCATGGTAAACTATTTGTCCAAATTTATAAAAAAATATTCGGATTACATTTATCCACTAACCAGATTATTTAAGAAAGATAGTGCGTGGTGTTGGGACCATCATCATCAAAAAGCTTTCGATAAATTAAAAGAATTAATTTGCAACAGTCCTGTGTTAGCGTTGTATGACGTAACACAACCGGTTTTGTTATCTGTAGACGCGAGCAGCGTCGCGCTCGGTGCAGTGTTGATGCAAGCCGGTCGTCCAGTTGAGTATGCGTCGCGTACTCTCACTGATACACAAACTAGGTACGCACAAATCGAAAAAGAAATGCTTGCGATTGTTTTTGCTTGTGAAAAATTCCACCAGTATATTTATGGCAAAATGGGTGTAGTGATTGAAACTGATCACAAACCCTTAGAAAATATTTTTAAAAAACCACTAAACTCGGTCCCAGCACGCTTGCAACGAATGATGTTAAGATTACAAGGTTATGATTTAATTGTACAGTACAAGCCGGGTAAGCTAATGCATATTCCTGATACATTGTCGCGTGCGCCTCTACCTATATTGTATAATGATAACATTAGTAAGAATATTGCTTGTCAAGTTAACATGTTAATTAGTACTGTACAAATGTCACAGAAGAAATTATTACTTGTAAAACAGGAGACAGAAAAAGATAAAATTTTGATTAAATTAATGAATTATATTAATGAAAAATGGCCTGAATATAAACGTGACGTAGATGAAAATTTGAAGTATTATTGGTCTATTAGAGATGAACTATTTTGTATAAATGGAGTGATATGTAAAAACAGACAAATTTTAATTCCACACTCGTTAAGAGCGGAAATGTTAAAAATTATTCATGACGGTCACTTAGGAATAGATCGCTGCAAGAGGCGTGCGCGAGAGGTTTTATTTTGGCCAGGTATATCACAGGATGTTGAAACATATGTTAAAAAATGTAAAGTATGCCGGGAGAATTTAAATAAACCATCAAAAGAGCCAATGATTCCTATTGTTATTCCTAAATTGCCATGGAATAAAATTGGTATTGATTTGTTTGAGTATGGAACAAAACATTATTTAATTATAGTTGACTATTTTTCAGGTTTTCCAGAAGTAATTTTATTACATAATACTACTTCTATATCAATTATAAATGCACTAAAAGATAATTTTGCCAGATATGGAATACCAGAGATTGTTATTAGTGACAATGGTCCACAGTTTTCATGTCGTGGTTTTAAGCAATTTTCTGAACAATGGGGTTTTGATCATGTGACGTCATCCCCTTATTACGCCCAAGCAAATGGGAAAAGTGAAAGGGCGATACAAACAATAAAAAAATATTAAAAAAGTCTAGTGATAGTAACACGGATTTCTATTTAAATTTATTAAGTTACAGAAACACACCGCGCGACAATTTAAATTCTCCTGCGCAATTGCTTATGGGTAGACGGTTAAACTGTAGACTACCAGTCCATCCAGAACTCTTAAAAAGAAATAGTGTAGTTAATGATGAACAAGACCATAGGTCTTTAGTTCAAAAACAAATTAAGAGCAAAAAATAATATGATTTGCATAGTAAAAAAACATCCGGAGTTGAATGTTGGTGATGATGTTATAATAATTAACAATAATGAACGTAGCCGTGGTACTGTTACTGCTAAAGCTCAGACACCGCGTTCGTATATAATAAAAAATAGAAAGGGTGTATACCGTAGAAATCGCCGACATTTGATTCCTGATACAGAGCTTAATAGCAGTCATGATGATAATGAAGATATCTCTGAAGAAACATTTTTGTCTTCAAATGACAGTGATTATTCTCATGACCTGACTTTATTATTCGATGACAAGTATTCACCTCCTATAACTCGTAGTAAAGCTAAAACTAAGAACCTCAAATGGTGAATTGTTTTTTTTTAAATATTTAAGTTACTATTAATTGTTATTTGTTTTACCTTTCTATTTGTATTAGTTAATAATTTTTAAATTTATATACTTATGTTATTTTGGGTGTAGGGATATTGTATGGGATTTTAGTTTTTATTTGTTTTTTTTTTATTGTTTTTATTTTAGATAATAAGTTCTAAATCTATATTTGTTATTATGGGTGTAGGGATATTGTTTTATTAGTTAGTTATTTTTCCTTTTAAGGGGAAGATGTTGTAGTAGGTAGTTTGGTTTTAATATAAATGTCTTGTGGGTACATTAATAAATACTCAGTTGTCATCTGAGCTTGGTTGTTTCAATACACAACAGTTAGCGATAGCATATGCCTATCTCTTATACATAAGCAACATTATGGTATTTTACAAATTTTACAAAATTTGTTGAAGATTAAAAATTGTTTGACACATAGTTTAGGAGATAGGTAATGAAAAATTAAAATAATTTGTATTTGCGAGATGAATAGTAAATAAAATTGTGATAGGCGAGACAGATGCGTTGGCGGCGCGATGTTTTTCGGATAAAATTAACACGGGTGAACCCGTGGGGCACAACTGGTTACTATTATAAAACAACATAACTAACTTAATTCCTTATTTCTACATCGTCTTTTTTATTTACATGTTTTAAAAATCGCCACAGATAGTAATAAAGATATGTAAGCTTCGCGAGTATATTCAAGTATACTGGTAAGAAACCGTCTCGTGTCGATCACAGTAGATACTCGACACGAGCCTTATGATAGAGAGAGACAGATAGAAAACCATTGTCGAGCATTGACTCAAGAGATAGAACTTTATAAAGATAAGTAAGATTGGTAAAAGTTAGAATTGTTATAATCAATTGTGAGTTTGTGAAATATTATTAGACTTTGTGATTGTTGAGAGATCCGTTAAGCAATAGTCTTGATTGTTGATTCTCTTATTTTTCGGTTAGTAAAAAATGTGCTTACTTGTAATATTGTACATAGTTGTAATTATTAATAATAATAAACTCTTATTTTTAGACGAATCTTATCGCTGGCTCAACTGATTTATTGCGTATCTTATAAATATTTTTGAGGTGCGCTTTTCTTTCGAAAGCTGATATGAACATTATTTTAACATCTGTCTATCTCTGTTTATAGCATAGCTCTGTCGTTTTCTCTCCGCGTCGCGCCACGTCACGTGTTCAAAGTATATTTTTCGCCTTTAGTTTTAGTACTTATTGTGATGAAGCCGAATGACACGCTAAACTTTTAGGACTGGCTCTCAAGTGCAGCTGCTGGAACACACCTATAGGTGACTGTCCAAAATTTCCAACTTGAGGGCGGTAGTTAGCCAGAGGGGAATTGGAAAATACCCTACCGCCATGCTATAATTTCGTCACGATGTTTTCCTTCACCGAAAGTTAGTTTTTCACAGGATTCAAACCTGTGTTTCTTTACGTTATCACAGCTTCGTTGACTCGTTACCTTGATAATAATCAAGGAAATAAAGCGAAGTAAACTTGTTTAAAGTTCAAGGTTTTGTTGTAAATAATTTCTTATTCAAGAAAAGGAAAAAATAAATGAATAACCTTCTATAGTAGATACTTGCATTACAAGACATTGCCATTGATTTAATATTTATATTAAGTTCTAGATATGACATCGAAACTTTTTTAATTTTGTAATCGAAGACTTGGAAGAAGAAAATTGAGACCACCTTTGGGGTTATTCCCTATCCAACAAAAAAAGAATCATACAAATCGGATCACAAACAAAAAATTTATGGCTGAATATGCATGAAAAATATATACATATATTCGAATTGAATAAATTTCGTCTTTTTTTTTTAAGTCGGTTAAAAACTGAATATAATTGAAAACATCTCAAAATATGGGAGACTAGCTGTTCCCGCGGCTTCGCTCACGTGGACTTCAGAATGCCATCGATCGGGCGACCTCGAATCGCGAATCTTGCTCATCCGCTCCCGGCTAAAAAAGTTATTGTGGGTGTGGGTGTTCGTTAAGAGTTTATTTCACCTTCCGATCTACCGCAACCGATTTTCGGGGGGAGGTTGGCCGCAGGATCGTGCTTCTTATTACACATCACTGCCATTCCGGCCCCAATCTCATATAGCTACAATATTAAGTGCTATCTCGGTTGAAAAATGAGCGTCGAGAGATGCGTACGTATGTTGTCACGGCGCGCGCTGACAATGTCGAAACTACAAAAAGTTATATTTGTTGTAACTGCAGTAGTCACAGCAGTGTCTTTTTTCTATAGGTAATATTTTGTTTTAATTTATTACATTAATATCGTATAAAATTGTAATATAATAGGAACATATTGTTTGAAAATTCGGTAGTATCGATTGTTTTGTAAAAATAACAATTAAATAGGTATATGTTTAACTTAATCTATATTTAGAATACTAGTAAAAACCATTAAAAAAAAAGTTATGTGCGGGGATTGAACCCGCGACCTTTTAAATCAATTGTAGGTTTGACTATACGAACGGCTAGAAATCGCTGTAGATTGGATCGTGAAATAAGCTTATTAGAAGATAGACCTATACTCACGTGGACTTTTTTGTAGGTATTTTTAATGTTTAGAATTATGTAGTACATTAATTTGTTATATCTCTTATGATTTAATCAGCGTAAGCCATTGAAGTACCGGAATTGATTCACATGGCCAGTTTTTTTTAATTTGCGCAGAACCCTAATATCTATAGACGTTTTACGCACACAAGGCTGAGCGCCCAAATGAATACCACCTACGATTGATTTAAAATAGCTCTTCTAGTAAGTTTGGTGAATAGAGTCCAATATTTAAGGCATTAATTTTTAATCATTTTGTCGAGAGCATTTATAAATACCTTGCCATTTTACTTCTTTTATTTCCCAGTTTAAACATAAGTATACCAACTGTAATTATTTGACACAGTGCATTAATGGCAATGATGACTGGGAAGCAGCGTGTTCGGAACCACTTCCGATCTTGGCTCAAAACCTGTGCTTTCGGTAAAGAAAACATCACGATGAAACCATAGCATGGCGGTAGGGCATTTTCTAATTCAAGCCTGGGTAGCTACCACCCTCAAGTTGACAATATGTTGGTTGCTAATCATCTAAAGGTGGGTTCCGACAGCTGCACAAGACAACTAGCCTCCCTCCCAGGATTCATAACCTGAAGCGCGTACCAGCAACGTCGAAATTATGGTGTATTCTAACCAGAACTATCCTACTGTAGCGACATCTCTCGCCACAACTGACGCATCGACACAACTACGTAGCGACACATAGCGACATCTATCGAGCCACATACGACGCATCCTACATCACGCTATAGAAATTAATTCAATCGTTGAGTATATATACAAGAACCCGACTACAACCGTCGGGGCAGCTACCCACCAGACATAGCACCCGTGTGGCCGGAGGATCCTCCCTTTTCTATGGCGGATGAGGAACTTTACTCTCTGTTCCTCACACCTCCGCTAAAAGCCACTTCACATTCACTTCATCAAAACGCCATTAGTATTAAATAAAACCACGACAGGTCACTTCAACATCCCGTCAACAATTTTCGAAGGGAATATTCTTTAAAGTAAGGATTAGGTTACTATTGATGCGTGAACACTTGACATTGGCCAAAAATGCCTTAACACGCAGACAGCCAAAAAAAAATCGTACGAAAGAGAAACAAAGAACCACTGAGAATTTTATTGTCAAATTAGTACATTTTCTTACAAGCACCAAGTAATACTTGAGGGCGCTGTATGTGTACATTTTTATGTAGATAATTGCGACAATTTTCATCATACCCGTGTATAACATAGTTGAAAGTATAACATATTTTGACATAGGTACATAAGCTAATTATATTTTCTTTTACGTTAATATGTATTTATGTCAGTCTTAATTAAAATACTTTAGCTGTTCATGTGTAAGTTAATCATGAATAAAAGTTGACTAATCCATACTAAATAATATCTAAATAAATAAATAAAATTTAAGTGTCTGTCTGTAATGTCAAAATAAAGCTTTTTACTAAATGCATATGAAATGACGGTACTTATAACAAGAAACCGATTTGTAAAATTTTTGTCTGTTTGTTTGTTCCGGATAATATCCGAAACGGTTAGACCAATTTGGCCAGGGCTTTCACTGGCAGATAGCTGATTATATAAGGAATAACTTAGGCTACTTTTATTTTAGAAAAATAATTAGGGATCCGTGTAAATAAAAATAAATTCGGAAAAACGTCAACTTTTGAGTACTTCAATGGCTTACGTTAAGTAAATCATAGCGAGATATATCAAATGAATGTAGCACAGAATTGTAGATCTATCTTTAACGATCACTAACGACAAGATTTTTGTTTTTGAAGTGATAGCTTCTTATTGGGAGGGTAAACCGCTTCGTAACGTAACGCGTTACGGCGCCATTAATAGTAGCATACTTTCAGCCTAGCGGTCGTAAGTGTGACTGCTATGGCCGAAGTCCTAGGTTCGAATCCTCGCCGGCTTCCCTTTCTCTCTTTCGCTCGGTCTTTTTTTTTTCTTTTTCATTAATTTATCACTTCTGTCGAGCGTCCCGAGACGCACAATTTTTTTATTATTGGCACGTCAAATTGACAGTACTGATAGTAAGCACAGTACAATCCTAACACAACGGCTACCACCGAGAGATTGTAATCCAGCGACGGTCGCCACTGTTATGCCAGCCTGCATTCATTTAACTGGATATGCACAGACTGATCCTGAAACGTGACACGCAAAAGCAAGTCACTATGAAGGACTGTTCACCACACGTATGGTGGTCGCGATCCAGTCGGGCAAAACAGCCATACTACCACCCTACCGACATTTCCTCGTTCGTTACTCAGCAGGGTGCACCGCTTGAGGTTACTTTAAGCGTCTCATCTTTAAAGATGTTATTCATAATGTGGCCTTCAAGCCCGGTGAAGCTATCAAATGCTCCTAAGGCTAACGGTATAGTCAGAAAAAAAATTGCAATTCGACAACCTTTACATCCTCAACCATTTTTGTCTTTAAAATAACCGGGATTGGAAGTAGTACGATTCACGCCACGTGAGCGCAGCCGCGGGCACAGATACTATTAATTGAAATATTTAAAATCTTAAGAGATTGTTCGTTTGTTTGTTTGAACGCGCTAATATCTGGAACTACCAAACATATTTGAAAAGTTCTTTTTGTATTTTATAGCTTGTTTATTGAGGAATGTTCTATATTGTATAACTTTACGATATTACTCTAAGGACCTAAGCTGTAAGCATGAACGTAAATCGATTTGGCAAGTATGGGCTTTTAGAATAACGGTAAACCAGTAGGTGTGTTGACGACAGTGTTATAGAGTTGGTCGAATAAATTTAACACGGGTGAAACCGTAGGCCACAGCTAGTAATATAATAAACAAAATACTAAGTGCAATTTGACAATTAAGTATTTATGAATTTTTTTTTGCTTTACTTTGTATGCACTTAGCTTTCTCAAAGTTGGTGATAACGCCCCCTTGTTGACTATAGAAATTTCAGAGAGGCGGTAGAAGGTTCAGAAAAATCTAGAGGGCGCTGTAAAGGTCTAGGGGCGCTGGTAGAATAAATAAAATTGTCGAAACAATATGTATTCCTGATACGTATATTGTCAGTTCCTACGGAATTAGAATCCTACGTATTTCGAAGTACATTTTTATCGTTATAGGTTTAGCTTTGTGGCAACAAACACACCTGACCTTAAGTGACGATGTGGCCTAAGCCTGGTGGAAGAGTGACTCTCAAGTGCAGCTACCGGATCACACCTATTGGTGTTTGGCGACAGATTTGAAACTAGAGAATGGTAGCTAGCCAGGAGGAGCCACGTATATCAACGCGGAGGAAGTACACGCAACCAATTGAGCCAACACTGCTTTTATAAACAAATAGTTAAATGACTACTATAAATCCATTATTAATATAATACTATTTATCACTAGCTGTGCCCGTGGCATCGCTCACGTGGACTACAGAATTCTCGCGCGAATCTTGCTTCCCCGCTCCTGGCTATTTTAAAGATAAAAGTGCTTATTGTGAGATATCCTTAGAAGATAGACGCGTATACTTTCCCGGACTTTTTTGGATGTCTTTTAATGTCTTCAATTGTTTAGTACATTAATTTGCTATATCTCTTATGGTTAACCGTTTCGAATGTTACCCGGAACAAACAGACAGACAGACAATTTTTTTAAAAATTGTCTTTTTTGTTATAGATATCGTATATACTTTCATATGCATTTAGTAAAAAGCTGTTATTTTGACATTACAAACAGACACCTCAATTTTATTTATTGTATAGATTATCATGACTCTCTTAGTAGTGTTGTGTTTGTGGCAGTGAAGGTTTTGCTCATTTTTTAAGCAACTCGATTTTTTGGGGGCGCTTGCAAATTTTTATTAACGAAGTTGGTGATGGGCCAAAATAGTCTGAGAACCTGTAGTATACTCCAACACTATTTAATGATTTATGTCACAAAATTGATAGGTAAAGAAGGTCTACTCATAAAGTCGATTCTTATACAGTCATTTCATTCACTCATCTAGATGTAAACTAGGCTTAGAAGATTGGTGATTCATTCACCACTTATTATAGATGCGTTATGCGTTTATCCACAGGTGATCTTGAAGAACCATATCCCAAGCTCGGTGAAACTGTCTAAAGCTACTGATACTTCAGGGCCATGGTTGCTAGATCGAGTTTCCGAATTGTCCCCATATTGCTATTTTCTTTACCACAAAATGAAATGTTTAGCAACTTTTCCCCGTTTTTTGTTTCAAACAGGAATTAAAACAAATCGAAAGATATGCAAGTACAATTATTTAAAAAAAAATTGTTTTTAATGTTTTATTTTTATGATATTCAATACTTCCCTCTGCACTTTTACTTTATCCAATTTAATTTTTTTACTGATTTTAAAGTTGGCATCAGCAACACAAATCTTACTCTCATAATAAGGTCAGTTGTTATTGTAAAAATTCTATTGCATAATTTATTTGTTGTCACATTCTTATTGGAAAATGCTCTTTGTACGCTTGCATGAGAAAATGGCAGGCTCAGCAAACAGATGGCTGATTTTAAAATATTTTCAATATTCTATTAATTAAAGCAATAAGTAAATTAAGTATCAACTCTAAAATTTCCCTTAAAGATTTTCTATTCCCCAAAAATTTCCCAAAGGATTCAATTACCCCAAAATTTCCTCAACAAAGAATTTATTCCTTAAAATTGTGAAAAAAAAAACAATCTACCAACTATGTTGAGGCTCTTACTATCAGATGGAAAAAATGAGAAAAAAGGTAAACGAACCGGTTCAGTGGCGATTATGATAAAAACCCGTACTTAGCAATACTCCATTATTACGATAGTAGTATTTAGTATATATTTTTTCTTAATTTCTTTCACAAGCACACTTCACTAACTGAAACATGTAGGTACTCTAAACATAAATTCTATTAACACACGTAGTAACATAGTACCTACTCCACTTAGCGAAGTGGGCTTGTAAAAGAAATTGTGTAAATATATTTATTTATCTGTTACTATTCTGCTATTGCCATCCTACATGGATATCTGCGTCTCTAGTGAACTTCTTATAGAAGCAGATATAACAGATATTCGTCTGTAAGACACGATTGGTTTATAGATACGAACAAAAGTTGCTAACCGCCACGGCAATCGTGCTTGTAAGGCACGGATGGCTTATAGATACGAACAAAAATTGCCACTCGTCACGGCAACCTTGCCTGTAACACGTGGACGGCTTCTAGATACAAACAAAAATTGCCACCCGCCACGGCATCCGTACCTGTAAGACACGGACGGCTTATAGATACGAACAAAGTTTCCACTCGCCAAGGAATATTCGTATCTTACAGATATTATTAGGTCCTCTAAACGCGTGAAGAGGCATTTCAGTTGGCCGATCAAATCTGTCACCTACGGTCGCCGTTGTTTCTGGACTGTAGTAGTAGCGTTTTGCCTAAAAAAATATATAATCGGGTGTATGTTTGTAAATAATAAAATAATAATTGCATAATTATTTATCCTTAATCTTAACAAGATGTTAGTATTCTTAAAGTAAAAAAAGAAGTTTCTATTAATATGTAACAATAACTGATAAACATTTGAGAAGTTTAGGCAATTAAAAATTATATATGTCGAGAGTGGACATTCTGCACAATATTTGTTCTGTGTAAACTCTACAATTTTTTTCTCCGGTTGGCTCATTGCACCACAATGAAACGCGAATAAGCCAGAAGTGTGGAAACTTAAATTTTGCAACGCACCAAGTTAGTCTGTGTTTCAACGACTTTGTGAGAGGTTGTGTGCTTATATTGTGTTTGTTTTATATCGTTTTTTCTTAAATACAATATACAGTGAGTATTTTTTAATACCTATTTGAGAAGAATCCATCATTAAGTATATAAATATATTTTTTATTTTATAATTTTTGGAATGTATATTAAAATTAAATTAAATTATTCATATTATATTAAAATGATGAAAGTCCTAATTGACGAAAGATAAACCGGAGATCTCTAGAAACTAGAAAATTAGTAGATTAGGAACCTTTTGAACACTTACTAAAGAAGGGGTTTTTCTAGAAATCAAATTTGTTCAATAATTCCTTCTGCTTTGAAGTTAACTATGTGAAAATTGTAATTTTGTGAAAAATATAAAAGGAATTCCTTAAATATTCGCTTATGAAGTAAATTCAAGAAGACAAATTATCTACTTTATTTAAAATAAGTTTAGGAGTTTTTTTTTTAATTATCATAAATCATTGCCTACAGTAGAGCTAGCTGTATGACTATTTTTTATTCTCAAATATTTAACATAAAATATACCTTCACGCCCGTATCTCTGAAGGGTTAGGCAGAGGTGTACTAATAGGTGGCGAGCCTATTACCATTGATGGGGCACAAAGCCAAACTCCGAGCTGCTACTGACAATTTCATTTAAAAACCCAATAACACTTAGCTCGACCTAGGAATCGAACCCAGGACCTCGAGTATAACTGTTAAAACTATAAAACTGTAAAGGTATCACCAGCATGTTACATACCTTGAATGCCCCTTCCCCAAAAAGCTCTGGAAACCTTACTTACTGCAGGAATAAAACACTGTGTTATTTGGCTGCATTCTTATGTAGGGTGGAGGCATTCCACCAGTCGAGCTGCTCCAAGTATCGAAAGATATTTCTATGCGCCCTACCTCTCTTAGTTTGGGATTAAAAGGCAGGGCGTGAAATTGTGTACCCATGTTTAGTTACTAGCTGTGCCCCACGGTTTCACCCGTGTTAATTTTATACGACAAATATCGCCAACGCACCCGCGTAGGCAATTTTTTTATAATTTGTGTAAAAGTATGGACACTTTTATTAGGAATAAATCAATTTTTCAAATTATAATTTAGCCTATGTTCCTCGCTGATAATGTAGCTTTATATTGGCGAAAGAATTTTCAAAATCGGTTCAGTAGTTTTTGAGTTTATCCATTACAAACAAAAATAATAAACAAAAAATCAAATCTTTCCTCTTTATAATATTGGTACCTATAGATTTAATTATTAAAAACTAGCTGTGCCCGCAGATTCGCGCACACGCGCGAATCTCGCTCCCCCGTTACCGGTTATTATTTTAAAGATAAAAGTGCTTAATGTGGGTGTTGCTTAGAAGATACATATATACTCTCGTGCACTTTTTTGTAGGTCTTTTTAATGTGTAAAATTATGTAGTACATTAATTTGCTATATATCTTATGGTTTTCTCGGCGTAAGCCATTTAAACGCCCGAATTGATTCACCATGACCAGTTTTTATTTACTTGCACGGAACTCTTACTCTTTTTCTAAAATAAGACTGGCCTAAGTTACTCCTTGTAACATCAGCTATCTCCCAGTGAAAGTCCAGTCAAAGTCTATCCAACCGTTTCGAAGAATATCCGGAACAAACGCACAAAAATAAAAAATGGGGTTTTTGTTTTGTTAAACGGCCACTTCAATTTTGTTAAATGTTTAGATGTATGTATATATATAAATATAAATTTTAAATGCATATATATTTATAAAAAAAACTGATAATATATATCTTATGATATAAGTTAATATATCTTATATTAAATAACTTACTTAGAAATACTTACTTATTTATAAATTTATAAATTATTGTGACAAATTACCATTTTTGTATATTTTTATATATAATGTTTTTTTTTTCATTATTAAAATTGGAATTGTTAAGTTTCAATTAATAAAAATGGTTTAAAATTAGTTAAGATATACTCCGGCTCCGGTATAGCCCCGTCTAGCCTCTTGTGTAAAGTAGCGAATTAACATAATGTAACGGCTTTTTTGTGATAAGATTTAATCACTTATTCGTAGACGTTATAACAGCGGCTTACGGTAAGAATTAAATTTTAATTATATACCTAAAATTAATTTACTCGGAAATCTCGGAATCTTTATATTTATTTTATTTATTTGTTGTTTTATTTTAAATTAATAAGAAAACTAACAGTTAATAGAAACAATACCTAGTAATAATAATATAAATATATGGCCAATAAAAAGTTTTCACAAATGAAAGAGGTAAACAAAAAAAGAAAGACAGTCAGCCACGAAGAGAAACACAAATTAAAATTATTAAAAAAATTACTTAAAAATTAATGAAAAATGCTCTGCATAAACCGCGCCTTAGAGCTGCAAGAAACACTTGCCTATCAAATTAATAAAATTGAATTGAATTGAACCTATCTGTTTGTAATGTGAATATAATCGCTTTTTACTAAATGCATATGAAAGTATATATATATGATATATTTATCAAACAAAAAAAACAATTTAATTTTTTTTTATCTGTCTGTCTATTTGTTCCGGGTAATCTCCGAAACGGTTGGACCGATTTTGACGAGACTTTCACTGGTAGATAGCTGATGTTATAAGGAATAACTTAGGCTTTATTTTAGAAAAATAATTAGTGTTCAGCGAAAATATTAAAAAAAAACTGGTCACGTTGAATCAATTCTTGCGCTTAAATGGCTTATGCTGAGTAAAACATAAGAGATATATCAAATTAATGTATTACATAATCGTAGATTTTAAAAAGACCCACAAAAAAGTCAGCGAGAGTATATGTCTATATTCAAAAGATTGCCCACAAAAAGCATTTTTTCTAAAAAATAACCGGGAGATGAGGTACACGATTCACGCGTGTGCCCGATCGACGCCACTTTGTAGTCCACGCGAGCGAAGCCGCGAGCATAGCTAGTACATATTATAAAACTCAAGATCGCTCTGTCTGTCTGTCTGTTCTTTTGACACGAAAACCAGTTACAACGT
This sequence comes from Saturnia japonica, assembly GCA_033032175.1. Classification (NCBI taxonomy): domain Eukaryota; kingdom Metazoa; phylum Arthropoda; class Insecta; order Lepidoptera; family Saturniidae; genus Saturnia; species Saturnia japonica. The sequence continues at coordinate 8,095,537 of CM065333.1, read as the reverse complement.
TATTTTATTTAATTTATAGCTTTGTTATATAACCAGGTCATGGCTAATAATATTTTGTTAGATAAAGTACATAACATACGGTACAAGCAATAAATATAATGGTGAATCAATACGAATAAAAGACGTTTTTGTGTCGCATAAATGGCTTACGATGAGTAAACCATAAGATAAATGTACTAAACGTAATATAACATCACGCCTGTATCCATGAAGGTTTAGGCAGAGGTGTATTAATGTATACCCTGAGTTCGAGTCAAACTGTTGACTTTGTCAAAGTTTTGTAATCTACGATAGCAAATGTCTATCTTATAAGGATCACCTACAATTTTTTTTTTTTAGAACTGACTACACTGTTAGCCTTAGGGGCCCTATCCAAAAACAGAGCCGCTGCGGCTTTTACAGCTTCACTGGACTTGGGGCACCTACAATAAGCATTTTTGTCTTTTATATAAGCGGCCTTGAGTGGGTGCGGGAAAGCTTGATTCGCGCGTGTTTTCCTCCGAAAGCATGCCGTATTCCACGCAAGCAGAGCTACGTCAATCAACCACATCTGAATAGTGTGGTCATAATACGTTACTAAACGTTTGAAATGTCGTGAGAAAGGTTACGTAACTTTTGTAAATATTCGGTTTGTTACGTACGACCTTGTGTTTATTTATTTATTCTCGCATATTACTGTATGGGTTAACCTAAAAAAATCTGCACGGACAATTCTAACGTAACATAAAAACTTTCATTAGATGAATTGTTTAGCCTTTAATCCGTCATATCCCTTACAATACAGAACAACGTAGACCCTCATATTATATACATGTATATGTTAGTTTAGCTCGAAATTTACGGATAGGGAATTAGTCAGATCGTGACTTAGTTGCAATCGTGGCAACAGCCTAAGCCCAGGTTCGGCGACTTTGGCACCCTTTGCGCACGCATGTTGCTCACGCTTTCGCGGCTAAATGTTTTAAGCTCTTGCACCCAAGCCCGGTAAAGATGTAAAAGCAATCAGCAGCTCTGTTTTTGAATAGGGCCCCTAGGCTAACAGTAAATTCAAATCGAAAAAAAAACTCTAAAAGCTCACAACTACTAGCTAACAAACAAACTCTAACAAAGAATTACCTTTGCCGTACCGTGCAGTGTGGAATAGGCTCGCAGCCAACTTCTCCTTCTTCCTCTTCCTAACTTTGCAACTTGTCCTCTTTAGAAGACCATTACTGCCATTATCAAGTAAATTGTAACTATAAAGACAATTTCAGTTTCCTAAAAAGATGGTGGCTTCCTTGTTAGAACTTTCTAGGTAGTTTTTGTGGGACCGACTCCAGAATGCATGCTTTCAGTTTATATGTATAATCCACTTCACTTATGCACAAAAAGGAAACTATATCATGCAAAACGCCAACAATATTACGTAATATAAGTTCAACAATTTAAATAAATGAATTAAAAATTAAAACCGCAGCATGTCACTTCAAGATCCTGCCAAAAAACATGCAGCCAACTTCTCAAATAAACTTTTAATAAACAAAACACTTTATGCCTTATCTATACGTTTGCCACTTGCCACAAACTTCAAACTAGCGGTGGGCAATTATGAAATATACTAACGTAAATATTCGATTACGCCCATTTATTCATAATCATTAATCACCCACCTCTGAGTATACTTATAGAGCTCGGTTATAAATGATCATTCATAATCGTAATTCGATTATGAATGATCACTCATCATCGAAATAACTCGATTATGTAAATCATTCATAATAGCCCACCTCTACTTCAAACCTCTAAAGTCTAAAACACTTGGATTAAATAGGCAAACCATACATAGCCAGGCATCTACGCTTTGCGAGTGCGCTAGTGTGTTTGGGATAAGAAAGCATGACGGACGTCTACCTTGTGTCGGCTATAATATTTGGTTTAATTTATTCTTATTGTAAAAGAAGCAAAATGAAATGAGGAATAAATTCATAGGAACCGTACCAGGTTTTTTTCAATTATTCATCGATTCTTTATTCCGTACAAGCAGTACTAAATACACGCAAACGTGTGGATGACTCGCAAGCACTTGCCGAAAGCTCCTATGATTTGTGCATTAAATAGCGCCTTCGCACGGATCGGTGGCAAGCCAAGGCAAATCTTCGCAAGCTAAGCCAATCGCTGTATCCAAATGTATGAATTTGTAAATGTTTCCCAAGGCTTGGCAAACATGTGGACGGGGCTTTAGATGTTCAATTTATGCCCTAAAAAGCCACATAAAAATATCAAAACACTACCACCGGTTCCGAAAATATCCCCAGGGGTCTCGATCGGGTTTTTTTTTTTTTCCATTTTATAAATAATATTTAATAAATTTGAATAGTAATAATTTAATATATTTAATTAGTAATCATATTAATACTAATTTATTGAATGCGCGGAGAGGTAGTCACTTTCAGACATCACTATCATTCACATAATGAACCTTTTCACAGTAAAACCTTCTTGACATGGGTCAATGAAATATTCAACATTAATTAAAATTATTAGGACTTCAGAATTAGGTCTTTAGTGGGGTGAAATGTATCCTATTATGTACATCCAAATTTCTAATTTAATCGAAACCAGTTTAGATGTTTTTGCGTGATTGAGTAACAAGCATCCATACATATTAATTTATGCATCAACTAGTTATAAGTAATGTTATTTTGCCATTCCGAAGCAGATATTTAGCGATTTCTGCCATCGCTTTTCTGTTGCGAAATTCGTTAAGCGGTCTTATAATTATTTTTACGAACTTAATTAACTTGCTTTGATTTAGGTCAACTGAATTTTGTGAATACAACAAACGATTGAGCTGAAATTTTGCATACACGTTTAGTTTCGATGACAATGCATGGTTAACTAAGTGACGTCATTTTAAATCTAATATGTTCCCCCATGATATTGGTATATAATGACAGGATTTGCAGAGAAGAATGCGAAAAAATTTTTAGTAGAGTAAATAAATTAAACGGGAGAAAGTTAAAATTATTGAAATCTATACAATTAATAAAATTGAAGTATATGTTTGTAATCTAAAAATAACTGCTTTTTACTAAATGCATATGAAATTAATATACGATACCTATAACAAAAATCCGGGTAATCTCCGAAAGGCTTGGGCCAATTTTGACGGAACTCTCACTGGTAGATAGCTATGGTAATGTTATACGAAGTAACTTAGGCTACTTTTATTTTAGAAAAATAATTAGAGTTCCGCACAAATAAAAAAAAATGGCCATGGTTAATGTTGTCGCGTGTTAATTATAAGGCTTTCAATATTTCCCGCTAAACCTACCACCTCATAACCCCTCCCCAACCCCTTAATCACGCTCGCAAAACAGTCCGTCTCGGAAACGCAAGCGCATCGCAACGCGGACAACGCCGCACGCTTTAAATAGTGATATAACCGTCGAACTTTGTACAACCGCCGCTAAAAATCTATCTTGGAAGGCCTTCACCGCGAGTGACATATAATTTAGTTTGAAGAAGAGATATCGTCGAGATAAATTACATACGCCACGAGTCACCATATTAACGCAGTGAGTTCCATATTTTGCCCGCATCCCGCACCTAATATTTAAGTTCCTCTTCGAGCTACACCAGTTAATCAATTCAGGCGCTTAAATGGCTTACTAAACCATAAGAGATACAGCAAATTAATTTATTACAGAATTGTAGACATTAAAAATACCTCCAATAAATCAGAGAGAGTATATGTTTATCTTCGAAGAAACACCCACATTATGCATTATTGTCTTTAATATAGTCGGGAGCTGGGAGCAAGATTCGCGCATGTCCCGTTCTGTAGTATTTTAAAAAGTTTTTTTAAATAACATTCTACCGCCTAATATACATGTAAATAGTGCAAGTACTGAGAAGGGCAAAACAAAATGCACTATCTAGTCCACATTATCTTAAAATGCTTAGTACAACCTAAATTATGTCATGTTATAGTCGAAGCTGTTTGTGCTAACTTGTGTTTTGCAATATCTAGTTATCATAGGTAAGGTACATTTGTATTTCAATTTCCTAACGTTAGCGACTTGTAATTTACACCTCTCCTTAACGATTTTACGCAATGTTTGATCTTTGGCGAACCCGTTTACTTGTGTACTGTACGTTGGTAGATTGAATCACTTGAATATAGAAAAATACCTTTTCTCAAACTGGCATGGAAATATTGTCATTATTTTCGAAAAAAGAACACGCGAAGTATTGAATTTACGGAAATGCCAAGAATGATAAAAGATATCCAATCAAAGAGTATTTAATAACCCCAGCACGCCGTTTCATACAACATTGTTGATGCGATGTAATGTTCGAAATTCAAAAACGCTCCTGCAATGGATTTGATTTTTTTGTCCGTAAATTCGATGCTTCGCGTGTTCTTTTTTCGAAAATAATGACAATATTTCCATGCATGTTTGAGAAAAGCACTATATATTCCTCGGCGGAAATGTTAGACGCCACTTCGAATACAAAATACCTACTAATAAGAAGGCTTTTAAAAACATTGACACTGGAAAGTACTTTTTGCGGCGCCAAAACAAGGTGAAAAAGGTGGCTGATACCCGCTGAGCGCAGGCAGAGGACGTGCTTCGGCTGAGATGATGATATAAATACATAATTATATGCAAGAATTGCCCAAGTCCGGTGAAGCTGTAAAAGCCGCAGCGGCTTTAGGGCCCCTAAGGCTAACAGTGTAGTCAGTTCAAAAAAAAAAATGCAAGAATTGCTCACTTAATAGTACTATTTACTAGATAAATTATCTATACATATAAAATGCTTTGTCCTGAATGACTGACGGATCAACGCACAGCCTAAACCGCTGATCGTAGAAACCAGAAACATGGAGGGTATGTTCTTTGTATGACCTAGGCATCCGATAAGAAAGGATTTTCGGAAAATCTACCCTTAAGGGGTGAAAAAGCGGGGCAAAGTTTGTATGGGACAACGTGATTCCTTGGTCCAATCTACTTCAAATTTTGCATAAACCTTTTCAACAGAATTGTTGGAAGACAGGCTTCGTATTTTGTGGAAATTCATCCCCTAATGGGGTTAAAAAGGGGTAGAAAATTATTCTGGCGGTGATTTGCTTCAAAGTTGATATCAATACTCCTTTAGTGGTTGTGATTTAATTTACATTTTATTTTGATACAATATGTTTGAAAACTCAATCCGATTTTATTCAAAAAAGGTTGATCTCACTTAATCTTTAATAAAATAGTACAAATAAATTAATGACAATTCTACTACAATAATATTCTCAAAAACCTATATTCTAAATCTATGAATATTCTCACATTAAAAAAAATGAATGATCTGATAGTTTCATTTATACGGATATATCTGTAGCTCCGTGTGTACGTGAAACTTTTTTCAAAACCGGAAATAACTCATAAACGGCTTAACCGATTTTTATAAAACACGTATCTCTGTAATGTATTGAGAATATTTACTTAAATTAATCTAAATTATTTTATCTTTACATAATTTTCAATAAAATCAATAAATGGAAATATAGATTTTTTGAAGTGAAAACTTCTATATGAAGGGAGTAAATTCATGTAAGTCGTCATCGACATTGTCACGTGACGTGTTAGTGATAAACTGAGTCTTCGTAGCGATATACTTAAACTAAAAATTAAGAACATTTTTTTTTTAGGATTTATTTTAATTACTTGATAAAACAATTTTATTGTGTGAAAAAGTTTTGATTAAATAAATTACAAGTTTAAGATCAAATAATTAATTTGTATATCCAGAAATAACAACTGTTTGTTTATAGTTTTAAGTTTTCACTTCCGTCGTCAGTCCTCATGACTCCTTTTTCTTTTTTTTCTTTTCCAACAGTATTCATGGATAGCACTGTACGGCTTGGTTTAAATTATAACAAAATTGGTTGGATATTTTATTTGTCACACTTAAGTATATTTTCTGAAAGCACGTATATTAATAATTTAAGACTGGGCTTTTATTATTATTTTTAAATATTTTTTAGATAAATATTAAGGATATTTTAAAATATTCAAATTAAAACATGTCGTTGTTTGGTATTTTTGACTACCAAGATTTATATAAAATTACACTAATCAGACATACTATAAACTCAATAGTATAAATTGTAGGTTCACTGGAAAATAATGGTTTATAAAAATAAAGTTATTAAACAAAAGTAGCGAAAGGAAAAGGATTGTGAGACTCAACATTTTTGTATACCTTTATACATATATATTCCCCGAAGGTTTAGGCAGAGATGTAGTAATGTACACTCACAGATCGCCGTGTATGTTTTTTAGGTCCCATGTAATAGGGGACGAGCCTATTGCCATTAATCGGATCTGCTACTGAGAATTTCATAGAAAAACCCCAATAACACTTTGCTTGACCTGGGAATCGGAACCAGGACCTCGATCATAGCAGACGCGCTTACGACCACTAGGCTAATGAGGCTAGTGAATTAGTTGGATGGAAAGAAAAACAAATGAAGAGGTTGAACATTAGGAGGGGAAATTTGGTGGGGCATTCGATTTGCTCGATGACCTATTAAACACGGTAATAGAAGGAACAATTGAGGGAAAGAGGAAGACCAAGAACGACATACATTCAGTACCTAAGTGAAGAAAAAAATAGGCGTCGTGTCAAGAGTCAAGAAGAAGGCAGAGTGTAGGGAGAGCTGGAGACTGCACCACCGACAAAACATAAAAAATTATGATGATGGTGGCTTCACCATTTTGTTGGCATGCAGATAAAATATTTTGAGTTATTTTTGTCTTCTTACACCAAAGAAATATAACGTCTTACGTTCGTACATCCTAAGAATAAATATTTTTTACCAATTTTTTTTTTATTAATAGTATAGTAAAAACTTTTTACGTACATCCATTATCTACCTATTCTATGACCTTATGACGTTTTGTTTAATCGACCTCATCTCCACGGTGTTTTATGGATCTTTTTTTGTTCTGTATCTTTACAACTAATTATGAATGGGTAAAGATTGTGGCCGGTTATTCTAAAGTACACTGAACAATTGGCAAGTAAACTTTAAAACGTGTGTTTGACATTGGCGAATAAAAAAAATAATATAAAAGTATATATATAAAATATTTGTATTCGGATGTTTGTTTGCAGGAGGTAATAAATAATCTCTGAATGATTCGATCCTAAACATTGTTTCAATTTCATAAACTAAGTTTAATCTAATGGTTATAAACTACTGAAATGTTTTATAATGAATACGGTCAACTAAAATTTAACCATAATAAGACATTTTTAGTTTTTTTTTTTAACCCCAAAAATAAAACCGTCTTGGAAATACTCTACTCTGAAAAAATGCACTAAAAATAAAAAAATAATAACATTATTTATTTACTTTAAAATGTCTTGTTTTCAATCAATCAATTCAATCTTATATTCTTATAAAATATGCACCTGCCACATAATTATTAAGACCATAATATGCAATTATTATATCAGTCAAGCTTTTAAACTTGGAAGACTTAATGTTGTGAGATTTGTACACCAACAAATTAATAAATCGACACACAATAATAAATAGTTAAGGATTAAGGAAAATTAAGTTATATAAATAGATTGTTTTCTCCTTGTTTCTTATTTTATTTGCGTTATTAATATTAGATTTTGGCAATCAATACATCTGATTTTTTTCCTTTTTTTTAAACTCACTGGATGTTTTTAAAATTTATAACTTGTAACAAATATTTATGTAATACTTGTAGCGACATCTATCGAGCCACATACGACGCATCCTACATCGCTCTATAGAAATTAACTCTTCAATTGAGTATATATACAAGAACCCGACTACAACCGTTGGGCAGCTGCCTGCCAGACATACCCGTCTGGTCGGAGGATCCTCCCTTCGCCATAGTTCTTCTACATACTCATTAGTGAACTATGTTCTTTTCAGTAATAAAATTTATTTAAACCGAATTATCGGGGCTATGAAATCTGTCTTCTGACAATCAAGGCTACACAATAATACTCTTAAAATCACTTAAGGTACAGTGCATCTCATGGCAATTCTATTAAACCCAAATACGGCTAGGCTACATTATTTTATTACGGAATTTCGGTGCTTTTTTAAATACAACAAATGTGGCAAACAAGCATACATCCCGCCTGGTAGTTAGCGGATAACGTAGCCTATGCACACATATAACCATAGGTATAACTAGCGCGTTACCGACCTTGAACTTAAAAAAAAAGTTGGCCGTCATGGGATGCCCGATAGATGTAAGAACAACAGAGAGACAAACATCTTAGCATTTCATGGATTCACCGTGGAGGTGCCGGGTCCATCATGTGGCAGAGAGAGGAGAGAGTCCCGGGAGCTGATTTGCGACCCAGGTGTAGGTTTAGAGGGACGCTCACCTAGACTGCTCGCGATACCCTCCCCGTCAAGCCAGATATTTTTATTTAAAGAATAAAATTTAAAAAAAATACGCCGGGTGCTCCCGAAACACGACACACCAAAAGAAAGACACTATGGAAATATTGTGTATTTTATTACTATGTGTAAGGTGGTCGCGATCCCCACCAATCGTTTTTAAACTATCCACGCTTTAACATGAAACTTTCAAATGATCCAGTCTGTGTATTAAAAAAAAATAAACTCGGATCCACACCTGCAACGTTGGAGCCAACTGCAGGATTACTTACTGCAGGATTCTAACCAAAATTACTTAGCGCCATAACAGTGTGGTGCGAAAAAATTTACACTACTAACTCTATACGTGTTTTTTTTTCTCGCAGGCATGTCGTGCGAAGGTTACTCAGCGGAGGAAGTGGACTTAATGCCGGATCGCATAGCTGAAACCTTTACCGGTCTGACGCTTTTCATCACCGGCGGAACAGGTTTCATGGGGAAGGTCCTCGTGGAGAAACTGCTCAGGTAATTATTATCGTAGTTATTTTATAGTAACATGACAAAGACACTGTGCCTGATAGTGACCACAGTACAATAAAAAAGCAACGGAGATCATTGAGAGATCAATAATTCATCGACGGTCTATACTGTCATGCTATCTGCAAGCATCTCAATGGCTGATGTCGAAACGCAATAAAACAAAATATTAAACTCCACAGCCGTTGTCATTATAAATGACGAAGCGAGAGGCTTCGTGCAAATCGAGGAATGTCTACTACATATGCGTGGAAACCCTCACGGTGTCTGGTTGTACCGTCATGGAAAGGGTTGGGCGGAATTAGATCATGTAACCTGGGCACTCTCTCCAAATTTTTTTTCTGACTATACTTTTAGCCATACCTGGAGCCTCAAACGAATTTTACGACTTCACCGTGGCTTGGGGGCGAGCGCTTAAGGCACTCAGCTGCGAAAGCGTGCTCAAGGGTGCCAAAGTGGCTGAACCTCGGCTTGGGATGTTAAGTTAATTAATTAAGTTGCGAACTGGTTAATTTTCCTATCCGTAGAATTCGAGCTAACTAACTATACATTTAAACAACCATATTTATGCCTCCTGAGAGGAAGAAAGGAACATGTGTATGTGTATATAATGATCAGTTAAGTTTTTTCTAAACAAAAAGAAAAAAGGTCCCTCACACAACCAATGTACCTGTGTGGTGCACACGAGTGTGGGGTGCAGCGTAATGGTGTCTGTTGATTGCTAGTGAATCGAAGTGCAATGTTAATTATATAGCGCGAGCGGCTGCTAGACTAAAGGGCTCCACACCGAGGAAACGGACCTAGGTTTGAGTTCCCACAGTAAAGGGTGGATGTGGCTGTTGTGCGTTTATTTATTTATATTACATATCATTATTATTTATTATAATATCATAACGGGGAAAAGTTTATCGGTTTCTTTGTTTGTTTAAACACGCTTATCTCTGGCACTACCAGTCGAATATAAAAAAATATTTCTGTATATGATAGTCAGATTCATAAGTAATAGTATATACTATCTAGACGTAAGCCAAACCTCTCAGCTAGCCTTAAATATTGATTTTTATTAATTAAGTAGGAAAACAAAACCTTTCGAACTACTTTATCCGCGTGCGCTGGCGTAATGGTTAGTGATAGATAAATATAATGCTCTACAAAAATATTGCTCTTCAGTACGTCTAAAAAAAAGTTCGTGATACTATATGCCTGTTTCTTATATATAAACACAATCAGGCATTTTTTATTAGCATTATTATTAGGCATAGCATATTAATCCTTACGAAAAAAAATCCTTCATCATTATGACAATTTCATGAAGATTAACTTTGCCTTTTATAGTATAGTTTAAAATATAATGGAAAATTAAAGTAATTCAGCACTCGGCTCGGTAGAACAGGGTGCGGTTGAAAATCAATATATTCTAATATCACAAAAAAAATTACTTAAAATATTATCTATATAGTGAAGTATTATGAATTATCAGTCAGTGACTTTTTTTAATACTCCAGTGAAACCGCGGGTCACGGCTAGTGTAACTTATAAAGCACTAAATATTTACAAAATATTTCCACTGCGCCAAAAACTGCTTAAATACATATTATGGAAGATACGACCCTCAAAATTACGAGGAGACGCATTGCATGATTTTTTTTTTTTCAGAAAATGTCCGAAGATAGGTCACATTATTTTGTTGGTGCGGACGAAAAAAGGCAAGAATCCCAGACAGCGGCTTGAAGACATTTTCAACGGAGAGGTAAGTCTCTTTATACTAATCATAGTACCAGCTAAGGACTATCTAGCTACCAGCGCGTTGCCGATCCTGAACCCCGTACCCCAAAAAGCTTTAGAAACCCTATTCCCGCAGGGACTCAACACTAGATCAATTGGCTGCGATCTTCTGTCGGGTTAAGATATTCCACCGGTCAGACTGCTCCAAGTAGAGAGAAATATCCAAAGAAATTTCGCTATGACCTACCTCTCTTTGAAGTTTGTCCTTCCCCCCATTTCAGATATATCAACAGCAACAATGTCATACAAGGTAATGATATAGGTGTAATTTCAAATACGTCATTCACTGAATCGAAGGCCAAGTGAAGCCATACCTACCTAACTCGTTTGTTACGTATAAACCAAGATGACTGTATTGTGTAATTATGTCTACATTTTTTTAATTTAAACAACACTAGGATTTATCCACTGTTTCACCTGCATCGTTGTTAAATATTAACAAATCACAATACAGTTCGGACGTTGAGAGAATGCGTTCCTGACGTTTGTCACAAGACATGACTAGCGAGACAAAATGGCAGCCCACACGTCATTTTGGGGTTGCCATTTTTTCAGAAATATAAAAGCATAAGTAAATAAAGTCTTTAAAACTTTAAAAAAATACTGTTCATTTTTGTAACTACTAAGTATTTATTTCTCTTCTGTGACCTTCATACACTTTAATTCTTGAACAAAAAGTAGGCAATTGTAGATATGAGCAGCTACAATACTTTTATATTTCTGGTAAAAAAATGGGCAGGTATCCCAAATGGCGTGACGGGCCGCCATTTTGTGTCGCTAAAACAGTCGTCTGTTATGACAGACGTCGATAACGCATTCTACCAACGTCAGAACTATAGCTATGCCCCACGGTTTCACCAATTTTGAATTTATTCAACTAGCTCTCAATTGCGTCGTCAACGCATCCGTGTCTCTTTGTTCTCAGTTTCTCACATCACGTATTTGCATACAGCTTGCACTACTCCGCTCCTTTAAGGGGGCGTTCAAGTAATACGTAACGCTATATTTGAAGATTTTGAACATCCCCTCTCCCATGTAACGTGCCGTAACATTTTTCTGTTATTCCCTCTCCCCTCTAACCTTTCATGAATGTTACATAACACCCAAGTCAGCATGAGAAAGCTTTTATAGACAAAGAAGAGCTGACGATGCAAATCTCTCTTTTTTGAGGACATTACAGTATGAACTCACTTTAGCAACACTGACAATAGCAATTTGTGCACACTAATGAACACTGAAAACGAGAACAAAGTAAAAATTACGTACAAGGATTCCCCGTAAATCATAAACGAATAGGGTTGCGAACTTGGGAAACTTTAATTGCCAAGTTATTTATTTAAATTAAAAAAAAAAAACAATGGTCACGTAACGCGTTGTTCGAATACCCTCCATCCCTCGTAACGCATCGTAACGTTTTACAAGAGCCCCACTCCCCCCAAATTGCGTTAAGTAATACTTGAACGCCTCCTTAGAGCCTTAGCGTGAACTCATCTAACGTTTATAACCTTCCTCAATAAATCCTAACTAATATTATAAATGCGAAAGTGAGTTTGTTTTTACTCAATCACGTAAAAACGGCTAAACCGGTTTGGATGAAATTTGGCACACCGATAGCTTATAACCCGGATTAAAAAAGGGTGTGTGTGTATGTCAGTTTCGACGCACGACTGGAGTTTACTCCTTATATATGATTATCTTTGAATATGCAATAGGCTAGGGATGTCCAAAGCTCGGCCCGCGGCTTATATGTATTTGTGCGGCACGCGACGTGTTTGCGTGAAAAATATGAAAGCCTATAAAATTATTATTAATGTTAATGTTGCTACTGATAGAATTGTAAAATATAAATTAATTAAATACTAATAAATTTAAATATAATAATTACATCCCTATACTTTTGATTTTTCAATAAGTTAAAGTTGGTATTTGTTTCTGCGGCCCTCCAATTATTTAATTATTTGCATTGGCCCGAAATCCTATCCAATTTAGACAGCCCTGCAATATGCAAAAGGTGATTGCTTAAATGACTAACGGTCCCCGTACTTGACAAATTAATAAACCGGGTGATCCTCAACAAACGACAAATCAAACGAAAGCCAATGTTTAACATGAAACTTTAAAATGATCTAGTCTGTGTATTAAAACACACACCAAGTTCACACCGCCAACGTTGGACCAAAGCGTCGCCACACCTACATCCGCCAACGTTGGACCAAAGCGTCGCCACACCAACATCCGCCAACATTGGACCAAAGCGTCGCCACACCAACATCCACCAACATTGGGTCCAACAACCGGTCTTACTCGCCGCATAAAATGTTTCACATCAATTATTTTTTTTAATATGATCGGTAATTCTAGAAATTAGTGCGTTGCAACAATCTTTTAAAATTAATAACAGTAAGATTTTTGTATCTTTCTGAGGAACCCTAAAAACAAGATTAGTAACGTCATTGCGATTGGCTCGTTAGTCGTTAAGTATAAAGTATTTCATGGTTACTTAACAAATGAGCGGAGTATGGAATTATGTTTTTTATGAGACCCAGAATTTTTTCAATTCTTACTGACCTTGACAGTATTTTTTTTACGTGTTTTGCTAGTATATAGGGTAAGTTAAGCAAAACCATCTTATAAGGGGCACAAGTTGAAAAAGTGTTGCAATTACAGTTCAAAAACCCACCAAAAATGAGCTAATGTAGCTAGGAGGAACGATACTTTTCGTGAATTCATAGTTTTTATTGTTGTATAACTTAAAAAAAATAGGAAAAACCAAAAGTCCTCATATCTCAAGTCCTCACTTTTCTTTGAGTGACAATGTCAATATTTTGGGAAGTCTAAGTTCAATGGCACTGGTCCTTTTAGGATTCGCAGTGTTAATTTATTTAATTTAATATATTTTTAACAGATATTATAGATAAACTTTAGCTTTCTACACTCCTTCTCCATATAAACTTTAACCATGCCAAATCTCACAGTCTTCCGTGCACGCAATACGCTTAAAAAGGTACCGAAATTTTTTGCTTCACGTATTAATATATAGATATGAACTGGTCACTAACATTACTAATCACTGTTAATAATTCTCGTTCAATCGTAAATTGTAGTAATTCCGTCAAAACAAATTCAGTTTCTGTTCTTTCACGTTTGTATGTGAAGTATAATAAAAAAATGGTTCATTTATAGGTACGTGTTATGTTTTGCAATCAGCCTTTGCTTATCCAGTTTTTATACTATTATCGACTGGCGATAGATTAACAAAATACACTTTGTCGTGGGTACTGTAAAAAATATTACGTAAAAAAAGAAAATCAAAATTAAAATAAACTATTTATATTATAATAACTTTGATGATATAATGGTGCCAATTAAAAATAAAAGTATTTTTCAAGATTTAATATCAACTCCTATTGTGTAAATTAAAAAAAAAAAATTTAATTAGTTCCGCCTGGCGATTATTGTAAACGGTAAAGTGATTCTAAACAGAGCGTGATATCCGGAACCATAAAAGAATAGATCTGACTTGTTGTTACGGAGTATATAATAACACTAGCTGCGCCCGCAGCTTAGCTCACGTGAATACAGAACGCCCGCGCGAATCTTCCTCTCCCGCTCCCGGTTATTTTAAAGACAAAAATGCTTATTGTGGGTGTTTCTTAGAAGATAGATATGTACTCTCGCGAACTTTTGACGTGACAACGTCTTATAAATTGGTTTGCCGGGTGACACTTCAAGAAACTGCGTTACGCTCCGCTCACGTTATGCGCTCACAATGAGAGCGAGTGAGAGGCACGCGTCCCTTCCACTCGGGCATGGTTAGCCCGCCTAAGAGCGAGAGAGACAGACATAAAGTCGTTGTCACGTAAAACTTTCGCCCGTATACCGACTTTACAGGCAACCAATTTTTTTGTAGGTCTTTTTAATGTCTACAATTATTTACTACATTAATTTGTTAAATCTCTTATGGTTTACTCAGCGTAAGCCATTTACGCGGCCGAATTGATTCACCACGACCTTTTTTTTTTATTCGTGGGGAACCTTACTTCTTTTCCAAAATAAAAGTGGCCTAAGTTACTCCCTATAAAATCAGCTATCCATTAGTGAAAGTCCCGTTAAAATCGGTCCAACCGTTTCAGAGATTATCCGAAACAAACAGACAATAAATTTTAAAAATTGCTTTTTTTACAAGTAACGTGTATACATACTTCCAAATGCATTTTATAAAAAGTTGTTATTTTGACATTACAAACAGACACTTCAATTTTATTAATTGTATAGATTAGTTAGGTACTTAATTTTGAGTATTAAGTTCATCTAATCATAATCCAGTCGAAAGACTATTTTAACAGGTTGCTATTTAACTTGCGTTGTTAGTATGAGTCAAATCTTGCAACTAAATTTTAAAACAGTTACCACCAACCGATTGAGCTGGAATTTTGCATACACTTTTAGTTTTGATGACAATTTATGGTTAGCAAAGCGATGTCATTCTTAATCCAATATCGCGGACTCCCAAAAATGCCGGATCAGTTATTTTTTATGCACCCCCATGATAATTGATATCAAGCGAAAAAGTTTGCTGGGAAGAACAGGATTTTTTAAATAAAAAATCTTTTTCGAACGAGCTCCTATTCAGTAATGTAACAATTTTAAATCTTGTAGCGCAAATAAAATGGAATAAAGGAGAATTTAAACTAAATACATGTCTTACGCGTTACAAGCTTTTAAAATTATTGATTAGAAGCATGTTTAAAAAAAAAATTTTTTCTTTCTAACGGATGACCAAAATCTCGCCTGATGTTAAGTGACAATGTAACCCAAGGTTACTACTATGCTTAGAGGGACTTTCAAGTGCTGCTGCTCGGATACACCTAGAATTCGGCATTAGAAAAAGCCCTACCACCATGCTGTGGTTTCATCACCATGTTTTCCTTCACCGAAAGCTTCGACTTAGTTTTTAACCGAATTTTAGCTGGAACGTATATTTTTTTAAATAGACGTTCATTGGCCTTGTGGTCATAAAAGCGACTGCTATGATCTTGAGTTCAATTCCCAGATCGAACAAAGTGTTATTGGGTTTTTCTATGAAATTCTCAGTAGCAGCTCGGAGTTTGGCTTTGGGCAATAGCCTCGCATGCCATGGAACCTAAAAATATACACGGCGGACTGTGGTTATATATTAGTACACCTCTGCCTAACCCTTCGTGGATACAGGAGTGATGGTATGTTACGTTCAGGCTTAGCTTCGTTTTTTATGAACCGGTTTAGATGATACTTTTTTTGTTGAAAAGGAGAAGTCCAATTTTAATTTTATTGCTATTGGACATTATACGTTGAAAATATACCAGGGAACTCTTCAAAATAATTGAGATTAGTTTTCTTTTTTGATATAGTGTTCCAACTTACGCGGTGTCCGAACGCGTTACGTAACAAAAATTTATGGACATTCTAAAACTGACTACATTCAAATAATTATCCACCCTACATCAACTTTTACCTAGTAAAACTCACTGTATGTATTAGCGAAAGAGAGTTAAAAAACTAATATAACCTGAATAGACAGCCTGGTTTTATATTACACAAGTTAGTTGCGGAGTTAGTTTGCTGTTGGGGCAAAGTTTCTTGCGAAAGACTGTTCGCCAGTGTTATTTCAACACTTGAACAACCGATGCGTTTAGTACCGGAGTTGATAGTTTCTTGTTGTAGGCATTTGAACTAGTTTACAGTCGACTGTATCCTCGGTCACTATGTCAAGGTTGTTACCAATGAATTTTTGATTTTATAATTCTTTTGGCATGTCTAGTAGCTGTATGACGGAACTGTGACATGATGAAGTGAAAACTTCTTTAATACCGTTGTGTTTCGAAACTCGACGAAACGAAAAAGCGACACTAGAAAGAGACAAAAACATACATCTATAGAATTTAGCTTGCGAGAGAATGAGATAGTATTATATACGGTTAATGTCAGTACTGACTTTCAGGACTATGATCGCCTTCGAATTGGCCTAGCTGTGTTATGACCAGACTTGTACGCACTGTTGTGTATACGGTACGAATGGTCGATAGTTCTGAATCCCGTTGATTTAGTATTTTAAAAGAGATTTTAAAGAAGATATTTACCTATAAATTTTTTGAAGATTTCACTTTTACTGCGTGTATTATTATTATGACATTTTTGTATAAAAATAATTTAACGTTGTATGTGTATATAAATATTATTTTAATTTGATTAAAATCCCATGTTTTCACTTAATGAGTAAAAAAAACCAAAAAATTTTTTCACCAAATTAAGACCACCTTCAATGATTATGAGTGTTCATTGGTGTATCTTTAAAGTTGAAGGTCCAATGACATTGACATTAAAATGGAACCACTCTTGAAGTATCCACTATCCAACAAGAAAAAAATCATCCAAATCGGTTCATAAACAAAGAAGTTATGGCTGAACATCCATAGAAATATATATTGGAATTGAGTAACTTACGTTAGCAACCCACCCCAGCTTCGTATGCAATTTACAGTGTTGTATTATCTATTTAAAAAAGCATGATTTAGAGTTTATCGCTTTAATATTGATAGTTCAAAACTTCATAGTTACACAATATGCGCTTACGTCACGACGCGCAATTCATTATAGGTACGGAGTGCAAGCTAACCGTTTCGCTGCGAGTGATTTCTTTGGTTGCGCGTAATGTTTTGTCTGTGATATCATTTACGGTATTCATTTAAATGATTTAATGTGGAGACTTACTTGTGACAGCCCGACTAGTGGAATACCTTGATTGCACCTAAATAACCTAATGTTGTATTCCAGCGGTAAGTAGGGTTCCTAGAGCTTCTTAAGGGAAGGGGAATTCACGGTGGACAATACACTACTCTACTGGCCTCAGGCTTTACATTGGTGTACTAAAATTTAGCATAGATATTCACAATTCGGCCTATATCGATAATGCTCGTCGTATCTTGTCGGTCGGTACTCTCCCTGGAAATTTCCACTTAGCGTACTTTCTGATCACAAAATTGCATTTTATATCCCTTTTCTCTCTTCCTTCTATATTCATCCCAATTTCTCCGATCCATGAAGTATTCCTTTACACATTATGAGAAATTTAGTAATGATCACGTCATTCCAGTTGTTCGAGAAACTGCGCAACTTGCGCGGTGGGGTGGAACCACTATTGGAGAAGGTGTCAATAGCGTCGGGAGATGTCGGCGAACCAGACTTGGCTCTCAGCGCTGCTGATAGGGAGAGGATTACTAATGATGTTGACATCGTTATCCATGCTGCTGCTACTATCAGGTAAGAATTTTTAAATACAAACCAGTGCAAGGCTAGACTGCGAAAGCTTGGACAGTTACATTTATTTGTGTCCTAATGCAACAATTTATGTCTGGTATTCACTTTTGTCCTATCTCCTAATTTTCCAGTCTTAAACAATTGCTAATACGCACTAACATACTAGTAATTTCAATACAGTCTTCTGAAGAATTGGGATGCTATTTGAAGTCATATTGAGAGTATATTGTCAGGGTGTATTAATAATCATTTAACATCAGAGGGACTAAAAGAACCCAGGTAGACAGAATAAGAGATGGGAGGATGATATTAAAAAAGTGACTGCTGTCCCAACGTGGACTCAAATAGCAGGAGACAGGAAAAAAATGGAAGTCTTTAGAGGAGGCCAATAAAGGCAATAAAGGTTGCCAATAAACAAATACAAAATAAAATATCTAATTTTCTTTCTAAATAATTGGTGTAAACACATATTAATTCTCTGGCTTTCGGACGTCACAACAATGTACGTAAAATTGGCATATTAGTCATCCCGTTACAGCGTTAATAGGTACAAAAAAAGGACTTATTTTATTTTGTTTTACAATATCAGATATTCCAGATGCTTGTTTGCTACTTTCTTGTCTTAAAAGAAAACTTTAGCGAAATAATCGTAACGCAATTAAAACATAGTATTGCGATATTTTGTAAAGCTTGCCTGGCTGTGCACCAGCCTCAAAATGAAAATATACTGACAAGAGCGTTTCAGAATAGAAATACAAAAGCACATCTTCGTTAGACTTAGTTCAATACAATTTATAGCCTCCTTGTCACTGTACACTAAGGGCAACTTGCACCAAAAAAATTTAAATTCAATTCAGTTGTATCAAAATGTATGCAACTGTCAGCCTTAAATATGACTTAAGGGTTTTGTTCAAGCTGTTCTATGTGTGATTTTTTTAAATGTTCACTTAAAAGTTTGGGGTCCAAGGGTTGTCGAAATATATCTATAGAACCGAAACGTCTAAGCCAACCTCACCTGCACGTGGTGCACCCTGCTGAGCAACGAACGAGGAAATGGCAATAGGGAGGTGATAGGACTGTGCAGCCTGCCTGTGTCGCGACCACGATGCATATGGTGAAAAGTCTACCACAGTGACTCGCTTTTGGGCTCCTGTACATATCCAGTTAAATAAATGCTGTTGCTGGTCGCTGTTGTGTTAGGATTTTACTATGCTTCCCATCAGAGACAGTTCCAACAATTTGCCGTACTACCTTCTATATATAAAAAAACAGTCGTAAATAATTTTACTTTGAAGACTAACTAAATAATTTTTAAGAAAAATAATTAATTTTCAGATTTGACGAAGAGCTGAAGAAAGCCGTGTTGCTGAATGTTAGAGGCACTAAATTAATGGTGGAGTTAGCGAAACAATGTAAAAAGTTGAAAGTAAGTCTTTAGCGAAAAATATCCACCTATATGCTTCTAATTCTACTCAATCAATTAGTTGGTACCAGCGACTTATATAACTCAGGAAAAGATATGAAGGATGAGTCAGTGGTAGATCAAGAGTGGGGAATGGGACGTGACATCTTCTGAAAAATGCTATAAGCGATCATGAACATAAATGTACTATTGTCTCACATAAAACTAAATGAAACGATAAAAGGTAATTATCTCATCACATTGCGAAAACATCCTAGTAATCGAAGAAAGCTGGCAAGAAATTTGATGGAGTTTATTAGTTTTTTTTAATTTTGTTATATTGTTAGTGAACATACAAAGAATTATTTACAGACATCGCTGTCATTCACGTAATGATTCACCCTAACGTAACCTTTTGACAGTAAAACCGGCTTGACATGATTCTTGAATTTGAGTAGTATCTCCCATATTCTCTGACTCATATCAGTGATTTAATGTTCCTCAATTAATTTATATGTATATAGGCTCCGGCTTTTATATCTCCATTATCTCTTATCTGACTTTGCCATCTATTTTTCTATTCGTATGCAACCCTTTCATTTATTTAAAATATTTCCCTAATACTAATACAATTGTTTAACCTATTTTATACTATCAAAGCTTCACCTTCTCTTTTTTGTATCGTAACTTACTCTATTTACATTCACTTAAAAAAAATTTGCTGGACTTACTAGGTCACGGGATAACCAAACTAATATGTATGAAAAGCAGAGTTCCGTAAACACGGATATAAATAAATATGAATTTGTTCTCATCAAATAACGTCTTAATCGACAGGTCTTTATTCACATTTCGACATCGTACTGCCATCTTCACGAGAAACTACTAGAAGAGAAACCGTACCCACCACCGGCGGATCCGCACCAAGTCATCCAGGCTGTCGAATGGATGGATGAGGAAACTGTTGCCGCTCTCACTCCAAAGTAAGAACTTTTTTCACCAAATTGAGCATCAATCGAAACCATTTTTTAATACAACTAAAATAACAAACAAGCATAGTGCGCAAGACTTAGGACCTCTCTTCACAAAATAGCTGTGGAAATCATATTCACTGCAGGGACACACCACAAGGTTATGTAGATGCGATCTTCTGTAGGGTGGAGGTTCTTTGCCAGTCGGGTAGCTCCAAGTACAGATAAATCTCCAAAGATATTTCTGTGTACTCTACCTATTAGCATCCTTCGAGCATCTTACTTCTTCTTACCTCTTAATTAGTTTCTGAAACTTGGCATTTATTCACTTTATCATACTTTGTATGTTTTAAAAATTGGAGTTGAAAATTGAATTTGTTTTGCAGTGTTATTTCTTTTTGATTTATTTTTCCTGTAGTTTTTAGGACACATGCCAGTAATTATAACATAACATGACATGACATATCATCGTGCCTGTATCCCCGAAAGGCTAGGCAGAGTTGAACTAATGTACACCCACAGTTCGCCGAGTATGTTTTTAGGTCCCATGTAATAGGGGGCGAGCCTATTGCCATTAATCGGTAACAAAGCCATACTCAAAGCTACTACTGAGGATTTCATAGAAAAACCCAATAACAATTTGCACGATTTGGGTATTGACCAGGACCATTAGGTTAATGAGCTTTATATGGATTACTTACAAAATACTTAACACAATCACTCAATCAATACCGTTCACAGATTGCTTGATAAGCTGCCGAACTCCTACGCATTTACTAAGGCACTAGGAGAAGCGTTGGTCGTTGAGGCAATGGATCATATACCTGCTATGGTTCTAAGACCTTCCATAGGTTTGTATAATTTTTAAATACTTTTTTTATAATAGCTTGGTAAATTGACGGTACTATGCCTGATGGTAAGCACAGTATAATCCAAAACAAAGCCGAGCGTCGAGAGATCACCAATCCGTCAACGGTCACCGCTGTCATGCATGCATAAATATCTGTTTACGTTACGCTTGAAGGACTCAATATCGTAAGAAGGAGGGAACATATTGGCTGGGAGATGGTTGGATAAGAAATAGAGAACTTTTTAGTTCGTTCCGAGGAGGAAACGGTTAAACTATAACTCTGAAGCCGAGTGCGTGTGGTTTTGTTGTGAAAATGGCTCACAGTCACCATGATACAGATAGTAGAACACGCTGAGCGAGGCTTTGTACCTGCACATCTGAAGCAGTTCAATGTATTTGGTAACGTCTGCCTCATTAACAATGCGGATAGCCCATCTCTGCAACCTGTTCAGAGCATCGAGGGGGTATTTTGCGGATCCAGCCCAGGGATGCGAACAGTACTTCCAACATGACCGTATCTTATATAGAAGATATAGTTGACAGTGCGTGAAAAAACGTCGTATCCTGTTCAAGATTTCGAGTCTCCGAGATGTAGTAGAGATGACATTCTCGATATAATCCCTGGAGTTGTTGTCGCTAGGAATATCCACTCCTAGAATATGGAGGCTCCCACTTATTACTAGGGAGACTTTCTGGAGATTAGAGAAAAATTATAACCTATATGAAATAAAAATGCCACTTCTAAAGACACAAGAGTTCGGTGGAAGAGAAATACAAGATGGTTATTATTTACAACATGAAGAATGAGAATAAGTAATAACAGTCAAAAACGTTCACAGATAAGCCTGTTACAAGTACCTTTAGCCTTTAGCTAAGCAAAAAACTACACAGTACATGTAGGAAAGTCACGTTACGTACAAAATTTCTTCGGTAGTCGTGACTGTCAGAAATGCCCCTTCACGCCTTATTTGAAGGACCTTATCATATAATTTATATCATAGGAAGAACGTTGGCATCTACATGGTACGGTTAAGGTAAGAATAAGCGAACTTCTTTATACGTGCCATGTTGGTCGCTACCATGTAGCTGTGGTTACGCTGGACGACGTGAATCTGTAGAGGAAGGGAAGGTCAAACAATTCTTCGGAATACGATTTAATCTTTAGTTTATGTCTTGCTTCAGTGATCCCGATTTGGCAGGAACCGATTCCTGGATGGACAGACAACATCAATGGACCAACAGGTCTTTTAATAGGTAAGCTTTTGTAGTTGTTGTAAAACGAAGATTTTTGTTAAAGGGAACAGATCAAACAAGTATCATTATATTAATACGTGAAGTAAAAACTTTCTACCCCTTTTTAAGCGTATTGCGTAAGCTAAAATTTATCTCTAATATCTGTTACTAATATATTAAATAAAATAAATGGATACTGCGAATCCTAACCCAAACAGTGCCATTGAACTTAGACCCCCTCAAAATATTGACATTGTCACTCAATGAAGAGTGACAGCAAGTAATAAACATGCATACTGCAAATGTCAAACAGAAAATAGTCTATGATTAAAAAGATGCTGTTTGAATTTCGATCATTGGGCGACCGCTAGTTAAAATAAAGTTAAGGTTTATGTCTTGGAATCGTCTCTATTTATATATCCTCGTATAATATACGGGTTGAGTGCGAATAAATAATATGATCTACATATCGATCTGTACGATATTTTAATTTAATAAAAAAAGGGAGAAGAGGTTTTACGTTTTGTAGTTTGGTTATTTTGCACAAGTAAAGTGGATATAAAATAATAAATAGAAACATGCATTTTGAGTTGCTACAAAAACATCTCGGTCAGTTCTAAAAATGGAGTTAGTACGTTGTTCGAACTTTGAAGATTAGAAAAATATTCTGTTCACGTTACATTGGCAAAACTGTGTATAAATAATCACAAGGTGCCGTTAGAGCAAAAGAAAAAAAGTAAATAAACATAACTGAAGAGGTCATTGAAATTGAGGTTCTTTGAAATTATATACACATGATGATTTTGATTGCTCTTAACTCAATTATGAATCAGTGGAATCGAATTTTACATAACATTGTTTTTTATATTACAAAAGTAGCAAACAATTATACGGTCTGTCTGATGGTAAGCATCTGCCATAGCCTACCCTACTTACCGCAGGAACACAACACAAGGTTATCTGACTGCGTTCTTCTGTTTTTTTTTTATCCCAACTATAATTAGCTACAACTTTGACAAAAATTTGCTTTTAGGCGCTGGGAAAGGCGTTATCCGTAGCATGTACTGTAAGAGTAACAGTTACGCTGATTATCTACCAGTTGACGTCTTCATCAATGGCATAATGATTGTCATTTGGAACTACATGGTATACGGGTGAGTGCTGTTTATGGAGTATTACGCTGCGAATGAGTCGATTGATCCTTGTTGCCAAAAACGATTTAAATAAGCATTATTTTTAGACATCTCATATCAATCCTTACGAATAAAAGTTATTTCATCATAAAGATACTTTTATGAAGTTAAATTTTGCTCTTTAGAGTGTGCTATTTGGACACATAGTTTAGGAGATAATGAAATATTAATATAATTTGTACTTGCGGGAAGAACAATTATTATAGACTACATGGGTGCGTTGGCGGCGCAAATTAACATGAGTGAAACCATGGGCACAGCTTAATCTATGTCATGTTCTTTTGAATTAGTACATCAAATGGGTATGAATGAGTTTACAATGCGTTCAGGAACTCGAAACGCAATGATTCGTGAAACTCTTCATACAATGTTTTATTGTTTTCTTAGGGATAAGAAGTCGAATATTATTAACTTCACATCATCAGCTGAGATAAAGGTGACATGGTCCGAGATGATAGACGCAGGGAGAGAAATCATCATGAATCGAATGCCTCTGAATGGTGTTGCATGGTGAGTAATATTTTTATATAAAAAAGTCTTAGCTTAAGACCAGCGATAAACACATTTATGGTGACCACCGAGGGATCTAAATCAATCGGCAGTCACCGCTTTCATGCCAGCCTGCATAAATATCTCTTCACGTTACGCTTAAAGGATCCTATGTAGTTAGAAGGAGGGAACGCACTGGCCGGGAGAAGGTTCCACAGCTTCACAGTACCACAAAAATAAGTCATAGAAAACTTTTTAGTTCGTGTCGAAATGGAGGTTACTGTAAAACTGTGACTCCGAAGCACATCGCGTGTGGTTCTGTTATGAAAGGGTGAGGAAGGAATTAGATTGTATAGCTCTTCAGAACACTGTTCAGAACAGAACAGAGTTCCTGCACAGCTGAAGCCGCTCGATGTATTTGGTAACGTCTGCATCATTAACAATGTGAACAGCCTGTCTCTGCAACTTATACAGAGTATTGAGTAGACATTTAACGATTAGATTGGTTCCTTAACCTTTTCTATCTTCACCAGAGACAAGAGTTTTTTTTTTTGTCTGTCAATACTAATAGTATTAATATCAAGAGATATTTGTTTGTTTGAACGCGGTAACATTTGCAACTACCAGTTAGATTATAAAAATTCTTTATAGCCTTATTGAACAAGATTGCAGCTTAGGTATAGAGCAGTAACCAGCAACATCGAGCAATTTGGTAAGCTATACGAAAAGTAAGAAAACGTAAGTTCCATGGGTCCATTGGCGGAGGCGCTGCGCAGAGAAAAGTTGATCGAATAAATTTAACATGGTTGAAACTTTGGGACAAAGCTAGTATTTTAAATACTTAAATGTTCCCATTACTGTAAAATCCCAGTAAAAATTATAAAAAATTGGTGGTGTATTTATTGTGAAAATCGCTCGAAAGTGTACAGAGAATTTTCCACTTTTTGAAAGACAGTTGGCTTTATGGTCAATTATTTTACCCGACTGCGAAAAGGGAGGGTTATGTTTTTCGAGCATATATATGTCTATTTCTTCGGCATACTCTGTAGCCTAAACGGCTTCATGGATTTTAGCATACGGGGTTTCGTTCGATTCCTCTTAATTGTGGGAATGACATAGGCTACGTATTATTTTATCACGCGGTCTGGAAATTAAATATAGAGCAAAAATAGAAAAAAGAATGTCAAGTGCTTTTGTTGCAGTCTGGTTTTTTGTTTCCTTTTTAATATTTTGGCTTGTTATAGATGTAATATATTTCTATTACCACATAGGTATCCTGGAGGTTCCATGAAACACTCGAGGCTTCATCATAACATATGCGTGCTCTTCTTCCACTGGATCCCGGCCATCATAGTCGACACACTTCTCTTCTGTCTCGGTTATAAACCTGTGTAAGTCACAATGCTTTGAATCTATACTAAAAATATAAAGCTAAAGAGTTTGTTTTGTTTGTTTGGTTGATTGTTAAACGCGCTAAAAAAAAAGTTTGTTCTAAAATAATGCATTATTTGCGAAAGCGTTTTCATAAACATGGTATTAATTCTTATCAAAATGAATACGTTATTCATCACAAGTATTTAATTTTCGACAAAATCACCCGTTACATCATTTGATTTCAATGAATATCTTAGAAGATATCACAGTTTTAAAATAACTTCACAGCAATCAAGTACCGCGTGTGCATTTTAACGGAATGATTTGGCAGGCGGTGGCACCCATAAATTGTATTGTAGGTGTCTACGATAATTGTTATTTGTCTCTTTCTACTTCCCATTCTTTCTAACCCTCTCTCTCTTTTATGATGTGACGCAGACGAAGTTGCACGGGTCAGCTAGTTTGATAATATAGGACAGTTTTGAAAGGAAGTTCTGGTGGTAGCGAGTTCAGCTAAATCTGCCTATAGCAGATCATGAATGCGTGGAAAATCACTGTTCTGTACCATTAATGGCTTGACTATATATATATGTTTTTAACTTTCAGTTTGATGCGTGTCCAACGTCGTATCAACAAAGGCTTCGAAGTGTTCGAATATTATACAAACAATCAATGGGATTTCAAATCAGACATCGCTCAGACTATTAGAAGAAGACTTAACACTAGAGAAAGACGAGATTATAAAGTAGACGCCGTTGGTTAGTCCACAATATTTATATTGTTCCATTTTTTGTCCTTTATAAAATGTTTCATCAGATTGGAAAGCCTTATTTACAATAATACAATCCAGAGAAGAAAAAAGAAATTTCTCAATCATAATCAAGTATAACTTAAAACC
The DNA here is from genome assembly GCA_033032175.1 of Saturnia japonica. Taxonomy (NCBI): domain Eukaryota; kingdom Metazoa; phylum Arthropoda; class Insecta; order Lepidoptera; family Saturniidae; genus Saturnia; species Saturnia japonica. Next base: position 8,069,099 of record CM065333.1, on the reverse strand, counting down.
ATGAGAAAACATACTCGAATGTCTCAAGAAGACTGAAGACTGCCAAGAAATTCGATCTGTTTAATCAACATAACTATTGTTTCTTATGTAAATTCAGTTTTTTGTTCCCTTCGAAGAACTCCTTGTTACGAATCGATTGGGATGTTTCTTTTTTTTTTGTTAGATAGGGGATACCTCAAGAATAGTCCCACTTTATTTTCATTGGTATTGGACCTTCAAATTTGAAGATACACAAGGAAATTCTTCAAAATCATTGAAGTTGGTTTTCCCTTATTATTAAAAATTGTCTTGTTAAACTTTTTTGAGCATCGTTGTGTTTTGTAACTCGATGAAATGAAAAAGCAACACTAGAGAGAGACAAACACATACATCTATTGGTTGTAGCCTGCGAGAGAATGAGATATAATACATTATACAGCGTTTCCTAGTTTCGATCTCCTCTTTGTATGCGTGTTAATACTTGTATGTGCGCCTGCGTATTACGAAGCCTTCAGAAAAGGCGTCATAGTCAGCATAGTATATTAGTATATATTTACGCTTATCGATTATATGATATTTTTTATGTTTTCTGAAGGTTTCATTTCTACCGCGTGTGACACACATGTTTTTTTTTTTTAAGGAAATCTAACTCTCAACGCTCACCTCTGTTTTTTTTAATTGCGATATTTTTTCTAAACTAAATCTAATGTAAAATTGCAGGCGTGGATATTTCCAAGTATTTCGAAGATTGCATCAGAGCCGCAAGAATTTATATATTGAAGGAGTACGACGACACCCTCCCGGCAGCCAGAAGGCATATGAAGGTGTAAGTAGAAATACCTCAATTTCTTTTCTGCATGCCTTTAGCTTTCGGCCACAATCTCGCCTGGTCTTAACTGTCAATCTGGCCCAAGCTAAGTCTAGTGGGGTCTCTTAAGTGCAGCGACCGATTTTCAAATTGAGGGTCGTAGCTAGCCAGACAAGCATTAGAATATACCCTACTTCCTTGCTATAGTATCACCACCAAGTTTCCCTTTACCGAAAGTTCAAATTCTCTGTAGAATGCGGTGTCCGAGCACCTCACTCCTGAGTTATCATTACTTCAAAACTTTTGCATATTTTATTTTTTCCATCCCACAAATCCCTCGGTACATTGTAACTGCCTAAAATTCCGGTCCATGTCTTAAAACCATCAAATTTCATAGGGATTTTGGTGTGTACATTTTACACGTTGAAACTAGTCTCTTTGACGTTTAACATTTTTTTTATAATAGCTCTGCACATTTACGGTACTGCCCCTGATGGTAAGCACAGTACAGTCGAAACACAACGGTGACCACCGAGAGCTCTTAATACATCGGCGATCACCGCTGTCATATCGGCCTGCATAAATATCTCTTCACGTTACGCTTAAAAGACCCGATGTCGTAAGTAGAAGGTTCCACAGCTTCACGGTACGACAAAGATAAGTAATGCAGAACTTTTTAGTTCGTACCGAGGATGAGGTTACTGTAAAACTGTCATATTGATACTAAATATCAGTCTAGTTGTATTGTATTGATATAATAAATAAAATCTGAATAGTCACCGGTTGGTCACGAAATACGACCTTGTAAAGCGAATCGTTGTGATGAGTTTTTAACCATATCGTGACCCAGTCGAGTTGTACTTGCGTGTGCTTGGGTGCCCACGTGCAGGTTAAGCTGTCTTAATTGTACAAACAATGAATATTGTATCACTTGCTGTCACTTTTCATTGAGTGACAATGTCAATATTTTGGGAGGTCTAAGTTCAATGGCACTGGTCGGTTTAGGATTTGCAGTATTAATTAATATAATTTATTACTAACAGATATTATAAATGAATTTTAACTTTCTGCACTTCTTCTACATATAAACTTGAACCATGCCAAATCTCACAGACTTCCGTGCACGCAATACGCATATAAAGGGGTTCAAAGGTTTTGTTTCACGTTATAACGATGATGATAATAATAAAAAAAAAAATGTTTCAGCATGTGGTGGGTGGATCTTATCACCAGATGCGTTTTCTGGGCTCTGGTTCTCTACTGGATCTCTGGATGGTTTTCTTCTATCTTCTCTTCCAGTGCGGTTTCGAATGAAATGCCTACAGTTTTAAGCATGGACGCGTGACAATTGTTTTTAAACCTATCTTAGTTGTATTTGATTGTATAGTCTATAGATTAAGTATAGTATAAATGGGCAATAGGTTGAATAAGGCGAGACCAAAAACACATCTAATTTGAAACTTTTAGTTTTTTGCAAAATTAAGAGAGATTTATTTTGGTCACTATTTACGTAGGCTAAAACAGGCCGATGATAGCACATACGAACATGGTATGCCGTGGAAATTGGGAGCAAACAGCGGAGCATCATTTCAATTGAATGTACCGCACAATATTATCACAAGAATACCGGGAATAAATTGTCGATTTATCTCCCCATAACCCGCCGACGTACCCTGGTGGCTTGTTTTTTGCCGGCATAGTGTGTAAGAAAGATCCTTAGCGTATATATGAAAAAGTATTTTGTATAATTTTAGTTATGTTTAGAAATTTAAAACTTTTTTAATATAAGTGTTATTACAGACGATCTACATTCGAACTGCAAGCCGGCAGCATAATTGCAGTTGATACAACTGCATCAAAACCGCCAACCGATTGCGTGTTCAGCGTGCAGTTTTAACTCCGTGTACTTAGCCATTAGAACTGCACTCTCAATGCAGGCTGACAGCGCAGTCGGTTTGCGGTTTCGATGCAGTTGTATCAACTGCAACTTATCCGCACCCAAGCTGCAATTATGCAGCTGGCTTGCAGTTCAAATGTCTGAAATGATAGTCTGTAGTAAACTTAAGATGAAACGCTTTTGAATATATTTTTATACGTGAATATATGGAAAACAAAACCTATATGATATTAAATAAAGTTTTTTATTCATGTTATTCGTTTTAATTTAAGATATCTCGCAAACCCACATGTAGACATATAGATTAGTTAGCGAAGGTCAAATTTTGGTATTGCGCACGCTCTAGTTGCGGATAAGGGTTAAATTAAAACCCGTCAGGTTTTTTAAAGATCGCCAGCGCAAATGCGTTGCTTTCACTGCTGCAAGCGTTTATAGACCACGGAAAACGTTTATCACTGCGTGGATAGCATGCTTGTTCACCGGAGTGGTAAAAAAAATATGTCCGGATGGAGCTAAAATTTGGAAGTGGCATTTTAGCTGTAAGTGTAATAATAAAAACTAGTGATCGCCCTAAGGTTGAAATGCGACCAGCTTCTCTTTGATCATGGACTATTTTCTGTTTGACATTCACAGTATGCACCTAAACAATGAATATTATCTACATCACTTGCTTTCACTTTTCTTTGAGTGCCAATGTCAGTATTTTGGGAGGTCTAAGTTCAATGGAACTGGCCAGGTTAGCATTCACAGTATTAATTTATTTTATTTAATATATTAGTAACAGATATTATAGATAAATTTTAGCTTTCTGCACTCCTTCCGTGCACGCAATACGCTTAAAAAGGCGTAGAAAGTTTTTGCTTCACGTAATAATATAATGATATTAAATTTATTATTTAAAAACTCTGTTCTAGTCGGTGCAGTAGTTGCCACTGTACCCTATCCTCTGCCTTTCTTTTTACTTCCTTATACAGCAAGGCTCCCACTTTATCCATGACTTGTTGGAAAAGGCTTCATTTAGGTTTTCTATTGATAAGTTGCGATAGGCGATTATGAGATATCTCAATTATAGCCATTAGTATTACTAATATTACTAATTCGATGATGAGTGATCATTCATAATCGAAGTACAATTGTATAAATAAAATTAGTAATTATTACGACCGAACGACCTTTTTTTTGTTAATCATTATGTGTTCTTGTACAGAACTTTGTTTACGATTGCGCGACTTAGTTTTTCACTCTTCGGTTTTTAATAGGTACCACTTATCATTCATAATCGCCCACCTCTGGTTAATACATCAAAGACTCGAGTATGAATGATCATTCATGTTCGTAATTCGATTATGAATTATCACTGATCATCAAAATATCTCGTTTATATAAATTGTTCAAAGTCGAATATCATGATTATGTAAATCATTCACAATCGCTCACCTCTATTCTTAAGGTTTTGTAATTTGTATTTATGTACGTCCGCGGCGAAATGATCGCTAGAGCGAGTGCTGTTGAGGGAACCTACTGTAAGGTATCTGTTACCAATAAAGAAAACAAATTAACCCGCACTTAAATGAAAATGTGGTCGTTGCAACTTCGTTGCCTTCGGGTTTCATACTATTAAAATCTGGCCTTGACGGAAATTTTTCAACCACTACGTTATGGTTTCATAACGATGCTTTTGTTCAATTAACAAGCGGGTTCGAACCCACGTTCATTGACGCTATACCTGAGCGTGTTAAGATTGAGCTATCACGGGTGATTAGCGATTATAAACTTCATTAAGGGTGCCAATAATTTCTAGACCATGATAAATGCAAAACGTTGGTAAAATTGAAACAAGAACTTATTCCATATCAATATATTTCAAACTGTTTCAATTCACGGCGCTCTTATAGGTTTAGTATTTTCTTTTTTAGATAAACCTCACAACAAATGGTTCAAATCACTTACATCCCGGAGGAGAACAACTGTTTGTTGATTAACTTAATTCGACTTACTCTTCACCACATGCAAGGGCGTTGCGGAGCACACTTTGGGAAATCTTAATTATTTTCAAATAAAACTCAATTAGATTGAATTACAAAAAGCTGTAGTTGTTTGTCGCTTGTAATCTTGAGCTATTTCAAAATATGTAAATTTGTAAGACTTTTTCATAATATAATTTGTTTATCGTGCCACACGTGAATTTGTAACAACAAAATGGTACTTAAAAATTCTTATTGCTTCTAAGAAATTTACGAAGTTTTGTTAAGTTACATTTTATTCCAAATTAATTTTACTACTTTCAATATAATCATTACAATAGACATAAATCGCAAATTGAGTGATAATTACATTAAACCAATAGAAATACAACAATGACACTAGCAAAAACTTATACGTCCATAATTAAAGAAAAAATGGCGTCGATTATAAAATATTGTTTTCTGTGGCAACGACATACAATAACAGCATAGTTCATTCTTAATATAAAATAGTGATTTAAACATCATTTTAAAGCTTGTTCTCTGCTAATAATGAAATAATTTTATTTAAAATTAATATTTTTATGTGAAAAATGATTTAAAGGCTTTTGAACCTATAATCTAATTGTAATAAATAATAATAAGTTGTAATAAACAATACTTTATTTGTATCTCTCTGTTTTCTTGTATATACGTGTCTACATTTTTCTTTATATTTTTTCTCTGACATATCTTTAAATTCTAAATACAAACGCGATTCATAGAGAACGCGTATAACATAGGTACCTATAAAAAAAAGGTTATATTTCCGATCCACAACACTAATGGTAAATATAATTGTTATTTATCCCTGGTAAATATTCAATGTAAGGCGCCATCTATTAACAATATCTTAAATTAACAGGACTGCCGATAGATTATTTTTGACATTTTATACTGTGCGAAATATTTGCATGAGTCAACTAATTTAATTTTTTACATTTATTTCCTTTCGATATTAGAATAAAATTCATAATTTACCTGGTACAATCATTAACATAACCTACTTAGGATTATCAGTGATTGGTACAGTCGCGCTCTGCACAGTAATCTTAAAATATAGCAGTTTTACATTTATCACCTGTGAAATAACAGTGAAATAATACAAATAATTTCACTGCTGTAGGTACTGTTATGTAAAATAGCTAAATTCATATCCAATCACACTCCAACTGTGAAGTTTTCTATAGTATGTAGAAATAATATAATTTGCGAATTTTTATTGCACTGTTCGGCGGGATAAAGCACTTTAGATAAAAGTCAATGCTTAATAAATTGATCGTAGTAAACCATATACAGCGTGTTTGAATTTAGGACAGTAATAAAAAAATCTTTTTATTATTATAGTAGGTTGCCAAATAGACAGTACTTTCCCTGATGGTGAGACCAGTACAATCCAAAAACGACGGCGACCACCGAGAGATCCAAACCTATCGACGGTAGCCGTTGTCATGCCAGCCTGCATAAATATCTATTCATCGAGATGGCGTAAGAAAGAAAGAACACATTGGCCGGGAAGTGGATCACGGTACGACAAAGGTAAGTCGTAGAGAACTTTTTAATTCGTACATATCTTTCACAATTTTTAAATATGTTACAGATTATTTTTATACCATATAAATTGTAGGATAACATATTATTCTTTTGTACGAAATTTCATTATAAACGGTCAATACGTTTTTGAGTTACGACAGAGAAAAGAAGTCAAGTTTGAGGCATATATGTAAAAAAAATAGCTATCCGTCATAAACATTTAAAAAAATACATTTATAGACAGAATTGCGGATTTATTAATATACTTTAAGTAAGTAGATCAGATTTAAATCAAATTAAAATAATGCTTATTTATTTTAAAGGAATTTAACCTTTCAAATTTTGCCCTTTAAATTTGTCGTAACCGTCGGAAGTACTTTACAGTAGGTGACAAATTTATTTATACAGGCGATCGCCCTAAGCTCGAAATTCGACCTGTGATTATTTGATCATAGACTATTTTCTGTTTGACATTTGTTTGGGGGGTCTAAGTTCAATGGCACTTGTCAGGTTAGGATTCGCAGTAATAATTTTTTTTATTTAATATATTATAGATAAATTTCAGCTTTCTGCACTCCTTCTCCATATAAACTTTAACCATGCCAAATCTCAGTCTTCCGTGCACGCAATACACTTAAAATGGTATAGGAAGCTTTTGCTTCACGTATTAATATATATAGATTTAAATTTGTGCAAATAAATGTTTTTGAAATTACCAAATCAATATATAAACTATTTAAACAAATATTTAAATAATATTTTTCAAACAATATTTACACTAGCGCTACAATCGGGTGAATAACAAGTAATTTCAAGGTCAGCGGAAGCTACCTTTCTGTTACTTATTCTGTGATCATAATTTTAATGTTCTAAATACGCAAACATGCTGTACATCTAAAGTGGCTTCTCATTATCGCAGCCGTCCAACCAACACTTTGAAGATGTAATAACCCGTCGCGGCTTGAAATAATTTATGCACCCAGTATAATCTGTAAATAAATAAACTATTTTAATAACGCATGAGACAATGAAATTGAATGACAGGATAAGAAATAATACGAGAACTTTGTAGTATGAAAGAAGATTTAGTCACACGGATTGAGAAAGGGATGCTTAGATGGTTTGGACATGTTGAGAGGATGAATGAAAGAACGACTAAACAAATTTATAATGTGAGTGTGAAAGGAAACGTTGGAAGAGGAAGGCCTAGACGAACGTTCATTGATCAAATCGGAGACGTTCTGAAAAAAGGCCAGGTCAAGAGTACTGCCAGGATCGTAACTGGTCTGGTGGAAGGACGTGGTATCTGCCTACCACGTTGGGAAATAGGCGTGATTTATGTACTTATGAGGCAATGTCCAGACACGCTACCACTGACTCCATCGTTGCTTCTTTATTGCGTCCCAAAGACCACATCTATGTCAATGTGCCATATATTTGACATCAAGCAATATCATGAGTTATATAAAAATGACTCAGTAATGAGTCTGAAATGACTGACTATTTCACACGTTTTCTGTAATATACTTATGTAACAAGTATTATATATCTGTGACGTACATTTGGTATAATGGTATGGAAAAGGACAACCCTGACATCATTTTGATTAAAATATTGGCGGTAAAGTGTTGATAAAGTCAAGCAGCAGAAAGTAAGATGCCGAAGTAACTATGAATAAGATTCGCACTTGCATATTAGAATGACTCAAGAGTCATTCTAGTGTGAAAGTACCTACCAGTTAACACTGGAGGTATATCGGAAGTTGAACGAATTAATATTCGTGTTAATCTTGTTACTTATTGAAGCTAATAATTGGTTCTTTTTTCTATCTGACTATAGTTTTAGCATTAGGTACCCCAGAGAGCCTCTGACGGTTTTTACAGCTTCACCGTGACTTGAGGGCGAGTGCTTAAGGCACTCAGCCGCAAAAGTGAGGTGATATTCATCAAAGTGGCCGAACCTTGGGTTGAGCAGTTGTCTAACATGCGAAAAAACAAAAAATGAGGGGAGGAAGGAAGGAACATGTATATATGTATTTAGTGATCTGACAATTTTAGTCTACACTTACAGAATCTATGGACTTGTGTGGAATAATTGATTAATAAAAACAAATCCTAATACTCATTATATAAAACAATACATAAAATAAAACCGTGGTAAGGCCAGGCCATCTTGAATCAAAATAAATAAGTATTAACAAAATTATTTTACTTTATTAATATGTCCACCGTACGTAAAATACTGATTTTTCAGTTAAGTAATGATATGTGACTTGTCAGTTGTACGAAACAATATTACTCTGATTTTACATCAGTATGTTGTTATATTAAAATCACAGAGAGTGACATAACTTTTTTATGTGTACATAAAAACGCTGTGACCCTCATGTGCCTTGTGTGTGACGTCAAAGCAAGGTAACACGTGTTTACTGGGGTATAATACCTTATATTTCAATTATTACCTATTTAGCTTATTCCTGGCCTGGGGTAAAGAGTCAACGGTGTCCTTTAAAATGAATCGCCTGATTCCCATGATATAAGCTCCAATATAGGTGTCCCAGTTGAAAGTCGAAGGCCAGAAAGGGAAAACATGCGAGTCTGAAGCAAGGCTTGCTTCGCTGTAAAGCGCTGATAATTCCGCGACGCTGAACTGCCACTCGTGATTGGCGAAATATTCACCGGTGGCGGCTGCCATTTTGAAACGACGTGCCAGCTTCATCATTCTGGATAAAGTAAAAGTTTTTTTTTTTACATTTGATCAACCTTTTTAGAATAGCCAAGACTATAATCTAAAGGTTAAAATAATTAATAATAAAAATATTAATTAATTAATTAATACTAAGATGCTATCGGTACTTATTGCACAAATAAATAATTCCAGTGTATTTAAAATCGTTTTTATATTGCGCAAGGACCAGTTAAAGGAAATTTGTGTCGACCATACTAGCACATACTTTTGCAGAACAACGCATGTAAAAATGGAAAGGATAAGGGAAAAAAATACTCGTTTGGCGTATCAAAAACAATTTTTTTATCCCATTTTCTAACGAGATAATTTAATTTAAATTATGTCTATAATATATAGAAAGTCAAATTATTTTTAAACAATTAAGAAATCATTATCATCATTGCGTCACAAAATGCGAGCGCAGGTCTTATTTTTCCATTCTACTACACGCGAAAAAGGTACTTACTTCATTTAAAAATAACTTCATAAATAGAAGTGCTGCATGACTAAGGAAGTCCTAGTCAAAAACTCTTTTAAACATGATTAAATATTACTTACATAGCTTTTCTGCCCTGAGCACGAAGTACAAGATCGTAGATGAAAGCGGGCAAGAAGTGGCAAGTCACTTCCCAAAATGTATTCAACAGTCTGGATTCAGTAAACGAAAAATTTGGATACCACATTACATATCTGAAAATATAAATTATCTTTTACATAATTTTTAATAATGTAATTAAAATAGCTATTGAAGTGATTGGTGTAATCTTTATCTACTATAGTGTCTGTTTGTAATGTCAAAATAACAGCGTTTTACTAAATGCATATGAAAGATAAGATACCTATAAATAAAACTGGTCAAGGTGAATTAATTCGGGCGCTTAAATGGCTTTAGCTGAGTAAACCTTATGAGATATATCAAATTAATGTACTATATAATCGAGACAATAAAAAGACCTACAAAAAGCCAACAAGAGTATCTTATAAGGAACAGCCTCAATAAGCATTTTTATTTTTAAAATAACCAGGAGAGAGAGCAAGATACGGGCGAGTGTCCGTTGGATGTCATTCTGTATTCCACGTGTGCGAAGCCGCGGGCACAGCTAGTAATATATAAAAATATACATAGTATAAACTTAGTGTTGGAAATGTACATTAGCTCGCATCGTGAGTCTGCTTCGTGCTTTGGCCGTGAACTCGCGTTTGTTTGTTTTGTACGCGCTACGTCATTCCGGGCGTTCGGCTAGCGCTGAGATATACGTGGTTTACGGTGGTTAAAGTTTTTTCATCGTATAGGTTTGAGTTGGTGTCCCAGGAGTGTTTTGATGAACAGATTGCTTGCGTAATAGTGTTCTGTGGGAGTTGAGGCTGCACACACACTTACACACAGTTCACTCTACATACATATACTTTACAATCTGCAGTGCAGGTCGACGGGGCAAGGTCAAGGTCACCGCCCGCTCCTGACGAGATGAGTCTCATTTGTTTGTTATTGGAATAATTACTGTGTATCGCAGCAATAGCTTCGAGAGGGACTGTATCGCGATTGATTGAATTAAGGGCCCAACACATATTACGCAAACCTTCTCGAACATTTCTCAAAAGATGTCGCTATTTTAATGTAATGTAAATCAATCTATTGTTAGGTTTTAAGTGGATTAAGTTCTTAGACATTTGCCAGTATTTTGTATTACCTTGATTGAAGTATGTACTTACTTGGTAGGATTCTCTCTAGCCCATTTCAAGCATAGGTTAGTAAATTCACCCCATTGTAAAGGATTTATTGACCCTGAGGTCACGTTGTAAACTGGACAACGGCCCGGTCTGAAAATAAAGAAAGAAATATATTTACTTATTGAGGTAAATATATGTACACTTTTACATTTAAACTATAATATGTTTTTCAGTACATATAATCATTATTTATAATTTAATAATTTAAATAAAATAAATTAATTTATTGGCTGACTTATCTGTATTAATAAATTTGTACTTCTGTCTGTACATGTTTTTTTTTTATTCAAAGTTTCCTGATATATATTCCAAGTCCAGATTGAACTCCAAAACGAATCGACCGGTTCTTATGAAATTTTATAGCAGAAAGCTTTTTGTTATTGATCAAACGATAGGCTATAAGAATTTTTGATAATACTTTTAGACATAATATACCATCACGCCTGTATTCCCCGAAAGGTTAGGCAGAGGTGTACTAATGTACACCCACAGTTCGCCGAGTATGTTTTTAGGTTCCACGTAATAGGGGGCGAGCTTATTGCCATTAATCGGGCACGAAGCCAAACTCCGAGCTGTTACTGAGAACTTCATAGGAAAAACCCAATAACACTTTGCTCGACCTGGGATTCGAACCCAGGACCTCGATCATAGCAGTTGCGCTTACGACCACTAGGCTAACGAGGCAGGGCTTTTAGAAGTCGTATAGAATCTAAATTAACAATATATACTCGCAAAGTTTGAGACATTCCATAATTGGTAGTCTATACAAATTGGCAATAATATAAGTAAATATAAAATTACAGAAAGGAAATAATGATTACGTAACAAACGCACACCGCTAGTAAGTTATAGTTCTATGGGAAGACTTACTGCTTGACCCCTTGTCTCCAAGCGGCAAGGATGCACGAGTTGACCACCATGTCCACAGGTACAAGATCGACCACGAACCTCTCCCTGCAATACCCAGAGCGGTAGGTACCTCGAGATATCTCCATTATTATACCTAAAAAAAATCGTATTTTCTGTATGCCAAGCCGAATAGTAATAATTCGTATAAAACACAGTTTGATATTCTTGTTTGCCGACGATCTCAAATTAGTTAGAACTATTCTAAACAGTAACGATTCTCTTCTATTACAGGAGGATGTCGATAATTTGAGCAACTGGTGTCGTGATTACGGGATGGATATTAACATATCAAAATGCTCTCACATAAAATTTACTCGAAGTTTAAAATTAATTGCTACTAAATACACCATAAATGGCACGGTCTTGGCAGAAAATTGCATAGTGAGGGATTTGGGTGTTTATTTTGATTCGAAGTTAACCTTTTTACCGCAAATGGATGCGATTATTGCTAAAGCATCGAAAATATTGGGATTTGTCATTAGAAATTGTAAGGTGTTCAAAGACCACACAACCAGAATTACGTTGTATAATGCTTACGTTAGGAGTATTCTTGAATATTGTAGCGTGGTTTGGTCTCCTACATACAAAGTTCACCAACTTCGCATTGAGCGAGTTCAAAAAAGATTCGTGCGTCATCTTACATACAACTCCCATCGCAGTAATCGCACATTTCACTACAATGACAACTTAAATTACTATCAAATGGACTCCTTGGAATTCCGTAGACAGGTTCTGGATTTGTCCTTCCTGCACAACGTTCTCAACGGTAATGTCGATAGCCCTAAGTTACTGGAGAAGTTTGGTTTAAGGGTCCCACAGAGATATCCCAGATATCCTGGTGCTTTGCTTCAGGTTCCTTTCTCAAGGACTAATCTTCCAAATCACTCCTTAGTAAGCAGGGTATGCAGATCTTGCAACGCTCTTGGTGACAGTTGTGATATATTCAGGGATTCTTATCCGGTATTCAGGAAAAATATAGCAGAGTGGTTAAGAGAGAAATAAGTTCTTGCAAAAGTTTAATCTTGTGAGTTATTCAGAGTAATGATGATTTAAACATTTATTTTTCTTTTTTGCTTTAGTTAGTACATTTAGTTATTTATAAAAAAAAAATATTGTATAGCTGACATAGTGTTTTCCTTATTGTATTAATTTGTGTGTAGTTATTTGACTTAATTTCAAATAATCCTGTTATAACCATTTTTCTTTTTTTGATTTGTATTCTTTTCATATATTTTTGTTTACACAGTGCATGCTGTGATTGCCTTAAAAGGCCAAGTGTATTTTATTTTTCAAATTGTTTTTTTTTTAATGTGACTGTGTTTATTACACTGACCACTGGCGGTACTAATAAATAAATAAATAAAGACAATGGAATCTGACATGTATAAAAAACATATTTTGAATTTCTAAACTTTTTGATGTGAAACAACTATAGGCGAGGGGTAAACCTGATTGTTGGCGTGGCGATACAGGCCGTGGCGACGTACCGCCACGCTATATGATGGAATATAATATATATACTATGAATGATGGAATTAAGAATTTACAATTATGAAAATAATCACTGCAACCCCACTAACCCCCTCTGAACCCCTAAAAATGACCCCCGAAGGCAAATTGTCGGGAAACCCTTTGGGACCCCCCTTCGATATTTCACATCTGCTAGGCGCCCCGTAACAGTTTTTTTAATAGTAACACAAAAAAGTGACTGCTCTAAGTCTGATGCTAAGCATTTACAATCCAAAAACACAACAGCGACCACCGACAGATCTTAATCTATCGACGGTCACAACTGTCATGTCGACGGCCTGAATTAATTTAACTGGATAGGCACACGGTGATCCCGTAACACGATACGCAAAAGTGAGTCACTATGACGCACTTTTCACCACATGCATGATGGTCGAAATCACGTCGGGCAAAACAGCCCTACCACCACGCTATCGCCATTTCCTCGTTCATTACTCAGCAGGGTCCACCACGTGCAGGTGAGGTTATCTAATGGCTGTTTACAATATCCTATCTATCCTTTGTTAAAGTTACTAAAAATAGACAATTAAACCCTTTTGTCCTTATTTTCATTTTCAACAACCTATCAATGGATAGTTTTTCGTATCTACATAATATATATCCATATCCTATAGCTTGGATAGTTAAGAGGAAATCTGGTATCAGCCTTAAGTTAAAGATCTTATTACAAGTATGTAATAATCGGAGATAGTAAGCTCAGATATGTTATTGAAAACGGCCGTTAGATATCTAATTTTTTTTTTTTTTTTACTTAAGTTAGGCTTGCGTTTGACCACTACCTCGCTTGATCATAAGTGATGATATAGTCTACGTTGGAGCATGCTTGCATAGAAGGTACCTATTCCCTCGTAACTTGAAGATACCCTAGTTATAATAATTATCGGGAAATAAAATCTCCGGCAAATTATTACCATTATCCACCTGTTATTGAAGATCTCCTTGAAAAAAAAATACATACCAGTGACCCCATAAACATTGTCGATCCACCCTGGAAATGGTTCATGGAGGGCAGCGGTCACTGAAAATAAACATAAAAACTTATTCTCCATCAGCACTTTAAAGAAAAACAGAGTATAGCTATGTGTACTTCGTTTTTTTTAAATCTATAGACGCTTATAATACCGACTAGCACTAGCGCGTAGCCAACCTTGAACTTCACTATCCCAAGAAGCTTTGGGAACCATACTCATCCCAGGAACAAAACACAAGCTTATTTGGCTGAAATCTTCTGTAGTGTGGAGATATTCTTCAGTCGGGTTGCCCTAGGTAGAGAGAAATTTCCAAAGAAAGAAAGAAGTGAATTTCAACGTTCACACTTTGTTTGATGACCTATCAATATTTATCACGGTGCATGGTAATTTACAATTACCACTGGAATCACAGTAATAAAATAAAAAAAATTTTTACTCATACGATAATAGACAATTCTCATTTGAGTTTTTGGCGGGTTCTTGAATTGACATGTTGTGGTTTTCATTTTTAATTAATGAATTAAGTTAAGCTGAAGTTTTTTCATTCTATATTGATCATTTTGCGTGATATAGTTTGGTTGTTGTGCGTATGTGAAGTGAATTATAAATATAAAGTCCAAGCATGAATTTTGAGATGTCACAAAAACTCCCTAGATAGTTCTGACAAGAGAGCTACCATCTTGTCAGAACACCCCACTTTGTATTTATTAGAAAACTTAAAAACATTAACACTGGCAAGTGTTTTATGTGGCGCCAAAATAAGATGAAAAAGAAGAAGATAATTCAAAGTGCTTAAGACTGATTGCTAACTTCTAAAAAATTTGAGTTATATTTTAATGTTAAACCAAAGAAGGCTTTTTGGGTGCACAAGGGTACGCACATTTTTTTCCTTTTACATAAGGTTTTAATAATAAATAAACTTAAAACGTAGACAAAGACGGCGTCTTAAACTAGTCTAGAAGTAAGCCCAAAGAAAGGTATAATTTTTATCGAGCGAGACTTCTACACGCCACAGCCGTCCTTTACCTGATTCCAAGGACAACAATTAAATAATCATAAACGAAATCGATATTATCGGTAGGTAGGTAGGTAGACAGTTGGAATATTTCCCAAGTACCTCCAAACGTCTGTTTTGTACACCAAGTTTTTTAATTCAAGTTTGAAGGTAAAATTTAGGCAGGGTATAGAGTTTATAAGGGGGTAGCTGATGACAAATTAGGAGATGGCATTTTAGGCAAAGAAGACGGGCACTCTTTCATACAGACATGGACTTGCGTTAAAAAAGTTGTAAAAATATGAAAACGGTGTAAATTAATAGCTAATGCTTATCGAACAGTCACTGAAGAAAAGTGGATTTTTTGCAATCTAATAGCACAGATTTAGGATATTTCGTAAAAGCGAAGTCATGTAATAAACTTCAGTTAAACTATTATTGAAGTAGGATTAATAATTATTAAAAAAGGTTTATGTTTATTATCTTTTAAAGTTATTAGTTTACTTATTTTGTTAATTGTGAATTTTAATGATATTGTACGATTTTAAAAACAAAAATATAGTCGATTTTTTAAACTATATTTTAACTAATTACATTCTGGGCCCAGAAATACCCGTCTCCTTTTTTTGTTAAACGCTTACATCGTTGATTAACATTATTTTTAGACATGGGATATGAATCCTTACGAACGAAAGTTTCTTCATCATAAAGACAATTTTATGAAGTTACATTTTGCTCTTTAGAGTATGCTATTTGGGCACATACTTTAGGAGATAATAAAAAATTAAAATAATTTGTACTCGTGAGATGAACAATTATGATAAACAGGGGTCGTTGGCGGTGCAGTGTTTGTAGGATAAAATGAACAAGTGAGAAATCCTAGGGCAAACCTAGTAACTTGATATTTACTCACCTATTGAAGGTCTGATGATGCATACTGGTAGGTTGGTGTGGCTATGTACGATGGATTCCGCTAATGCTTTAGTTAAAGTATAGGGGTTTGGATGCTCGCCCTGTAAAAAAGATATTTTTTCTTACTTTCAACACATTGGCCTTGGCGTCTATTAATATGATCACATTTTAGCTATATTTGGACAATAAGTGAAAGATTTTATTTCTTAATCGTATATCAATCTTAAAAGACAAGGCAAACTGCCACTTACATTATATAATCAACAATTACTTCTCTATATTGTCTTTGATGTTATCCAATTTGTGATGATACAAATTATTCATCACAATTCCAAGACCACAATATAACAGTCTTTACCTGTAAAGTGTCAGAGATAACTTCAACCGTCTCGGTTGGTAACATTTTGGTACACCTAATGATGCTATCAGGATCATAGGGTGGTGGATAAACCCGTTCCTCGATGTGAGACCTTGGGGCGTTACTGTATGCCGTAGAAACGTGGACTAAAGCCTGCAACCAAGAGAACAGTAAAATGATAGGAACACCAGTATCTTCTTCTAAAATGGTATTTCTTCATCTGAGTCTCTTCTTCATAACAAACAATTTTTTTAGTAAAGCTTACTGATAGTATCAAAGATAATTATCGTTGGTTTTTAGAGAAAATTGACTTAAAGGTTTTAGTTCAAGATTCTGGTATTTCTAAATAATATTATTTTGTTAGACCATGTTAATTCGCTTTTTATTTGAGGTTGCTTAAACATAGCTTTCTTACACCGCAATTTTGTCAGAGTAAATAATTCTATATAACGAAGGTATAACACTATATAGTGTTAAACTCAACAAGTGTTTTATTATTAAATCTTAATGCATTTTTGATGCTCTTTCCAGTGGTCTAATCAAAGAAGTGGAATTCACAGTAGAAAGAAAATTATAATATCCCAATAAAGTGACCGCGTTTAGTCAAAACTTATAAACTGGAACCGTATAGAGTGTGTTATTTTGATATATAATATGTTTATTTCATACTTAAAACACATAAAGCTATTTAAGGAGTATTCAAGGATTTCAACTAAAATTACCCAAAGTAAACAACCACTATTTGTATTTACCAGGTTTTAACTTTACACACGTAGATAACAAAACCAAAAGCTAAATCAAGATAAATGTTTTTGTCGGGTTTTATTATTCGATTATATTTCAAAAGTAACAGGTTATGTTTAGTTTTATGGTATTCGCTGACTTCGTCAACTAACTTTCTTCAATCATTGTTCGCTGAAGAACCCAATAAATCAATTTGACCTCCTATCAACTTCTAGCGCTAGTGTTGTCAGTTTGCGACGCGCACGAATCACGCGTCGTCCGCGAGTATTGTTTTCGATAAATCTTCTGTTTAGTGTTAATTGTTTGTTTGCTACGATGGGTGATCGAGGAAGAAAATTTGTGTAACTAGCTTGCGTTTAGCCAGTGATATCAGGTGTTCAGGCTCATAAATTGGTTGGGAGTATGCAAAATTATTTTATTTCTTAAATTACCCCCTACAATTAAAATCGGAGATGACCTGGTAACTTGCGCGTGGGACTCGGACGAATACCGGCGCGGCGGCTAACGTCTCACGACACAGTTGTTGAAATTTCGGAAGTGTACTACCATACGTGAAGGTGCTGTGCATATTTCAGCTTGGAATAAATGCTTTTAGACCGTGGCTCTCGGATAGATATCATCGACGGCAACATCGGCGGAAAGGTAAGTGAGCCTTCATCCCGATTATAGAATACCATATTTGGCGGTTATTTTGTGTGATATCTACTTCCAGCCAGTTTAAAAAATATACAGTTCACCTATCTCCTGAAGTAGAATATCACACCCAGTGTGTGAGAGGTGGTTGCCACCAGACAATTACTAAATAATTCATACTGCCTCTGTTAGCGACGCATAAGCCTAAGCGTAATGATATAAGAATAACATTTGTAAATATAAGTTGTAAGGATGAATAATTTGCACAAACGATCAATAATTAAATGTTTGTAATGTTTTAAATATGTTACTATAGCGCGTAGGTATGTAAAGACAGTATATAAGTCATGAAAATGTATGTAATCTAATAAAAATAATCACGTAAAGTACTAAAATAATATATTGTCAATAATTCATATTTTGTAAAAATTATACATAATGTTTCGCGTGATATAAGTAGAATAGCCTTCCGTATGTATTTTATAACGTGTGTAAGCTCAAATAGTACGTATATAACGAGTCACAAGACGTTTTAAGGTTGCAATGTTTAATGCTTTATATCTCCCGTGTTTATTAACCTATAATGTTAAAGTTAGTGTTTTTGAATAGGTATTTATGTCTACATTAATGTGAAATAGTTTTTATTGTAATTGAATAACTGTAATTAGAGATATTAACAATTTATTGTATTCTGTATACAAGTAATAATAATAATAGACAGAGACAGCAATATTGCAACCACTGCGCATTACCGCGGTTAACGGACCACACCCAAATTTGGTGATGAGCAGTACGGATAGAGACGCCATCGTCCGTCTCGCTCTCCGGCAAACCATATAAAAGGCATTCTGCCGGGGCAAACAAGCGCACACGGGTACCACAAATTGAAGAATCAAGACTCAAGACTCAAGACTCAAGAAACTGGAAGTAACCGTACCCAGAAGATATAGTATTAACAAAGTGTATTGTCTTGAAGAATACAGCAAATTTTATTGTGGTGCCTGTGTGTCATTTCTTCGCATCTTCACTAAGTTCAACCCGCCAGCGACCCAGTCCATTCCGCTCCGTGCTACGTCATCGCCGCGCCTACCAGCAGGCACCTCACTGCGTGTGTGTACCTTGATGTTTCGCCCTCTTCACGCCTAGTAGTTTCGGGTGTGAACAGGGTTGGTCGCACGTAGTGAGAGGGGCTCGCACGCACTGGTTTCCAGACAGCTGGTTACCGTAGCGTGTTATCCGCCGTCGGTTATATACAGAGTACGAGGGAATCGTTTCCGTCGCGTTCGCGCCCTCGGTGCGCGGTCCCGCTCTGTATAGATTGACGTAGCACATTGTATAATAGGCGGCCGGCTCCGCTTAGGGTCCGCGCTCATTTTAGCCTCTGTTGGAGTGAATTAAATGGCAAAAAAGGGAGTTATGAAAAAGGTACGTGCCTCTATTACTTTTTATCGAAAAAATTACCGCAATCCATCAAAGAAATTAGTATTTTTTCTGACACCTGTAGCGGACAAAACAGGAATCAGTAGGTACATTTCAGCACTTCTGCTCTGGACAGTTCAAAAAACTCGATTATTTAGATAAAATCAAACAGAAATTCTCAGAGAGTAACCACACTCATATGGAGGTGGATTCCTAGCACGCTGCTATTGAATCAGCGTCTAAAAATAAAACAATAAGTGATTGGAAAAACGTTTTTACAGCAGCTAGAAAGAAGAGGGTCAAAACTATTACGAAAAAAGATGTAAAAGAAACAATGGAGATTGATAAAGTCAGAGAATTTAAATTTAATGTATATACTTTTACCATAAATACTTATTTATTACAACGATATTATTTGAATAAGATAGGTATTGTGAATAAAAGACGTCCACAATATTTAATGCGTGCTAAATTAATAGCGCTTGTTTTATTCTTGTTTCTTACAAAGTTACAGTGGTTCGTAGTAACAATGTGGTTTCTTAATAACGTTCTTGACTGTAGTTTGCTTGTAGATTCGCTGCTTGCTGTTGCTGGTGTTGTGGTGTTTCTCGAACTGATCGCAGATTCGCTGCTTGCTGTTGTTGGTGTTGTGGTGTTTCTCGAACTGATCGCAGATTCGCTGCTTGCTGTTGTTGGTGTTGTGGTGTTTCTCGAACTGATCGCAGTACTGCCGCCCTCTCCGCTATATTTAACCTCGCCCTTTGCCTCGCAACCGGTAGTGCGATGGATTCCGTGCGGGGCGTCGCTCAGCCAATGAGCGCGCACGCCCTGTGTGCGCGCTCTCGGCAGTACCATGAGTCACCATGCCAGATGTTCCGAGTCTGGCATGGTTCATCCTTACAACTAGTGAAATTTATACATTTAAACTTACAACTAGCTATATTCTTATTCTAATCGTTTTAAAATACACATATTCACACATATTCAGTTCATATTATTATATCTATTCCTAACACGTATTTATAAACCTTATTCCTAACACGTATTATTTCATTTACTTGTTCATTTTATACTATTAGACTATCGTTATTCGCTCGCCCCGCTCGCTGTCCGCAACAGTTCTCCCCCCGGCGTAGCCTGCGCAGCCTCACTCTCCTCTCAGGACGGCGAGCTTCGTCGTCGGGCGCCGGAACACACCGCTCCTCGTCTTCACGTCGGCGCTCCGCACTCCTCCATCTGGTCCGGTGTAGGTTCTCGTGACGATTCCGCGCGGCCAGGTGTTGCGCGGCAAGGCGGAGTCGACAACCACGACCAAGTCCCCGACGTTCAGAGGGCGCGTGCTGTCGGCTGAGTTCCCGCGTGGCACCAGTGTAGGGAGGTACTCCTTAACCCAGCGCCGCCAGAAATGATCGGCGAGCGCCTGGGTTGCTCGCCAGGTACGCCGGTCCGCCGTGTCGCAGGTCCCCGTCGTAGGCATACCCGTCGAACTCCCAAGCAGAAAATGGTTGGGAGTGATCGCCTCTGGGTCCCGCGGGTCGACGCTCACGTGCGTTAGAGGCCGCGCGTTAATCGAATGCTCGGCCTCCGCGAGCACGGTTTGGAGCACCTCTTCTTTAGGCGCACGCTCGTTCAAAGTGGCGGCGAGCGCGGTTTTTACCGACCGCACCAGCCGCTCCCATGCACCTCCCTGGTTAGGCGCGCCGGGCGGGATGTAGCGCCACTCGACGCTGTGCCGTAGCCCCTCCCCCCGTAGCGCAGGTGCCCATTCGGCGTAGGCGGCGCGTAGCTCGGTGTCCGCCCCACGGAAGTTGGTCGCGTTATCGCTGTGGCTGAGTAAGCCGAGCGGGTCATAGATTGACATAACCGCACTCAGAGCTTCTCGCTTTGTAGGTGCCCGCTTGCGTGCGCGTACATCGGCTGGTACCCGATGCATGGACGTGTTAAACCCTAATTCATCCGTAGCTGCATTCCAGTATAGGCCCAGGATCTTTTCTTGTTCATGCCCGCCAAGTTGTGCGGGCGATCGTGCGCATAGCTCGTCCGATGTTCCACTGAGTACGCTCGCTCGGTTGCTGCTCCATCCGCGTAACGTAAAGCCGGCTACTGCGTGGACTTCTTGTATTTCCCTTATAGTGTGGATAGCTGTTTCTTCATCGTCGTAGCTATCCACCAGGTCGTCCATGTAGTGGCTCTGCGTTATTGCCTTGAACGCGTCTGGATGCGTTCGTGCATGCTTTTCAGCGTTGCGGTCGCGTACACTGTGTGCTATGAACGGTGAGCTTGCTGCGCCGAATATCAACGATCTCATTTTATATTTCTGTGGCGGCTTGTTCCGGTCATTGCCTCGCCACAGAAATTGTTGTGCCGGCTGGTCCGCTTCGCGTATTCGTATTCTCAGAAACATTTCCTCTATATCAGCAGTGACGGCGACAGGCTTCTCTCTGAACCGGAATAAAATCCCCTGCAGCGATCGTAGCAGGTCCGGTCCCTCTAATAACTCGTCGTTTAAACTCGTAGTTCCACTGCGTGCTGCGGCATCGAATACTACTCGTAGCTTGCAAGCTTTGTTCGGGTTGAATACAGCGAAGTGAGGTAAAAACCAGCTGATGTTGCTAGTCTGTTCGTGTCCCTCGCAGCGTACGGCGTAGCCCTTCTTAAACAAGTTTTTGATCTGACTTGTATACGCCGCCGCAAACTCTGTGGAACGATCCATTTTCTTTTCTATCGAGTGAAGTCGTCGTAGCGCCATATTGTAGCTATTAGGTAGTACTACGTCGTCGCGGCGCCACGGTAGACCTACTTTGTAGCCTTCACTGCGTTGTTGGATCGTTCCGTCGAGTATTCGCGTCGCGCGCTTGTCGGCGTCGCTGATTCTCGGCTCGCGGGCTACGCCGAGCGCGTCTATTTTGAAGTGCCGTTCTACGAGCTCGTGTAGACTTTCGTTCCGGATCTCGCTGCCAGTGTTGCGTTCAGGTGCGTATATGTGTAGCAGGGCTTCGCTGTGGCCGATGATCACGTGTGGTGCGGTTCCGTGCACCACCCAACCCAGTTGAGTTTTCGACGCCGCCGGCTGGTTCGGTCTGCCGACGCGTAGCTCTCTGGATACGATCATCTCCCAGTGGTCCGTACCTATCAATATACGCGGCCTCGCCTTCTCATAGCACACCTGCTTCACTTTCAAATTGCGCAAGTGAGCGTGTTGGAGTGTGCTTAGAGACACTGTTTGTTCGCGCAGTCGGAGTCCTTTTATCGTTCGAGCTCGGAACTCGTGCTTCTTGTTGCCGCCCGGTTCATACAACTTCGCTTGTACAATTTGGCTATTCGTGTACTCTTTGCCCATATTGACGCCTTGTAGTTGCAGTGGATGTGACGGTCCATGTGCTCCGATGTCCTTGGCCAAGTCCTCGTCGATTAGCGATATAGTCGAGCCCTCGTCCAACAGAGCGTACGTGTTCACCGCTCCTTTGGGGCCCGATATAGCCACCGGACAGATTTTTAGTATAATCTGTCTCGGTTCTATAGTTGTTGCGACAGCCATTACCGTCTCGCTCGTTGACGGTGTCACTTTGTTCTGAGTTTGCTCTTCGCTATCGCTTGGTCTGTCGTTGTGAAGCGACGAGTGATGCGGACGACGACAGGAGTTAATACCGCACGGCTTTCCTTTGCAGTACACACGACGATGGCGTTTGTCAATACATTTGAAACAGACGCCTTTGCTCTTCACTAGCTCCCACCGTTGCTCGACGTTCAGTGCCTTGTATTGCGGGCACCGAGACAACGGATGGGGCTATCGCAGCTAGGACACAGATGTTCGGTTTCTGTATCCACCGTAGCAAAGACGTTCTGTCTCTTTCTGGCGGCGACTTGCGGTGCGGCAGGCTTCAATACTTCGCGTCTAGAGGTCGCTGTCGAAGCGGTGGCGGGCGCATATGTGTGTTTTAAAGCACGGCTCGCTTCACGCATTAGGAAGCGTGATAATACAACGACCTCTGGATCCGTTGTTCCCTCGTTCTCTTCCGCATAGTCGCACCACCGGGACTTCAGGTGTGGGCTAAGTTTTTCTAATACTTCCCGAGCCAGCATCGGGTTGTACAGGTAGCTCCGCTTGTCGAGATTTAGTAAAACACAGACTATGTTTTGTAGTTTTACTGCGAACGCGTTTAGTTCGCTTGCGGTAGCTCCCGGTCGTGGTAATTTCCGCATATCATCCAGCGCCTTGTCTATAATTACTTCCGGCCTGCCAAAACATTGTTCCAGTGTCCGCATGATTTCATCTGGATTGTTCGCGGTATGTAGTAGCGCTGCCACTGCGTCGCGGGCGTCCCCACGCAGGCTGTTACGTAGGCGCGCTATGTTTTCTATCGGCGAGAAACGATACAGCTGCGTGGAGTCCCTCATAGCTGCTTTGAATGGCAGCCACTCGTTGATCGCTCCAGTGAATACAGGTAAGTCGGCGGCTTGGCGTGGCGGTGGATGAGTATGCGTCATCTTTTCTAGTATCGCGGCGAGTTGTTTAATATCACTGCTCGATTGCGACGGTGATTGCGAACGGGCACGTCGTTCAGGCCTGCGTTTGTCTTGTTGCCGCGCGTCGTTACGGGTACACGGTAATTGTTCCCCCCGTGTAGCTTCGGGCTGTGAGCGGTGCCAGTCATCCACTCGGTGAATACGTTCATCTGGCTCCTCGTTCGTTTGCTCACGTGCGTCCTCTGCTTCATCCCGTATCGACGTTAACTCCACGGCGAGGCGTTTCTTTATTAATTCCGCCTCCATACGGAGTTCTTCACGGCGAATTGCGGCTAGTTTCTCTTCCGCTTGTAGCTCAGCGAGGCGTGATCGCATAGTCGCACTCGTCGTCGATCTGTGTGAGCGTGGCGGTGAAACGTGGCCTGTTCTGACGTCAGTGCGAGTAACAGGTACAGAGGGTGTTCCCTCCGATCGGGGTGTGCCCTCAGCCCTCTGTATGTCTGGCGATAGCGGCGATTCTTCGAATACTCGGACTGTGTTATTTCTGTTTTGTGATTCCATTGCGTCTCCCTGGCTTCTCGTAACAACCATTGATCTGGGTACGCCGTTCGTGGATACAGATGTCTTGATAACACGTCGTTTCTTCTTCAAGCGTTGTTGTAGATCGGCGAAATGTTCTGTTCTTTTTTCTTCCGATCCGGCTTCCGAAGGACCAGATAATATTGTGAATAAAAGACGTCCACAATATTTAATGCGTGCTAAATTAATAGCGCTTGTTTTATTCTTGTTTCTTACAAAGTTACAGTGGTTCGTAGTAACAATGTGGTTTCTTAATAACGTTCTTGACTGTAGTTTGCTTGTAGATTCGCTGCTTGCTGTTGCTGGTGTTGTGGTGTTTCTCGAACTGATCGCAGATTCGCTGCTTGCTGTTGTTGGTGTTGTGGTGTTTCTCGAACTGATCGCAGTACTGCCGCCCTCTCCGCTATATTTAACCTCGCCCTTTGCCTCGCAACCGGTAGTGCGATGGATTCCGTGCGGGGCGTCGCTCAGCCAATGAGCGCGCACGCCCTGTGTGCGCGCTCTCGGCAGTACCATCAGTCACCATGCCAGATGTTCCGAGTCTGGCATGGTTCATCCTTACAACTAGTGAAATTTATACATTTAAACTTACAACTAGCTATATTCTTATTCTAATCGTTTTAAAATACACATATTCACACATATTCAGTTCATATTATTATATCTATTCCTAACACGTATTTATAAACCTTATTCCTAACACGTATTATTTCATTTACTTGTTCATTTTATACTATTAGACTATCGTTATTCGCTCGCCCCGCTCGCTGTCCGCAACAATAGGTATTTTGGTCCTTAAAACTGGAATATTGAATATCTCGAAAGTGACAATTTTGTAGGTACTTATTGGGTTTGAGCACTATATCCTCGATAATAAAGCATACCTTTAACAGGGGCATATCTCCAGCTAGCTTTAGCAAAGAAGCTGTTCCCTGGACATTCAACGTTGTGGCAGCGTGAAGAGGCTCAGTAAACCGCACAGTTGCAGCTGAATGGAAGAGTGTTGTCACTCGTCTTAGTAGTTCTCTTTGGTCAGGATTTACACCCAGGTTAGGAGCAGATACGTCGCCGGTTATAGGGTACAGTTTACTGAGACGGTCGGGCCAGCGTGATCGGATTCTATCGAAGACCTGATGAGTTTAAGCATGTTTACTTCTTAAGTTTAATATACAAATATAACCTGCATCCACCACAAGCTTGGCCATAAATTAGCCTGGTAGATTTAATACCAAAGTCATTAAGACCTTATGAAAGCTGATGATAAAATCTATATCAAAGTTCATGTAAAATTCACAATTTAAATTATAATTTAATCTATCAAGATTTATAAACAATTAGTTTTTCTTGTATCAAAGAGGGTCATACAAACCTTCACAAAAAGTTTGATAGACCGACATACCTGATTCTTAAGTAGTTCCTTATACCTTTGTTCCACTGTCAAACCCCTTTTCGGTCTCATTAGAATGTATATCGTGTCTATGCCAGGACAACTTCTCAACAGTTTCTCGAGAAGTGCTTTACCGACAAAGCCAGTTCCTCCGGTCACTAGAATTATGGCTCCATCGTAGAAATCTGCTATTGTCTCCGATAAGCTATTATCGCGGTTTCCAAATACTTCTTTGTTTAAATTTATCGCCAAGGGATCATTGCCGTTGAGGAGTTCTATGTGTTTCCTAAATAACCAAAAAAGGTGTTAGTCATAAATGGACATTTCTTGAAGTGAGATGAAAGTTATATAAACTGATATAGGAGTTGAGGAAGAACGAAGAAGATGATGTATGGATTGTGTGAAGAATTATTTGTGTATAAAAGCTCTTAATGACAGTTTATAACAGAGAATGAAACGAGAAAAAACATGTAATGCTGTGGGTAAAGGCAAAAATAAGAAGACTGGTGATTTTTTTTCGCAAAGCATTTAATTTAACATTGGTTCTTCCAGAAATATTGCAACATTGTCGTGAATTCTCGTTTTCGATTGTGACTGATTTATTTGGGTAAGTTCCAATACGTTTTGACTACTATAGACTTGGTGAAATAAGTATCAAATACACAACGCTAATAATTTGAAATTAAAACTGTATGGTAACTAATTCGTTCCTGATTGGAACCCTATCAAAATATCGATATATATTGTTCACATGATGGTAAACAATATCTATAGTTTACAATACACAAAAGATGGAAGAGTGAGGGAAAGAGAGAAAGATATGAACGTCGATAGAGTGTCACTATTGTAAAACCAGCCTGCAATTATGACGTTCAAAGCGGAATATATCTATTTAAAACTGAATATCTCACAACTTGCAGTACGCCCGTTAGCTGATCCTAATCGTATTGCTTTTATATAAATCACACAGACAGGATCTAAATCTATCGCTCGTATGAATACTGGATAAACACTGTCTAATCTCGGAACGCGACACGGCTAAGAGTACCACTAAGCGAGTGTTAAGCTGCCTCTTCACAGAAGTGGAGCGGAGAGGAGCTGTCGAGAATTCGACCAATAGAATTGCATGAATAAAACTCTACAGATGCAATCCTATCTATCGAAATTTACTATAGACGCAATTCTATTGGTTGAAATACTCCACAACACCGCTCCGCTTCCATGGTGGCTTCCACTGGTTATTAGGTCGCGATCCAGTCGCGGACATGAATGTCGTTCCCTACCACAATTCAATACTGCAAAACAATTACCAACGTACCATAATAAATATTTAATTGTATCTCATTACTTACCGATATGCGTCCATCTTCTCTGTAGTGATTATATTTTCGCTCATTTTTTTTTTTGTTTTTTTTTTTCGCTTCCTCAGTATTATCTAGAACAAATAATCATTTTAATTATCAATAATTCGAAAGCCTCACATTTTCACACATTAAAAACTATATAAATCTTGAAATCCCGTTACACACTTTTAGGGCTAATATTTTCAAAAACCGTTCTTAGCGGATGCATACGTCATAATATCTATCCGTGTGTCAAATATCAGGCCAATACGTTCAATAGTTTGGGCTATGTGTTGATAGATCAGACATTCAGGCAGTTACAGTTTCCTTTTATATTAATAATATATATATATATATATATATATATATATATATATATATACCTATATTTATATAATGTTATCATTATTGAATAGCTGAGCACACTTATCACGATAGTTAAAAAGTACATCTCTAGCAGAGGTACAGACGGCCACAGAATATAGGGCAAAAGCCAACGGACAATTTGTTGAGGACTGAGAAAGAAAGTGAAGTGACTACGGACTTGTCTGCGCTACTACAGACACCACTCTTCCCATGGTGCGACGATGCAAGCTGGTCCGATCGTGGGTTGCCACCTTAAAAAGGCACTTATGAACGCCAAACCTCTTCCACTGGTTCGGACAAACATTCCAGTCATCGAGATGAACCGGCAAGAAGCTTTGTCTTGAGACACTGATTTATCTTGGATAAGAAGATATATCGTAGTTTAGTTTAACAAACGTTGCCCAGCCTAGTTGGATTCGATGGATAATTGTTACACAGACTAGCGATCGCCCTAAGATCGACTTTTTGATCATAGACTATCTTCTGTTTGACATTTGCAGTATTCATGAACCTAAACAATGAGTATTATCTATGTCAATTGCTGTCACTTTTCGTTGAGTTACAATGTCAATATTTAGGGGGGTCTAAATTCAATGGCACTGGTCGGATTTGGATTCGCAGTATTAATTTATTTCATTTAACATATTAGTAACAGATATTATAAATAAATTTTAGCTTTCTGAACTCCTTCTCCATATAAACTATAACCATTCCAAATCTCAAAGTCTTCCGTGTACTGTAAATGTATACGAAAGTATATACGATACGTCTTATAGTAAATAAGCATATATTTTTTAATGTCTATATTTTTGTCTGTTTGTTTATCCCGGTAATTTCCGAAACCGTTGGACTAATTTTGACGAGACTTTCACCAACAGACAGCTGGTATTAAGATAAATAATGTAGGCTAACTTTATTATAGAAAATAATTATGGTCCCGCGTAAATAAAAAACAACTGGTCATGGTGTATCAATTCGGGCGTTTATATGGTTTACGCTGAGTAAACCATAAGAGAAGTATTAAATTTATGTAACTAAATATTTATGGACAATTCAATATTGTATATATTCGGTATTTGGAAAATTATACTTTTAAATTTTCTTTAACAATTAGTTAACAAGGATGACCATATAATAACGTATCACGATGTATTAAAATTTTAGCGAATTTTTACAAAATTGAAATTTGTTTCGTTCTAACAACAAAAATAACAATGCCTTTCATGTTCTTTTTTTTTTTTTTTATTTTAATATTTTAAGAAAACTTACAGCTAAGTACATTTTTAAGTTACATGTATTAATTAATGAAGGCCATTCACAAGTTCTCACATATATGTAGACGGAAGAACACAAAAATATTAGCAAAAGAAAAAGAATTTAGAAGAGCTTTCAAATTCTGTACAGTTGTATCAAATAAATCATTGTTTAAATCATTAACCAAAATATTCGTACTTCTGTTCACTCGAATGAAATAGTAATTTTGTCTGTAAGTAGTCCTAACAATAGGATTATAAAATATATGAAGGCTTCTAAAAGATGCTGCTGATACGCGTAGGTTAATTTTGCTCAGTATCTCCGAACAGTCAATTTGGCCATTGAGTATACACAAAAGATATGATACATCAGCTATTTCTCTTCGTGCATATGAAATTTTTTACAGCGGGATGTGTAATCTGGTAGGATTATTTCAGATTTAAATTGTAGGTAACGAAGAAACCGCTTTTGTATTTTCTCAATGCGTGTGATATATATATATTATAACTGGGGTTCCAGATTTGAGACGCGTATTGCATACTATATAACTGGAGTCATTCTTTATAGTTTGTATGTATATCTTAATTATGCTGTTTTTAGTGCAATGATATTGGCGTATGATGCGTCTATAAATAAAATGTCATTGAATAAAATGCGTTTTTTTTTCCTTGTTGGCTCAGTCTAACTACTAAATTCCTTATGTTACAAATTCAAACACAACCACTAATAAATAATCATTAAGTCGACAATATTAATTGACCGATAACTTTCATGGAAATTCACGATCTTTTACATAGATCGAGGAGCCATAATAAAAGTATTGTATTTTCTTGAACTTCTACAGTACTTGGCCGAGATTTTTAGTAGGTACCATACACAATTACTGTTATATGGTACAAAATTTTCAAAAATATTTATCGTTTACTTTCCGAGTTACAGGTGACTCCTGAGTTCAGATGTTTACATTGAGGGGCCATTTTTACATTCGTATAACTTTTGATACATTTTACTAAAAATTCCAGAATTTTTACCTATTTTGCTACTGAATAAATGTGCAAGTTTCCTTTTAAAATCTGGAGTACTTCTCAATCCATATGGACATCAGTGGTGGTCGTATAATTATAAATACTACCAACGGTCCATAACATTATGTAAGATACTTCAACGCAATCGTTTTTATTTTGAACTTTAACAATAAATAGGACAACAATATGTTCAACAATTTATCATTTATTAGAAAAACAATATAAATCCCATTACACAAGTGCAGTTTCAATATTACATTACGGACAAACATTTAAATCAGTTTTAAGGTATGAACAATACCTAATGGTCAACTAATTAGAAACAACAACAAAAAAGTATAAAAACAATATTTTTTGTAGTATTAGTAATTAGTATTGTTATTTACGAAATAGCTACTATCCACAGCCTACCAATAGTTATAATTAATATTTAGTGGCGTATCCCTTATTTTCAATAACAACACTGCAACGACGTGGCATTGATTCACTCAATTTCATACATTTTTCTAGGGGGATTGAATTCAATGCTTCAACAAATGCTTCATATAGTTAGTTTTGACTGGTGTTACGTTGTTTGAGACTTTCTTTTTATCAATATACCAGAGATTTTCTATCGGGTTTTTAAATCCGGATTATTTGCTGACCAGTCTAAAACGGATATACGCTGTTCGCTAAGGAAACCTTTGACGCTATTGGCCGTGTATTTAGGGTCATTGTCATGCTGAAAGGTCCAGGTTACAGGCAAATGATTATCCGAGTAGGGGGTCGTTGTGTGCTCTAAGATATTTTTGTATTGCCATTGATCCATTGTACCTTCAATCTTCCGAACGGGTCCAACTCCACATCCGGAAAAACACCCCCAAACTTTAATGTTACCGCCACCGTGCTTGACTATAGGTACTCCTTGTGTATTTATAATTAAAAGCATTGTTTACAGGACGTCTAACATAGCGCTTTCCATCGGATTTTACCATATTTATTTTGGTTTTATCTGAAAATAACACTTTTTTCCATTCTCCTACCGTCCAATTAACATATTTTTTAGCGAATAAAAATCGCTTC
Organism: Saturnia japonica; assembly: GCA_033032175.1. Classification (NCBI taxonomy): domain Eukaryota; kingdom Metazoa; phylum Arthropoda; class Insecta; order Lepidoptera; family Saturniidae; genus Saturnia; species Saturnia japonica. The sequence goes on along the minus strand of CM065333.1, from coordinate 8,038,468 downwards.
TCTCGGTTTTGCTTGGTAAGAAGCGGTACCTTTCGAGAGATTCTTCCAAGAAATTTAGCTTCCACTAATCTTCGGCCTATCAATCTTGACGAGAGGTTTCTCGGGTCATCAGGCGAAAAAACTTCATTTTTAATCTGGTTGGAGCCTTTACTTGGGTCTTTTTTAACAACACGAACGATTAGCGTATCTTCTCTGGGAGAGGTTTTTCTTGGCCGAGCCTTTCTAAGAACATTTTCAACAGTTCCATGTATTTTATAAGGATTAATTGCATTAAAAACTTTCTTAACACTAAAATTTAAATGCTCAGCTATTCTTCTGTACGCCCACTTATGATCTATATGTAAATGAACAATTATTTGCCTAGTTGACACGTCATAACTTTTATTTTGGCCATTTTGAACAAAATCAAATTCAGATTAAATTTTGAATTTCCGCCAAAATAATAGAAAAAGCTAAGAATAAAATGTTATTCTCCAATTTCAAAAAAAGAACGAGCTATGGATGCTTTTTTAAAATGTTTCTAATTAGGTCGTCCAAGCGGCCAGTAATAGAAAATAAACTCCTTCATGTGTAAGACTCATTTTGTAATTAAAAGTAAGATATGTTTTATATTTTATGCATTTAATGAGTTTTTATTTGAGTGGCTATATTATTGCATGATTATTAATTATTGAATGTGTATATTTTTTACGAACATTTGTACGTTGAAGTTATACTTTCTTTATTCATAATAAGTGTTTATAATTATATGACCACCACTATATATAAATTCTGTTATTTCCCTTGTCATAAAATTTTTGCATGAACAATGTCACAGGGTTACGATAGTAAGTTAATATAAAACCTTCCATACATACCTTTAATAATGGGAAACGTAATGTATCCAATAATGTTCCGACAAAAAAAAAAATTGAATCACTTATGTATCTTTTTCATGATTTTTTTTTAATGTCAGCCACATACACACGGCTACCGCTTGGCGACGCGCCTCGGCTTTCACTGGTATAAGTTCACGTAATAGCGCCTGTAACGTTTCGAAAACATACGGGCTGTTGTTTTGGACGGTCGCGTCGTGGTTATGAATATCAGCAGCTGTTGACCTGTGACTTTTTTGCTTAAGCCTAATCTCCAACATTAGTATGAAATAGAAACAAAAAACACTCTTTGTCTTGAGTTTTAATGCGTTGAATACATAATGTTCACAAAACTGTATGCAATTATAAACTTCTTTCACCATTTATGTAACTGTCTCCTACAACAAAGCTTATACTAACTTAGGAGAAAGAGATTCATCTCATTTGTACAAATGTAACATATTTGCTCTCCTTCTTCTTCCTAGCTGTATCCCACTTTAGGTCAGGTAGCTCTCTAAATTTTTTGGCGCCAGCCCAATCTGTCCTAAATTATCGGGTACGATAATTCTTCCACTAATAAGAGTTTCGTCATGCTAGTCCACCACGTAGCCGGAGGTGGTCCTCTATCTCTCGTATAAACAGGTAGTTGCAATGCTTTCTTCACTAAATGCTCCTCGTCTCTTCGCATCACGTGATCATATCGTCTGAGACGGTTCTACTCTCGATTAGTTTCTCTGATATATGGGCGACTTTGAAACTACCACGGATAAGTTGCACTATTCTTAAAAATAGTACATATTATTTAATAATTCAAACTGTAATAATATAGTAAGTAACGATTTTGTAAATATATCTAGTTTTAATTTAATTTTGGTAGTTCATCTGATACATCGATATACATTATAGATTAATTACTAACTGTAAATGATAAAAGCAACTAAAATGGGAATTATGTTATGATTTCATTAAAAATAATAACTTACAAAAGTATGCTCTTCATAATAACCATCATCATCTCAGCCGAAAGACATCCACTTCTGGACATAGGCATTTCCCAATAATCACCACAATGACCTGTCCTTCGTTGTTTGCATCAAGCGGGAACCCGCAACCTTCACCAGGTCGTCGATCCAACTTGTGGCGGCTCTGCCCACAATGCATCTTCCGGTACGTAACCTCCACACGAGAACTCGAAATTGCTAGAATTTTGATTTAATCTCTCAGAATAGCTAGATTTAAGTGTGAGTGGGCGAGGTACATCACTCGTAAAACGGATGGCTGATGTGGCCATAAAATATGCTCTTATTAACCTACATTGTAATCTTGTGGCTCATGAATGGAAATATAACTCACAGCTATGGGCATTAACAGCCCTGAATACTGGAACAAGATAACACTACTTTTTAGCTGGTCCATCTGCTTATTGGATTGTCATTTGTGTCTCTACTTCGCTACCAGTGCAGTATTACAATTAACCTGTTTGACTAGGCTTAGTATAGGGATCGCCTGATGGTAAGCGGCTACATACGCATACACATCATAGGTATCCCTAGCGCTTTGCTGACTTTGAACCCCTATACCCCAAAGAACTCTAGAACCCTACTCACCGTAGGAATATAACACAAGATTATTTGAGTGCGTTCTTTTATAGAGTGGAGAATTTTTTCTTTGCGCCCTAACACTATTTGATTCCCCCCTTCTCCAAGGAGTTCTAGGAGTCCTATACACAGCAGGAACACAACACCAAGTTTTTGTCTGCGATCTTCTGTATGGTGGAGGTATTGCCCACCCAATATATCCTCGATAACTTAATGTATATTCGCAAAACTTAATCAAGCTAGATTTTATCAAAGATCAGCATAATACTATTAGTATTGAGATAAATTAGTAATACCGTGTTTTAGACTTAGTAAGACTAATAAATTTTTTTAAGTATTATGTAGTGTTAGGTTCTATAATAAGATGCCGAAGCATATTACTGATTTGCCGGACAACAAGTTCAAGGAACATATCAAGTGGGTTTTACTGTCAAAAGGTATAGCGTGGATCATTATGTGAATGATAGTGATATCTAGAAGTGACTCGCTCTCTGTGTATCCACTAAGTTATCATTATTGTAACTGTTGTATTAAAATTTGTACAGTTGAGAAAAAAAACTCGATCGAGTTTCTTGCCGGTTCTTCACGATGTCTGGGATATTATTCGAACCGGTAGTAGTGTTTTGACGTTCATAAGTACCTTCTTAGGGCCTAAATTGAATAAAGATTATTTTTATTAAGATTTTTTTATTTATTCCGTCAGTCGGACTGCCCCTAGTAGACATAAATTTCTCTGTGCCCTATCTCTTTTAACTCTTGCTTACATGAAATGTACAGAGTTCTTCGTGACCGTGCATTATTCCGCGTCGTGTTTTTCAACAATCGACACGCAATACAAGCCCGGCTATATTTATTTACCATCGCCACGCGAAAGTTAACTAGATAAACACTGAGCCTATAGAGAGATCCTGGTGATCTGATATCAAGTAGACTTGATGAGACCTTCACAAATATTGCCTAATGGTGCCCAATTTTGTGGTGCTAGCGACTGACCACAATATCACTGGATGTTAAACGAGAATGTAGTCAAAGATACTAACATCCTGAGATTATATGAACTCTCAAAGTATACAGAGATATTACAGGGATTTCAGAGCTCCTTTTTCTTGAAATTTTTGGAAATTATTGGTTAGTTAACTTATGAAATACCTCCATCATACAGAAGACCGCAGCCAAATAACCTTGTGTTGTGTTCCTGTGGTGAATAGGGTCGTGCTTCGCTTTAGCAGCATTTTTTTAATCTATATATTACTACTAACTGTGCCTGCGGCGTCGCTCAAGTGGACTATAGAATTCCCGCACGAATCTTGCTCCCCCGCTCCCGGCTATTTTAAAGACAAAAATGCTTATTGTGGGTGTTCCTTAGAAGATAGACGTTTACTCTCGCTGACTTTTTTGCAGGTCTTTTTAATGTCTACAATTATGTGCTACATTAATTTTATATATTATCTCTTATGGTTTACTCAGCGTAAGCCATTTAAGTGCCCAAATTGATTCACCATGATTTGACATGATGATTATTCCAGGTAATCTCCGAAACGGTTGGACCGATTTCGACGGGTCTGTCACTGATAGATAGCTGATTTTATAGGGAGTAACTTAGCCTACTTTTATTTTAGAAAAAAAATTAGAGTTCCGCGCAATTATAAAAAAAAAACTGGTCACGGTGAATCAATTCGTGCAAAATTCTTATATGGCTTACGCTGAATAAACTATAAGATATATTTCAAATTAATGTACAACACATTAAAATACCTACAAAAAAGTCAGCGAGAGCATCATAAGTCTTCTTGTAAGGATCACCCACAATAAGCTTTTTTGTCTTTAAAATAACAGGGAGTGAGGGTAGCACGATTCACGCGTGTGCTAGTTCGACGGCATTTTGTAGTGCACGCAAGCGAAACCGCGTTCACAGCTAGCATAAAATATAATTATGGTTCAATGAGAGCGCGTTCTTAAAAAACGATGATAGACGTAGATTGGACTTTTACGATAAGTTTGGGCTTTCAGTGAAAGAAACCATTGTCATAAAGTTACAGCATGATGGTAGGGCATTATCTAATACCAGCCTAGTAATCTACCACCCCGAAGGACAAATCTGTCGCCAAACACCAATAGGTGTGTTCCGGCAGCTGCACATGAGAGACAGTCTTCCACTAGGCTTAGCGTGGCAACATCTTCGGTGACATAGTCACTTAAAATCAAGCGAGATTATCGCCAAACGCTACGTATATATTAATACATGAAGTAAAAGCTTTCGGTACCATTTTAATCGTATTGATTGCACGGAAGAATGTGGGATTTGACATGGTTAAAGTTTATTTATAGAAGGAGTGCAGAAAGCTAAAATTTATCTATAATATCTGTTAGTGAATATATTATATTAAATAAATTAATACTGCGACTCCTAACACGACCAGTGCCATTGAACTTAGACCCCCCAAAATATTGACATTGATTCGAATGTAAATTTTTTTTCTATGGATTTTCACCCCTAACTTTTGTGTTTATGAACCAATTTGGATGTTTTTTTTTTTTGTTGTATAGAGATACATCAACGGTGGTCCCATTTTAACCATAAAATCATTGAAGTTGTTTTTTTTTTTGATAAATATTTTTTTTATAAGTTTAATAAATAATAATATTTTTATATTATCCCTGCAGTTCCCATAGCAAGTATTTTGTATAAATTTGTGACTGTTGTAGGTTAAGTCAATTTATCCTTTTATGGGTTATTCTAAAAGGATATTCTACAGTACACCCGAACATTTGGCAACTAAATACACGTGTGTTTGTCATATTTGACATTGGCGAAATTGCCTACATACGCAGATAGCCAAAATAAAAAAAAAAATATAACCTTGCTAACCACAATAAGATAAAGAAATCTCCATTATTATTTTCGTAACAAACCCCTTCGCCTCGTGTTTCGAATTTGTATAAAACTAAAACGACGTCATTATAGGGTTTCGTACAGATTAAATATTCAAATACAAACCCACTACCTAGCTACCTAGCTGGAACATTCCACGTTTATCGGATAGGTAAAAAATTTCGATATTTTCGATGAAAGTTTTTTTTTGTTCGTTTTGTTACACCTAGACATGCCCTTAACTTAGATAGAAAATATTTTTATAGTAGATCGATTTATTATATTATTAACGATTTACAGAACTTTAAAGCTTTAAGCAATCGATAGGTATGTACTACTTCTAACGCGGTAATTCAATTTTAAAAAATTACAACAAAACAAATTATGAAGTGGTAAATTTTTTTCCAAGAAAAATGTAAGTTAAGTATTGAAACTTCAATTTTACAAGTTTCATACTCATAATTTTTTCTTTTTTTTATTATAAATATAGTTAATAGTGTGTAGATAATCCTTGCTAATTTTTATAAAAGGCGTAGAAGTGATTTAAGGATCTCGACCGGTTACAGTGGCGTAGAGCGGCAGCGGTCTTCACTTTTCAATCAATCCGGGAGTTGCAAACTTTTGAAATTGTTTTAAATTCACAGTTACTCGTGTATTTTTAATACCTTCAGTAGTCGGAATGACGTCATTGTAGTTTTTTACTTGTTATTTTCATTGAAGAGTCAAATCTGCTTTCATCAAATTCCTCATTCCAGTATTTTGACATTATAAAAAAAATCAAAATAATCTTTATTCAATTTAGGAAACAAACATCGAGAAGAACCGGTAAGAAACTCGATCGGGTTTACCTTTTTTTATCAACTGTACAAATGTTAATATAACAGGTATAATAATAATAATTTAGTGGATGCACAGAGAGGGAGTCACTTCCAGACATCACTATCATTCACATAATGATCCACCCTATAATAACCTTTTGACAACAAAACCCGCTTGACATGGTCCTTGAACTTGTTGTTCGGCAAATCAGTGCTTCGGGATCTTGTTATAGAACCTAACATTATTACCTAAAAAACTTTTATTAGTCTTACTTAGTCTAAAACACAGTATGACTAATTTATCTCTATTTCTAGTATTAACATTAATGATGTTTATTATGTTTTTGATTGTTATCATGTTTTGTATTAATGTTATTTTGTTAACTGTATCATTTAAAACGAGTGTATTGTGTATTTAAAAAAAATTGTACGGAACACGCTTTTAATTAAACCATATTTAAATCACTCCACTGACTTCATTAGTGACGCAAGCGTAAACTCGCTTTTGGTAATGACTGACCGACTATTACAGTTTGTATTGTTTACGCAACTCAAGAATACATTATGGCAAATACGTATAACTATCTGACTGACCAGGATTTTGCTGGTAGTTGTAACCTACTTTATTGTTTGCATGTTATGATTCTTGCTGGGTGATAGGATATGATAATTGTGTCCATCTGGGTACCGATCACCATGCAAATGGTTATAAACCCGCCAAAGTTACTCTCTTTGGGTTTTTCGCGTTCCGGGTTCAGCCGGTGTATATTTAGTAATCAAGCAAATTAGGAATTTGTACTCGATTGGGTCGCGACCACTATGCAAATGGTTATAATCCCGTCAAAATTACTCTCTTTGTGTTTTTCGCGTTCCGGGTTCAGCCGGTGTATATTTATTAATCAAGCAAAGTAGGAACTTGTACTTGATTGGGTCGCGACCACTATGCAAATGGTTATAATCCCGTCAAAATTACTGTCTTTGTGTTTTTCGCGTTCCGGGTTCAGCCGGTGTATATTTAGTAATCAATCAAAGTAGGAACTTGTACTCGATAGGGTCGCGACCACTATGCAAATGGTTATAATCCCGTCAAAATTACTCTCTTTGTGTTTTTCGCGTTCCGGGTTCAGCCGGTGTATATTTATTAATCAAGCAAAGTAGTAATTTGTACTCGATTGGGTCGCGACCACTATGCAAATGGTTATAATCCCGTCAAAATTACTCTCTTTGTGTTTTTCGCGTTCCGGGTTCAGCCGGTGTATATTTATTAATCAAGCAAAGTAGTAATTTGTACTCGATTGGGTCGCGACCACTATGCAAATGGTTATAATCCCGTCAAAATTACTCTCTTTGTGTTTGTCGCGTTCCGGTATTGCCTGCCAAGAAGATAAATTTTCATAGAAAGTGTGTGCCCTGCCTCTCAGTACAATCTAAAAACAATGACGACTACAAAGATGTCGGCAATTCATCGTGGGTCTTCGCTGTCATACCGACCAGCAAGCCTCTCGCCTTTTTATGTAACATTATCGACATTGGGTGTTTACGAAATGCGACAAACCAAAGGAGAGTCTTCTTCTTCCTTTTTTTGCTTAGTTATCGTAAAAGCACTTGTCAGCTTAAATGTTTTGAAGCCTTCGTAGTAATAGGTATATTTTTCAATATGGCGTCTAATAAGATGGTGGCTCCCTTGTTAGAACGATCTAGGGAGAATTTGCGAGATTTCAAAATTCATTGTTTCAGTTTATATTTACAATCCACTTTACTTAGCTCAAAAACCAAAGTATATCACGCAAAAAGCGACCAATATTACATAATATAGGTTCTAAAAACCTAAGTTAATGAATTAAAAATAAAAAGGAGAGTCCGTATAAAGTTTATCACTGGACTACATAACGGGTCGAGTGCATGAAGGAATTGCACTATTATGAACGGCGGTTGCCCGCCGATTATTTTAAAGATAAAAATGCTTATTGTGCATGGTTTAGAAGAAGTAAGTGGAGAAACAGGTAGACGCAGATAGCAACTTTCTTTTATATCATGTATACATATAGATATAGAAGATACTAGGAAAATGCTTTTTAAGTTACCATAAAAACTCCCTAGTCAGTTTTAACAAGGGAGCTGCCATCTTGTTAAAGCTATGTTTGCATTTACAAGAATAATCATAAAATTATTAAATACTAGCTGTGCCCCACGGTTTCACCCGTGTTAATTTTATACGACAAACATCGCCAACGCACCCGTGTAGGCAATTTTTTATACTTTGTGGTAAAACTATCGACATTTTTATGAGGACTAAATTAATTTTTCATATTATAATATAGCCTATGTTACTCGCTGATACTATAGATTTATATTGGTGAAAGAATTTTTAAAATCGGTCCAGTTGTTTTTGAGTTTATCCATAACAAACAATTAATCACATTTTTCCTCTTTATAATATTGGTATAGTCAATTGCCCATAAATAAAAACGAAGAACCATAATGTTTTTTTATAGGGAAAACAATAAATCCGCTCGGGGCATTTCCCAATTAAAGACTTGGGTAAAACACGGCTATTACCACCAGTGAATGAAACCGATGGCGCGTTGGTTATGCAACTTTACCTACATTCGGTCTCATAACTGGGACCGGTTCTATGCTAGTGATGTGACCATGTGCCGATTTACCGGTAAAAAAATTATACTGTTTTTTTTTTCATAGATTTAATATTTTCAATATTAGAACGGAATTCATAATTTATCTGTTATCAGGTCACGCTGTGTACAATAATTTTAAAGGTATAGCATGTTTACATTTATCACATGTGAAATAACAGTGACAAAATAATAATTTCACTGTTATACAATTATATTCAAATAGGTATTATACCCAACCATATCCTACCTGCTTCGAAGTGGTATTTTAAATATATCTAAAGGCTACTAACGTATACATTAATAGGCAATAGGTTAAATAAGACAAAACTAAAAACGAAATACACTAGTGTGCGTATTATTTTGTTGATTTTTTTTTTGATAAACGAGTTACATTCAGTTACATTACTTGTAACCACAATTAAAAACGTCTACTAAACATAAACATTACACATTAAAATAGCGATTGGCTGTTATGAGATATAGTAATATAATTAGTATATTTTGAGAAAACTATTAGTAACTAGCTAGTACCTGCGACTTCGTCTGCGTGTTATTGGATATATACAGACTGATCTTGGAACAAGACAAACCAAAAAAATTGCCGTTTTTACGTGATTGAGTAACAAACATAGAAACTTTCCATTTATTATATTTGTAGGATAACACAGGTTAAACTATGACTTTTACCGAGATAAAAAGTACCCTATGTGTTATTTCAGGTCATAGACTATCTGTCTGCCAAATTTCATTGAGATCTGTTCAGCCGTTTTAGCGTGATTGAGTTACAAACATCCAAACATACACACTTTCACATTTATTATATTAGTAGGATTACATATGTAATTTAATAGAATTAGTAACTATTACACCTAACGATCTTTTTCTTAGCTCTTTGGTATATATGTTCTTGTAGTAATAAGTACATATCTCGATTTAGTCATCATTCATAATCGCCTACCTCTACTTTAAAACACTAGATTTTTCAAAAATTTTTAGATATTTGTTTTGGTCACGATTTATCTAGGCCGATAACACATACGAAAATGGTCTCGTATACCTATCTCGTTCTAACAGTATATAGGTACTATCCTCTTTCTCTTTCCAGTTGCCGATCTATATATATTAAATCTATGATCAAAAACACCCTATAGAACAACAACAATAAGCTTATGATTATGTTCTTGGGGTGAAAAGACTTCAATTATTATTGATAAACCTTATAGCCTATCCATTAACGAAACGGTGTATTGTATAGGTTATTTGGTTGCGATCTTCTGTATGGTGGAGGTATTCCACCAGTCTGACTTCTCCAAGTAGAGGATAAAACTCCAAAGAAATGTATCTGTGTCCTACTCTCTCTTAGGGGACGTTCAAGTATTATGTAACGCTATTTTTGAAGATTTTTGAATGTAACCTGACGTAATATTTTCTCAACCCCCCCCCCCCTAAATTTTACGTAACACGTTGTTCCAACACCCCTCCCGCGCTAATTGCGTTAAGTAATACTTGAACGCCCATCCCCTTAAAATAAACATATCTGTGCGACCGAGCTTAATAAAAAAGAAACTCACCTATTTAAGTAAACTTGGAATGTAAAACATTCAGAATAAAAAATTCCATGCAAAACGTTTGAGCCGTCTCCGAGAAAACAATTACTTGTATATACACACTAAGCACAATATAAAGTAAAATTATCTATTTTACCGATATATTCAGCGTCGTTTCCCATCACTAGCACTGTGTAATGATGCAAATCAACTTTCACTGCCCAGTGTTCACATATTTCCCACTTTTGATTTCATAGAACAACCTAGTTCTTCATAAAGACATCAATTGTTCAATATTGATTTTACCTACATTTTACCCGACTGCGAAAAAGGAGGGATATGTTTTTCGAGCGTTTGTATGTCTATTTCTTTGGCACGCTCTGTAGCCTAAACGTCTTGCTGGATTTTAGCATACGAGGTGTTGTTAGAATCGTCTTAATTTTGGGAGTGACATAGGCTAATATAATATTTAGGTCCAGACGCCCAAAGAAATCAACTAAAAAGTGTAATTTTTTTTTTTCAAGTTTTTATCTTTACAGTCAGGTTTTTGTTGGGACGCTGAGAAACTGCTAGCCATCCAAGGAAGGCAGTCTTGCTGCGCAATTTTAGCCACTCGGCACGGAGGTAGTGACGAAATAACGATACGGGACTTAACGAGGCAAATTGATATATATTTTTTTTTTTAGTTTCATAGTTCTTGCTAGATAGTAATAGGTATAGGTTATAATGACTAGCATGTCCTTAGGGACAATAGCCCTAAAAAGTGTAATTTTTTTTTTCAAGTTTTTATTGTTACAGTCAGGTTTTTGTTTCCATTTTAATAATTTATTTTCTATATTTTTTAAATTTTTCATAAGTTTTTAAGTAAGCTATAAGTGTTGAGCGATATTTCAACTTCAGGCATTAAAAAATACCCTTCCTCAGTGCTATAGCAAACTATAGTTTTATTACAATTTTTTTCTTCACCGAAAGTTCGGGCTCATTGAAGGGTTTCGAACTCACGTCAATCGACATCTGTGTCGATCCTCTGGACCGTGCACGCTATTAATGAGCCATCATTGATTCATTTAACAGAAACTTAATACAAAAAAAAAAGTAGAAAAATTACGGAAAGATTTTTTTTTTAAATATGTGTTCTACTAATTCGTAGTTACTATTATAAAAAATATTCAACGTGTCAGCAACATACCTAATGTAGTTAGCTATCAATGTGAATTAATTTTACTGACTTTTTTGTTTTTAAATTTGGTTAAAACAAATTTAACGTGGTATAAATAAAAATTGTCTTAAACAAATTATAATAACCCAAGTATATTTCATATTATATCCATATTAGATGTCTGTCAGAAAATTTGGAAATAATTACTTGCATAGACAGAACTAGATTTATTAATACTAGCAATCGCCCTAAGCTCTAAATTTGACCAGCGACTTTATAGACTATTTTCTGTTTGATATTTGCAGTATTCATGAACCTAAACAATGAGTATTATATCACTTGCTGTCACTTTTGGTTGAGTGACAATGTCAATATATTGGGGGGTCTAAGTTCAATGGCACTAGTCAGGTTGGGATTCGCAGTATTAATTTATTTAATTTACTATGTTAGTAACAGATATTATAGATATATTTTAGCTTTCTGCACTCCCTCTCCATATAAACTTTCAGATCATGCTAATCTCAGTCTTGCGTGCATCGCGGATACTATTATACCGCGCGATTTCGAACGGAATTTGCTTAAGCGATACGTAATATAACTAATTAGTCTGAATGCATGAACAAAGATCATGTTTATGAGAATCGGCAGCGTGACCGAATGTATTTCAGATACTACTTGCGTTCGTAGTTTATTTAGTATCCGCGCGATTTCGAACGGAATTTCAAGCGAACGTAATAAACTGATTTTGAATCATAGCAAAATCACACGCGCTGGCAGCGTGACCGAATGTAGTAGTTTTTTTAGTTTTTTAGTATATTTAAGGCTTTCGGGAGTTAGTTTAGTAGTGAAAATGTGTTCGGTAGGTTGTAGTTTTAATCAAATAAATGATAGCTTTATATTTACTGCGGTCTTCGGGGTTTCCCCATCTATTAGTAATATCGTTTAATTTTAGATTACATCTACATAGCTATCTCTAAGGCGTTATCACACATGAGACCCTTTGTTAGACACTGCATTTTGTAAAGCCTGCAGTTCGAGTGCAAATCGAGTGTCACTACATTTGTAATTTTACAAAACACTTGCAAATACATCAACAACAAACACATTCAATAAGTTTTCAAAATATATAGTTCAATATTACAAGACTTTTTATCTGAAATTTCTATGTTGAAAAATACTTATTATGAATGTAAAAAAAATACTTAATACTTATTTCCGTTGCTTAAAGTAATTAAAAGTAGTCAAAGTTACATGAATTTTATTTAAGTTTTTGTTAATGTGTGGTAGAAACATAGTAGATTTTCAATTGGATATTTGGTAGATTTAGCTGACATGTTTAGTAGGATCCCGAAAAAAAATGTGTTCACGCTGCACTCTGGGCTTTCGGAGTCACAGTTTTACGGTAACCTTTATCTCGGAAGGAACTAAAAAAAATTTTATATTTTATCTTTGACGTACCGTGAAACTGTGAAATCATCTCCCGGCCAATAATATTGTCTTAATGCGTTCTTCAAGCTAGTGGATCTCACAGAAGTTGCCGCCGTTTTGGGATTATACTATGCTTACCACCAAAGCCAGAGCCGTCATGTCAATTTGCCGTGGTAAAAAATACTAGCCGGTTCATTAGTCTACTTAATCACCTCTAATAAGTCTATGCCCTGAACTCCTATGTTCTATTCTACTAACGTTTAAATTTAAACTTATAATTTAGTCCTTCAAAAGGAAAACTTAGAAAACTTTACATGGTAGAGGCCAGGAATACCATAAGTATGAAAAGTGTCCGTTGAAAAGCGTCAAATTAGGTTGGCGTCACGGCAGCAAGTACGTAAATTTTAAAGATAGCACCAAAAGTTATCATATTTTAATTCTCGCTGATCAACTTTTCTCGCAAACTTTTTCTTTTATAGTTCAAATATTTTTTAATGTTTTATACAACAGTAAAAATTATAAAATTACTAAAAATATCATTCCTTTGCTACGCGAGCGCCATTTTGGTGGGTTTTTGAATTGTAACTTGCTACTTACAGTTGAACACTTTTTCAACTTGGCCCCCATATAAGTTGGTTTTCTTTACCTCTCTACATTATTCATTAAAGATAACAATTAAATACTAATTTTATTCCTATTTTAGTGACATCTACCGGTGAATAATAAACTAATGTTAAGTCATTTGAAAAATATAATTATAATGACTTTAACAACTGTACAAATTATAATAATCGAAGAATGCAAAGAAATAAGTTGGATATTTTGTAATAAATGCAATAGTAGAATCTAGCGATTTAAAATCAACACTTTTATCAATCAACGAAATAAGTGCCACCTAACGTGTAATAGTAAAAAATCACACTCAATTTTTTTTATTAAAACGATTAAATATTTATTTCTACAAGTTCTAGATAAAAATATAAGTATTAATAAACCTTAACTAGAATATTATTATCAAATTAAAAAGGATAAGTATTTACTTGTGTTAAAAATGCAATAATTATAGTAATTATTAGTTAATATTATTTTTCGGTAGATGGTGTAAATGCTTCTTGTGTACAGCGACATCTATTATTTCTAAACAAAACTATTATTATTATTTTTCGGTAGATGGTGTAAATGCTTCTTGTGTACAGCGACATCCATTATTTCGAAACAAAACCATTTGTAATATCTTCAATAAATAAACATTTAAAAATAATATGACACTGGCAGATTCGTTTGTCACGCCTCGCTAACCTGAAAAGAAATAAACTTTTGTAACAAGTTTGAAGTTCAAGTTGCACAGATATTTTAAATTGTTTTGTTTCCCAACTGGGACGTTACATGTATGTCTTTGCATGTTATGAAATGATTATTTTCGTAGCTTAAGTCCATAAAACTATTGACTAATAGGTAGGTGTATTTGAGTGAAGATTTTTAATTATAATGGATTCATCGTGATTTTGCAGAAACTATAGAAATACACACAACGTATTACGTAGCAAATTGTATAGGTACCTACTTCTACGCATGATTGATTGTAAACGGCTACCGTAATCTACAGACGCTTGTATTTGTAATACAATCGTTGCATAGATATCACTGGCGCGTTCTCATCTTGAACCATTCTATACCAAGGAGCTATGAAAACCCTACACACCCCTGGAACACAACACAAGGATATTTGGTTGGTGATTATGGGTTTTATTATTTAAAAAAAGTTAGGGGAGACTGAGCACACTTGTTACCTATTTTGGTTTTTCACTCATATAACTAAAAATAATAAAGTTTTGCTGAGTATTTTTTTAATGATTTCCTTCAAAATTTATCCCTCTACCTTTTGCATCATTCAACCATGAAATATAATTATGTTTTTTTTTTTTTTCGTTTTCCCAGAAGACTGCAAAAGGATCAAGTGTCCCGTGTTTGGGACACTTGATCACAGCATGGGGTAGATATGAATATAAGAGAACAAGTGTACCTGATTGCATGATAATAATTAGTATGAATGACTAAAATGTTTATTTAGTAAGAAATTTGTCTTTCATTTAACTTATACCTAGTTATCTATAATTAATTACCTCATAGATAAAATCTTTATTGTCTTTATAATATTAATAGCTGTGCCCGTGGCTTCGCTCACGTGGACTACAGAAGCCCGCGCGAAACTTCTTCCCCCGCTCCCGGTTATTTTAAAAACAGAAATGTTTATTGTGGGTGTTCCATAGAAGATAGACGTATACTCTCCCGAACTTTTTTGTAGATATTTTTAATGTCTACAATTATATAGTACATTAATTTGCTATATCTTTTATGGTTTACATTTATATTTACATTTGCGTGGAACCTTAATTCTTTTTTCTAAATTAAAGTAGCCTAAGTTACTGCCTATATCATCAGCTGTCTATCAGTGAAAGTCCCCTCAAAATTGGTCCAACCTTTTGGAGATTACCAGCAACAAACAGACAGACAGACAAAAATTTTAAAAATTGGTGTTTTGCTAAATATATCGTATATATTTTCATATGCATTTAGTAAAAAAAACTGTTATGTTAACATTACAAACAGACACTTCAATTGTATTAACTTGTATCATCTCCCCTTTATTTTATATTCCGTTAATATTATGGTCAAATTTTAATGTTGAAAGACATGGAAACTTGAAGATTAAAACTCGTAAACCGGCTGAGGTTAGTTGCTGCCGTAAATATAAATATCGATTTCCGCTTATATGACATTAGAACCACTTGTATATGTGTGTGTATGTATTGTTAGTCCATTGACGTATTTTATTAGTTGATTTATTGTTTTGGGCATCATATTCATATGCAAGCTTCCGTACGTATTACGAGGGCAGACCATGGTGTAGTTTTCTGGTTTTTCCAACAATTTGGGTAATCATTTTATGGATACGTCTGTAAAAAATTTAGACTGTCGGTAGTTGGGTTCGTGCACTATGTCGTTTTCTTGTTTCTTTTCAACGTCATTACAGTATGAAGGATTTGTTTTTACTTTCATGCTATTACAGGACTTCTAGGACAGCTTTGAGTGTGAGTTCTTTTATCCCACTCTTTCTTTTTTATATTCCTGGTATTTTATAATCTACACGAAGAAACAATACAAAACTAGTATCTTTTTTAAGAATGTAGGGGGACACTTGATCCTATAACCAAGTTTACTCTTATTCGCTATGATCAAGTGTTCTACTCTGGACCGTGATTTTACATAAAAATATTTTTCATAATCAAAACAAAGTGTTAATTTAAAAAAAAAACATATCTCTACACACCCACGTTAATAAAACAGGTTTAAACAATTTTAAATATAATCTATAATTTATGTAAAATATATAATAATAATTTATGTAATATATCTTAAAATAGCGATCAAAATACTGACAAAAAAAAGATGAGGAAATATTGTAAACAAAATGACGATATTAGAGCGGCCACATAGAGTTGGAATTCCGTTGGAATTCCGTTACGGAATTTCGTTTCGGAATATCGAATCGGGATTATGTACATATAAATAAATATGAGGACACAATTTCACAGGCGGCCTTTTAATTCCCAACTAAGCAAAGCTTTTAATATGGTAACTAAACAGCTGATATACATATATGTAAATATAGATATTTAACACCCAGACACACAACTGAAAATTATGATCATCACACAAAAATAAAAAATGGTCGTGAACACATAACACAATCACTTGAGTAGCACTAAAACATATTCTGCGAAATATTTTTGTATAAGCCTTTGATGATGTTATTTTGCCATTACAAACAGACACTTAAATTTTATCAATTGTATAGATAAATTTTAATAATAATTATTATTTATTTGTCATAAATGCTGGTTACATGTTGGTGTTTGGTATATAATTATACGAGTTCGGGTACATTTAGTCACATTGCGACATACAACATATTACATTAATTTAATTGATACTCATAAAATATAGTTATAAATTACATTCAATAATAAAATTAAACATATTACACCTACTTCGAAAAGCTATGCGTACAATATTTTCCCTTAATATTGAAGTCTGTGTTAGAATAAAATGTCTTTTCTATTAGCTACAATTTTAATTTTCTGGCATAGCTTTTGTATGACAGTTCCCAAATATCATAAGGGACGCCATTATTATTATAAAGCTGAAGAGTTTGTTTGTTTGGTTGAACGTGCTAATCTCAAGAACTACTGGTTCGAATGGAAAACGTGTTTCAGTGTTGGATAGCCCATTTATTTATAACATCACGCTATAATAAATACGAGTGGAGCATGAATGAAAAATGTTGGAATAACTGACAAATTTTATTTCTTTTTTGAAAGCTTCCCTTGCGTTATCTGCGTAATTGGTTAAAGTTACGCAACAATCGTGTGTGATGGAATTGTTTCTTTTAGAAAGTTCTAAAAAAAAGTTCGCGATAACATATGCCTATCTTTTAAGGTTTACTCAATATAACCTTTTTTATGGTAATAAAATTTGTTCTAAAATAATGAATTAATTGCGAAGGCGTTTTTATAAACATGGTGTTAATACTTATCGAAATAAATATGTTATTCATCTCAAATGTTTAACTTTGAACAAAATTGCCCTGTACAGTAATTGATTTAAATGAATATCTTAGGAGATATCACAGTTTTAAAATAACTCGGCAGCAAAATAATGATCAAGTATAGCGAGCGTATTTTTATTATGCAGATTAATGTGGGAGGCGGGTGTCCACGACCCACTCTCTCTAACTTTTTCTCTCTCTCTCTCTCTCTCATACATGATGCAGAGGAAGTTGCGCGGGTCAGCTGGTATATTTCATATCTACATTTAGCATAATGGCATAACAGCTCTAAGCAAAACAAATCTATCCGTATTTCTGGGAAATATGTCCTTAGCTGTTTTAAACAAATTCGGCTGTTTCTTAAAAAAACCTGCCTCCAGTATATACATGCAGGGCAAAGTAGGTAAACATAGGTTTTTAAGCAAGGGCCTGTATTACTCACAGGGGGTATACCACCAACTGCCTAAGACATTTTTTCTGTGCTGTTAAGGCTGTCTGAACATCAGCAGAGTTTCTCCTTAGTATTAGTGCCATACGTTTAATACGGTTTTAAGAGTACAAGTTTTTCTTAATTTGTACAGCACAAAAACAACTTTGAATTTCGCTACATATCTACTTTTTCATATAGGCTTCCCAGTTCAAGTATCTATCTATCCATTCTAAAGCCTAAAAAATGTTGTTTCTTCAACCTCCATTAAGTCGGTAACTCTGTAGTAAATGTGAATGTCCTTATGTACTCTTCCGTATGTACTAAATTGCATATAATTTGTTTTGGTTAGATTAAACATAACATAACATACCATCACGCCTGTATCACCGAAGGGTTAGGCAGAGGTGTACTAACGTACACTCACAGTTCGCCGAGTATGTTTTTAGGTTCCATATAATAGGGGGCGAGCCTATCGACATTAATCGGGCGCAAAGCCAAACTCGGAGTTGCTACTAAGAATTTCATAAACCCATTAACAGTTTTCTCGACCTGGGGATCGAACCTAGGACGTCTAACATAGCAGTCGCGCTTACGACCACTAGGCTAATGAGGCAGTTGATTAGATTTTACATTAACACTCAGATTATTATCATTAAGCCATTTTTTATTAATTCAATATTATTATGAATATCGTTATTAAATTTATCAATGTCATATGTCATAATTCCAAGGAAATGTCAACCATTAAAAGTAATGTCAGTTAAAATCATTTATGTATCACAGATTTTAAATCTGTTTTGTCTATACAATTAATAAAATTGGAGTGTCCAATTGAAAAGTGAGTGAAAAGTGAAAAATTTTTGTCCGGCGTTTTTCTGTCTGTCTGTTTGTTCCGGGTAATCTCCGAAACAGTTGGACCGATTTTGACGGGACTTTCACTGATAGATAGCTGTTGTTATAAGGAGTAACTTAGGCTACATATAAAAATAATTAAGGTTCCGCGTAAGTAATGTAGAACGATTCACGCGTATCGGCAGCATTCTGCAGTCCACGCGAACGAAGTCGCTGGCAAAGCTAGTGTATAATGAAAACAGGAGCGGGCCCAGTATACTATAATGTGTATTGATGAATGAATAATAAAATCACGGCTATTAAATTACCATATAAAGATTTACAATGTTCCAAAAATTTACGTGCATTTGAGTAACAATGTCAAAAAATCGTTTGACGTAACTCGACGGATTGCTTATAAAATGGAGTAGAAATAATAAACCCGCTAAGAATAATAAATAGAATGACAAATAATAAGTTAATTCATGCGTGTTGTAATTCCAATATGATATTTGCCCTCTAACCCGACCTTATAGGCGATGATTTGCAGAATGCTATTGAAAACACAACGAATGCCTGTTTGAGCAATGGTCAAACTGATTTCCACATTTACGACTTAATCAACTTTGAAATACTAACTGTAATACACTGCTTTTGACCGTCATACTTGTCTATATAATTTAGAACATTGAAGTGTCTGTTTGTAATGTCACAATAACAGTTTTTTTACAAAATGCATTGATATGTACTTTCATAAGTACTAGCGGTTGCTCAATGATCGAAATTCGACCAGCAACTTTTTAATCATAGACTATTTTCTGTTTGAAATTTGCAGTATGAACCTAACCAATGAATACTATATCACTTGCTGCCACTTTTCGTTGAGTGACAATGTTAATATTTTGGGGGGTCTAAGTTCAATGACACCGGTCGTGTTAGGATTCACAGTATTAATTATTTAAATTTAATATATTAGTAACAGATATTATAGATAAATTTTAGGATTCTGCACT
This sequence comes from Saturnia japonica, assembly GCA_033032175.1. Taxonomy (NCBI): domain Eukaryota; kingdom Metazoa; phylum Arthropoda; class Insecta; order Lepidoptera; family Saturniidae; genus Saturnia; species Saturnia japonica. The sequence continues at coordinate 8,018,673 of CM065333.1, read as the reverse complement.
CCATCTCCATATAAACTTTAACTATGTCAAATCTTACAGTCTTCCTTGCAAGCAATACGCTTAAAAAGGGGTAGAAAGTTTTTGCTTCACGTATTAATATAATGATGATATACGAAACATAACAGAAAACACCCTTTTTTTAATTGTCTTCCTTTCTGTTTGTTCCGGGTAACCTCCGAAACACTAGGGCCGATTTTGACGGGACTTTCACTAGCCAATAGCTGATATTTTAATGAGTAATTTAGGCTACTTTAAAAAAAAAAGGATTAGGGTGCGGCGCAAAAAATAAATTAACTGGTAATGATGAATCAATTCAAGTGCTTAAATGGCTTACGCTGAGCAAACCATAAGAGATAAATAAAATTAATGTATTACCTTATTTTATTTTAACATTTTAAGAAAACTTACAGCTATGTACTTATTTAAGTTACATGTATAAATTAATGAAGGCGATTTACAAGTTCTCACATATAATTATGTACTTATATAAATAAAAAAAATAAAGTAGACGGAAGAACACAAACATATTAACAAAAGAAATAAGAATTCAAAAGAGCTTTCAACTTCTGCACAGTTGTATCAAATATATCAACGTCTAAATCACTAACCAATTTATTCATACTGCTGCTTACTCGAATAAAATAGGAATTTTGTCTGTAGGTAGTTCTAACAATAGGACTATAAAGTATGTTAGGGTTTCTAAAAGATGCTGCCGGTACACGTAGGTTAATTTTGCACAGTATCTCCGAACAGTCAATTAGGCCATTGAGTACACAAAAGATATGATACATCAGCTATTTCTCTTCGTGCATATGAAATTTTTTACAGCGCGATGTGAAATCTGGTACAATTATTTCAGATTTAAACTGTAGGAAACGAAGAAACCGCTTATGTATTTTCTCAATGCGTGTGATATATATATTATAATTGGGGTTCCAGACTTGAGATGCGTATTCAAGATGGGTTCGAACAAAAGAACAATAAAGAATTTTAAAAGTTTTAACACATTTAAATTCATTGGATAATCGAAATACAAACCCTAATGCTTTAGAAGCTTTTTTGACAACATTATCAATATGCTTATCAAATATTAGTTTGGAGTCAAAAATAACACCTAAATCTCTAACAGCATTAACTCCTGATAATTTAGTATTTTTAAGAAAGTAATTGTGCAGAATCGGATTGAGTTTACGGGTATATGTTATAACTTGACATTTCGTGACATTTAAATCTAATTTATTGAGAGTACAATAATTTTGAAACATATCTAAATCATATTGAATACGAACTACATCGGAAACAGTTTTAACAGGACATATAATTTTAAGGTCATCAGCGTAGAGAAGAATTTTGCAAGTGGTAAAACAGGATGGTATATCATTAATAAAAATGTTAAAGAGCAGAGGACCCAATAAAGATCCCTGAGGAACTCCTGAATGAATCTGCATCGGCGAAGATGTATAGCCATTTAGAACTACAGTTTGGCATCTGTTTTTGACATAAGATGAAAACCACCTAAACAAGTTACCCCGAATCCCTATATCTCTCAGTTTGCAAAGCAGGATTTCATGATCTATCCTGTCAAATGCTTTACTGAAATCAGTATAAATTAAGTAAGTCAAGTTAAGTCTATCTTCTAAGGATCACCCACAAGAATCATTTTTATCTTTAAAATTACCGGGAGGGGGGTAGTACGATTCGCACGTGTGTCCGATCGACGGCATTTTCTATTCCACGCGAGCGCAGCCGCGGGCACAGCGATTCTTATACTAAAGTGCGTTTTATAAAGCAGGTGGAATAACGGAAAATGAACCTAACGCCAGCCACATGGGGGTAAAAATCTTTTTTAGTATTGTTCAATTTTTATTGAAAGCTCAAAATTTGTATCAAAGTCGGAAATTAAATAAAATCAACATTTTATTTTATTTATTATAATTACAAACGTACATATCATTTATATTTTGATAAGTTCGACTGCATTCGCAGAATGTATGATTCGCCATTTGACAGATATTGCCACTGCTAGGATAGTCTACTTTGCTTACTTTCATAGTTTAATGTATTACGGTATTTTGCTTTGGGTTTCAGCAGCTGAGGTACCATATTCATATTACAAAAGCGGGCAATTCGAGCAATACACAGCATGAGGCATACCGAATCACTAAAGAACAAATTCCAGGAATTAAATATTTTAATTTTGCCCTCCCAATACATCCTTGATAACTAAATGTATATTCATAAAAACTTTGACAAGCTAGATTTTGCCAAAGATCAGCACAATGTTAATACTAGAAATAGAAATAAATTAGTCGTACCCATAAAAGATTTTTTGGTAATAGTGTAAGATTGTTTATTAAGATACCAAAACACATTACTGATTTTCTGGACAACAAGTTCAAGGACCATGTCAAGTGGTTTTTACTTTCAAAAGGTTAAACAGTGGATCATTATGTGAATGATAGTGATGTCTGGAAGTGACTCCCTCTCTGTGAATCCACTAAGTTATATGGATATTATTAATACATTATATTAATAATATTGTACAGTTAGAAAAGAAAGATAAATTTTCTTCTGTGTGCTGTTCTAAATTGACAATTAACAAGTAAAAAAAACGTGTTTAGTGCACTAAGATCAATTTCGATTTAATTGTCAGTGTCAGTAATTGGCAGTGTCGTTCTCTAAAGTTGACCATGTAAAAGAATCATTTACTTATTACAAAATTAAAATAACAACTAATAAACCAAACCACAACTGAAAACGGGTTTGTTAAACTAGGGGTATAGATATCAACAATGTAACTCCAGGTATCACTGAAGCGCCAAGTTCTCCAGAAGTTCCAGGTACCCAGAAGCTGTCCATGAGCTCGAGCAACTCCCGGTGCTTAGACTGAGTTAGTTTATTTTCGTTTTAGTGATATCTGACGACACGAGTGATACCTTAAACCAAATTTTACGCCTACAAAAATAAATTATGCAATCTTAAATTCAAATACTTCTGACTATTTTGAACAGACTTCAAAAATAGGAGGCTTTCAATTCATACGTATAATTTTCTTTTTTGTGGATGTTCAGCTATAACTTCTTTGTTTATGAACATTATTAAGATGATTCATTTTTCGTTGAAAAGGGGATAAGTACCTCAAGGATGGTCCATTTTAATTTCATTGGCTTTGGAACTTCTATTTTGAAGATACACCAGAAAACTCTTCGAAATCCTTCAAGTTATCTTTTTTGATATAAGTTGTTTTTTTATTAATTATACTACAAAAAAACATTCGGTTCCTATAACATTGGACGATTTCTTATAAAACAAAGGTGGCAAATAAGCATACGGCCCGGAGTGTGATACCATAGGCGCACGATCTTGATCTCCTCTAACCCGAGGAGTTCTATTCACTGAAGGAACACAACACGAGGTTATTTGGCTGCGATCTTCTGTAGGGTGGAGGTATTCCACCAGTCGGTTGCCCACTGCTCCAAGTAGAGGGGAATCTTCAAACCAATTTCTCTAATAATGTTATGGATGTTTCTATTTTTACCCGCCTTCAACAAAAGACGGTTACTCAAATTCGAATTAATTTTTTTTTTTTCAGCAATAGCTCATAGTTTATGAACCAA